>VXBZ01004241.1:53917-98049 GCA_013399135.1 Heliornis fulica
CATCTTTGTGGCCTCCTCTGGACCCTCTCCAACTGCTCCATGTCCTTCTCATGTTGGGAGTTCCAGCACTGGCCCCAGTACTCCAGGTGAGGTCTCCCGAGGGCAGAGTAGAGGGGGAGAATCCCCTCCCCCACCTGCTGGCCACGCTCCTCTGGATGCAGCCCAGGGTGCAGTTGGCTGCTGGGCCCCCAGAGCACATTGTCGGCCATGTTGAGCCTCTCATCCACCAGCACTCCCAAATCTCCTACAACACTTCCCACACAGGAGGGACTACAACCAGAAACGATTTGCAGGATTTACAGAGGGCACATGAACACAGGCCTTGCAAAGCTCAAGCCCACGCTGGCGTAGCCCTGTTGGCCTGGGAGAACCTTAGCAGACTTAGCACGGCTAGAAATGGAAATCCAAAACTCTTCTAATTGGTTTTGTTTAGTGGGATCTGTGAGGCAACAACAGCTGCAGAATACACAAGCTGAAAGTAAAAAGCCCCCAAACTGAACTATTCAGGGCTGGGAAACCATTATGACAATCTTTTTTTTGAAGCTTTAACAGAATGACATCAGCAGCTATCTCATTATGTGAGCTGGTTCCTATGGCAAGGAGGATTCAACTGCTCAAGCCTTCCTTTTACCCCTGCAAGCTCGGCCTGTTGAGTTATGATCAATTAGGACACACAATGGCCCTCCTGGAAGGACAAGGCAAACAACAATAGAGGCCCAATCAATCAGGAGAGGTCGTTAAAGTGCAAGATGCTGTTTGGGAACCCATGCTCCATCGGCATGCGAGTACGCTCTCCCTTTGCAGTGATGTCAGCCAAAGACAACAACTGTACTTTGTACTTGGTGGATTTTCAATCAAATCAGCACTAAAAACAACCTCAGCATTCCAATGTTTTACCTTTCATGATGTGAGTTTCCAAAAATCACTGGCACCCCAGGAGGTTGTGCTGCCATTCAACAGGACTCAGCCAGGCTGGAGAGCTGGGCAGGGGGAGATGGGATGGGATTGAACAAGGGCCAGGGCAGGGTCTGGGGAGGAACAACCCCAGGGACCAGGAGAGGTTGGGGACTGGCCTGTTGGAGACCAGTGGAGATGAGAGGTCAGCGATAGGACAAGGGGAAATGGTTCCAAGCTGGAACATAGAAAGTTCCATCTTAATATAAAGGAGGAACTTTTTCCCTGTGAGGGTGAGAGAGCCCTGGGACAGGCTGCCCAGAGAGGTTGTGGAGTCTCCTTCTCTGGAGACACTCCAGACCAATCTGGACACGTTCCTGTGTGGTCTAATCTAGGTGATCCTGCTCAGGCAGGGGGTTGGACTGGATGATCTGATCTTTCAAGGTCCCTTCCAACTCCTGACACTCTGTGACTCTGTGAAAGTCTCTACTCACAGCCTAACCCCTCCTGTGACTGGAGATACAGATCCAGAACTGCTACCTGCTGCTAGCCATGGATGTGCAGATGTGAAGCACATCAACAACACAGAGTGACTGTAACCAGGAGAAATTCAACCCACCACAGTCAGGATGCTCAAGCCTAATGTACTACACCAGAGTCATGCCAGCTACAGGCAAAAGGCTGAGTGCTACACGGGGTGTCTTAAAAAAAGTGCTTCTTGATAAAGGACCATCTTTGAACTATGGCTTTATCAGCAAACCCAAGATAAACAGCCTCCTGCTCAACAGCAGAGCTCCTGAAAGCTGTCCAAGGTCAGATATGCTTCCTCATTTCAGCAACAAAACCAGGTCAACACGCTGCCTACTCACTTCAATTACTTACCAACAGCTAATCCACTGGGAGCAATGCCCAGGACAGATTTTGAAGTCTCAGGCTTACCTGACCTGACCATGGAAGTTGGAGGCATGTTTTCAATGTTACCAACAACTACACAGAAACTGGGGTTAGCAATGGAGGGGGAAGAGGCAGTAGGGTTTAGAGAGTTTGATCGAGGGGAAAATAAAAATCCCTTTTACTCACAGCACAGACATACTCATCAGGATAGGGAACAGACAAACCCAAGTTCACAGGGCTATTTTCAAAGTGCAGTTGCTTTCAAAACACCTTCTTAGATATGTCTGCAGGTAAGCCCCCCCACTGCACACAGCTCTTCAGATCTCGTATGTTTATCAGCAGGCAATTCTACAAGTACCTACTGCAATAACGCACCAAATAAAAAGCAGATGCATACATATTCCTGCATATGATTAAAATAATAACCAGTTCCCATAAAGGACACACATGCAGGTATGTGGAACAATAGCTGATGCACAATAGCTGAACCTGAGGGAGCGTGGAGGCACTAATTAAGTCAGTACATAAACGCAGAAGAGACGCCGCTGGAAATAACTTCTGCTCAAGGTCACTTGGGAAGTTGTTTTGATGGAGTTAATTCAGCAGCATTTGGAACCATTTGTGGTGTAAAGGAGGAATCCCTCCAAAGCACAGAGAGCAGCCAGGGAGGATCAGACACCTCAGAACGTATCTCAGGCCAAAGCAAAACACCTTCTGCAGGTTCTGTGCACCCTCATCCAAACTGCACGTCGCCTATTTTAAGCCTCACTCTGAGTGGACTATAATTAGCTGTAATTTATACAGATCTCCACTTAATGCATGAAATGGCTTGCTTAAAAATACATGAAAAAAGGTAACTGCTAAAATTTACCAAAAAAAGTCAGAAACCCATTTTTAAGTTGCAGCATCAGACAGAAATACACTGCACATCAAGTCTACATGTTACTCTCCCCAACACAACCCCAAGGTAAACATCTGAAAGGGGCTTTTATGCGGTCTCAGACCTCAGCACAAGGACAAAGTGTCATTTCCTAGACTGAAAAAGAAATGCTACTTCCCCTTCAATAAAAAGGCCACTTATAAAATGTTTTCTTAGCACCAGGAGAGGATGTTGAGTTTCAGAATTTGTTCTTGCTTGGTAACACATCCTTAAAAATATTTTGCAGACAAAGTTACAAGAATATGGAAAGAAGAGAATAAAATAAGGCAGAAACTGAAGCAACACACTCAGTTGCTACACACACCTCATCACTCTTTTATCTTTTTCATCTCCAGAAACTCCCTAGACACTTCTCCCCCACACAGCATCTCCTATAAATCCACCATCCCTACAACCCATCACTTGAAAAAAAGAAGCACCTGACCTCCAGGCTGTCACTGCCCTGAGGAAAAGGACTTGGGGGAACTCATGGATGAAGAGCTGGACATGAGCCATCAGTGTGCATCTGCAGCCAAGTTGCCAACTGCATCCTGGGCTGCCTCACCAGAACTGTGGCCAGCACACAGAGAGGGGATTGTCCCCCTGCTCTGGTGAGGCCTCACCTGGGGTAGCTCCAGCTCTGGAGCCCTCAGCACAAAGAGGACATGGACCTGTTGGAGTGCATCCAGAGGAGGATCCAAAAATGATCCAAGGGCTGGAATTCCAACCATCTCTTCTATGAAGACAGGCTGAGGTCAGTTGGGATTGTTCAGCCTGGAGAAGAGAAGGCTCTGAGGGGACCTTATGGCAGCCTTCCAGTCCCCAAAAGGGCCCATAAGAGAGCTGGGGAAGAACTGTTCCCCAGGGCATGGAGAGATAAGATGAAGGGTGATGGTTTTCAGTGGAAAAGGGGAGATTTAGTTTGGGCATTAGAAGTTTCTCACTCAGAGGCTGGTGGATCACTGGCCCAGGTTGCCCAGGGGGATGGGAGACATGGTTGTCCTGGAGACATTCAGGGTCAGGCTTGATGGGACTCTGAACATCCTGATCTAATGAAGATGTCCCTGACCACTGCAGGGGGTGGGAGAGTGGACTAGATGGGCTTTGAAGGACCCTTCCCACCTAACACATGCAGCAGTTCAGCTACCCTGTGGGTTTGCACCAGCCAATACAGCCTTACTGGGTGCTTGGTGAGGAAGAATAGACAAGTTACAGGCTGAGTGAGTGATTCTGGGCACAGCAGCTCCTGGACACTACCTCCAAGCTATCCTGACACCTAACAGGGAAAAAACCACCATTAACTGAGTGTAGAGCTCATAAGCTTATCTCTGGGACAGAGACAGCCAGCCTGCCTGTAATCTTAAGTGCCATTAAGCCCTCATCTGAAATTCAGCATGTCACTTTTTTCCTTTGTCCCCATTTCATCCACAAAGGGGGCCAGCACAGCTCTCCCACTTCATTTACCTCTGAAATCCTTGCAGGAAGGGCACACAGTTAAAAAATAAGACCTCTGCTGGTACATAAAACACACATTTGTTGAGGTTCAGATGTGATCCCCGACCCTGGTGAGACACATGCTTATTTTCAGCCTCCCATTCTCTTCTCTCCCATTTCCTTACTCAAGAACTCACAACTATTTCCAGCCTCCGCTTCCCGGCAGCGGGAAGCGGAGGCTGGAAATAGTTGTGAGTTCTGGCGTCACAGCAAACCCCAGGGAGGGGAGATCAAGAAAGTTCTTCTTCCAAAACTCATGCAGACATCCCTCCCCAGGGAAAAACCCACGGGAATAACTTCTGACTCATTTATGTCCAGGTCTTTTTTCCTTTCCCTCTCAGACACTCTTATCTATGCCACAAAGTCTTCTCCGCCCACGAAGGTGAGTTATCACAAAATCCTTTTTATAGTCAACATGACAAAGTAAAAAAAGGAATAAAAGGATTTTAATTAGAACTCACCATACTGTACATGTCCAATCAATAAGCCTCTCTGCCCTACACCTCCAGTTTGTTACTTAAATGGACATTTCTGTACTCTTCATCCCCTTTTCTTGGATTTTTTTTTATTTCTCTGGTAACTTTTTATACAGACAGCAGTTTGTGGAGAAGAAGAATAAACCCATGAAACCTCTTGGAAGGAAGAAAAGCAAAAAAACCCTCCCAATGCCCTTATCTGTATCCTCACCTCCATAAAACCACCCACTGGATTTCACTCCAGGACACCCCTTCATGGAAGATCTGCTTCAAAGGCCAGTGTCCAGCTCTTGCCAGAACTTTCCCTGACTGAAGCTGGCTGTGAGCTGAGCTGCCATGACTTCAAATGGAAAGCAGGGCTGATGGCTTCACAGTGATGTCTGGCAAGCCCAAACACAGACCAAGGATGGAAAGAGCGTCGGAAAGGGAATAAATAAGTAGAGGATGAGGCGACATTCAAGTAGAGGAGGTACAATAAAAGCAGGAAGACACAAGACACCGCTCTGACTTGAGAGACTCTGGTGACTTCAAGCTGACAGAGCAGAAATAGTCACTGATAATGTGAAAACAGAGTTCAGAGTGCTTGGAAGCATTAGCTTTCCCTGGGTAGCTGTCATTCTACAGCCCAGACAGACATATTTTTGCCTCCCTGGGATTTCAATTGCACTCATGTTGTGGTTGGCTTCCAAGGAAGCTTGGTTTCCCTTCAGCAGCCTGGCCTCCCAGAGGAAAGGGAGCTCCTAGCAGGGAAGGAACAAACACAGCAAAGGCACGTGTAACCTCCAGCTTTCAGGGTGTTGGGAAAGACAGGCTTTGGATTCATTCTGGCATTTGAAGGAGAAAGGGAATATCCAGTCCAAATAACGAGTGAGGTAAGGAGAAGACACAGCGAGCACATGAACACAGTCCAGGTGGCCATCAGTGAAGTGTGAATTATCAGCCTGGGAGCACAGCAGAACTTAAACAAGAGGTCTGGGCTCCAACACACACACACCTACTCACCTCTGAGCTGAGCTGCACGCCAGCAAGACTCCAAGGACACACTGGAAGCTGTGAGAGGATGTGCACAAAGCCCTGTTAGCTTACAGGGTACGTTAACTCCAGCGCACCAGAGATGTGGACATGGCAAAGGAGATTGAAGTCAGATTGAGTGAGCAGGAACAGCTGCACGACCCCAGATGTGCCCTAGTTCTCTGCTGACAACTTCTTTACCCCCTTGCAGCAACTTGTACCACAGCCAGACAGCTGTCACGTCCCACCAAGGAGTAGGTGACCCAGATTCACCGATCCTCTTGGTTGGAGTCAGGTGTACACAACACCCGAGGGCCATGGGTAGACAAGGACTTTTATTCCATAGCTAGGCCCACTGGTAAATAATTGGGTAGCAGGAATGCTTCTTACCTAAGCAAAAAAAGATTATATATAAATATATATACACACACACACAAATCCATATCACTGGTCCAGGTTCCAGCACCAGCCCAGCCAATGGGGTGCTCTGGTCTGTAGGAGCACTGATCCTACACCATGGCACTTGCTTCCCCCCCATCCTTCACTGACAGCCCTGAAATGAAACTGGAGGCAGTTTCATTTCAGGGACAAGCTCATAGTTTCATTCCAGGACTTTTGTATCTTGCAAACGTTGGAGAAATCCCTTGGAAAGGCTCAGGGAATCTCCATGAGCACCCTTAAATAATGTGGGTGACACTTCCACCCACCATGAGCTCAGGGTTCATTGTGGGTTTGTTTAGTGAAGAACATCCCACCACCAAGAACAAACTGGTGATTTTGGCCTTCCAGCAGCACCCACATCAGGATTGACACTTGTGCTAAAGACAGCAGCCATTACAAAAGCATCCTCAGGGCTCAGATGCCCAACTTGAACCACCACACCGGTTTGCCCTTCCAACAGTTGGCCAAACCAGTGCTGCCTGTTCCAAATTATCACTACCCCTTAACTCAAGGCAAGATTTTTATCTTGCCAACCCTTAGCAGCCCTCCACTGCCATGCACATAACTGCCCTTTCACTGAAGTCATTTCAAGTGTTGAGGCATTTTTCTGTGCTCTCGAGACTCACGCAGCAGCGGAGGCACTGCCCAGCTCAGAGACTGATGTGCAACAGAAGAGATGCTGTTACATCTGACCTATGGGGTAGGTCAGGAAAAGGGATGCCCCACTGAGCATCCCAGAGGAATAGTGTTCTTCTGAACCCACCCCTGGCTTAGAGCAGTGTTTTGCCTGACCAAGAAGCAAAGGCACACTGGCCCTGTAACTGGCTGGTAAGTGGAAAACATTCACCCTCATGAACATACTCACAGGCAATAAACAATCATCCACTAAGCACACAGAGACAACAACAGCACTGCCCTGCTCACAACTGCCTGGACTTGCCACAGCTTAAAGCCTTCCTCCATGGAAGAGCCAAGCTGACCTCTCACTCCTGTTACACCTGTAGTACCGTCCCATTCCTAAACAGAGCGGCTGAACCGCTCTCGAGTGCTCCCTCCTTTCAACAGGAGCCCTTTGGGTGGAGGCACCAACCCCTGGACAGCTCTCAAGTCACCCTCAATGACCTCTGACCCCTCAGATAAAGCCACTTACACCAGAATTGATTGAATGCTCTAACTCACCAGCTGCCTTTGGCTCTTGCTAAGCTCTGGATTAGGCTTCAAGGCAAAACAGGTTCTTGTCCCAACAGGCCAAGCACGTTTGAAGAAACCTCCACTACATTTTTCCACAATGGCTTCTCAGAGTACTGAAGAGCTGAGCACAGCCACTTTGAAAGCATTTCACCTGTTTCAGGACATGTCAAGCACAGCAAAGCCATCCCAGTGCTCCCAGGTAAAGGCTGGATGCTGCTTACTCTCACCATCTGCTCTCCAGGCAAAGGATGCTCAGAGATGCCGACCACCCGGCGGGTACCCAGCACCAAAGGTCAGGAGGGAAAGGAAAGGGGTGTCTCTGCCTGCAGGCTTGCTTTTGTTGCCATGCCTCACCCATGCAGGTTGGGGATATAAATCTGAGTTTACAGGAGAGCAATTACAGCCAGTTTCAATCACATCCCAGTCCCTGCAGCATCACTGATTCTTCTCAAGAGGGGTAAGAGAGGCCAATAAGAGGTAAAAGCTGTCCTCTGAGAGGAGGGAAAATTAAGCATTGAGTAGCTATGAAATCCTGCAGCCTTCTGGCACTCTTTCTATTTTTTTGTGCAGAGTTTAAATAAAACATATATACATTTCACCTGCAATCAGTGTTTGGAGATAAAAGAACACTGCCTTTCTTATTTTGCACTATACATTTACTACTATTCATGTCAGAAATCCAAGCTACCAAACTCTACATTACACAGAGCCCACAGGAAAAGAAAAAAAAACCAAACAACCTGATACCACTGCTGGGAGGGAATTAATCTTATCTTAAGGCAAGTGTTAAGACAGGTCAGCTTTATCAGCCTTGGGAGATGCTCATTTGTCTGCAGCAGCTACAGAGGAAGCCCAGACACAGCCATGAAATTTTTAAATGCACAAGTTGGGGCAGATGAATCCTAACTGAGGAGGTGGGTTGTATCCCCAGTAAATCTGGGCCAACACCTTGGATGTTAGGAAAAGCTCCAGGACTCAAGAAAGAGAAAAAGCATCACTTATGCAGACCTAGCTGCAGTGAGGGTGGTAATTTAACCTAGAATTTTGTATGGGGGGGGAACCCCAACCTAAAATTTTAAAAAGCTTCAGATTTAGGCTCTGAATTAAGTCAACTCCAGACTCAGAAGTTTTAAAACTAAAGGAAAACCAAACCTTTGCAGGAGAACTTGTCTGCATGAAGTTATTTCCAGCACAGCTGCTATGCTGTCAAGTGAGGTTATCAAGGGACAAAAAACTAGCTCAGTCTTTGCCTCAAAACGCTGTCCTTTATCCTAATTGTGAAATCAAAGTGCTCTCTCCTCCCAGGCAGTGATGTGTTCTGCACTTTAATGACCTGTTTGCATTCAACAGGGCACGTTAAGCAAATATCCCCCAAATTTTCAGGAACAAACCGATAATTGCCACAATTTCCGCCTCTTCTTTACTTTATATTCCACTATTGACTTTCATACTAAAAATATCGATTAGTTTCCCTCCCATCTGACTAAAGGGCAAACAGTAAAGTACACAAATCCTTCCTAATTCTCCCACTTTTCCCACAACATCCTTCAGAAACGTCTCCCCCACCTGCTGCCAGACACTCTGTGGGAACTATGGGTCACCCTGGGACTTTCTCCATCCAGGACAGGCACCCTTGGGAATCTGAGTGATACAATCAACCCACAAACGAGCAGCTGATGATGACCCTAAAGAAACTCTGAAGTGAAATCCTTGCCATGGGTGACAGATACTCTGACCTCATGAGACAGCAGTTTCAGCAGGTGAGGTAGGAGGTTGCTTTTGAGGAAGGTTTACCTCATCCTCCCCTCTTCCACGTTCATTCCCAAGTGGAACAATGATATATAAATGTACATTATTCAAACAAAGGTAACAGGCAAATGAGGTGCCAATACACCCACAGGAAAAGCAGAGGTACAGAAGGACATCTTACTTCAAGGCAACACTCCTGACCCAGCTTCTCCCCTTATTGAAGGGCATCTACACACAAGCAAAATATTTCAAAAACCACAACCAGAAAAACCCCAAATGAAAACAGTCAGAGGGTGGGAAAACCCCACACAGAACATATCACATGAGAGAAAAATCATTTTAGAAAAAAATCACTTTAGAAACAGAGAAAGCTGCTTTTCAAAGCCCCCAAGGGCCACGGAGGTTTGCTCTTCCCTTCTCCCCCACACCTAATCTCTCCTGGCTGTACATGCTGTGAACGTCTGAGACTGGGAGTAAAATGAAACAACTGTGTTAAGGAATAAACTTGTTCTTTTCTGTATTAAAAGGCAGAAGGGTGGAGGCTTCAAAACCAAATTTGGAGATGAGAAAGCAAACAAGTACTTGGTCCCAACCAGACCTCCTGATGGCACATCCCTGCTGCAAGGATAACCAGCATCTTGTGTCTCCATACATCCCCGATGCCAGGATGCAGCCAGATGGGAGATCGACCTGTCCTGAACCTTTTGCCCCATTGAACCAGTGATGTCAACGATCCCATTTACACCCAGCTGGAGAAGGGATGTGAAACTCCAAGAGTGGTATTACACCACCAGTGCTGAACTCTCAGCAGCACTGAAATGAACTGCTACAACCTTCCATGGAATAAGTGATCTCAGGAGCACTAATTCCAAGTGCCAGACATCAAAGCCTGTTGACTGATAAATACTTGGTGGTAGAATATAGAATCACAGCATGTTTTGGGTTGGAAGGGACCTTCAGAACCCATCTAGTCCAACCCCCTGCAGTGAGCAGGGACATCTCCACTAGATCAGGTTGCTCAGAGCCCCATCCAGCAACCCTGACCTTGAGTGTCTCCAGGGATGGGGCCTCCACCACCTCTCTGGGCAACCTGGGTCAGTGATCCACCACCCTCGGAGTGAAGAACTTCTAATATCCAACCTAAATCTCCCTTTTTCCAGGTGAAAACCATCACCCCTCATCCTCTCTCCATTCCCTGGGGAACAGCTCTTCCCTAGCTTTCTTAGAGGCCCCTTTCAGGGGCTGGAAGGCCGCCAGAAGGTCCTCCCAGAGCCTTCTCTCCAGGATGAACTGACCACAACAGTTTAAAAACAAATAAACCAAAGAACACAGGCAAGCCACAGCTACTCTTCCTAATACAACATAAAGTATCTTCACTCATAAACCATTAACGTTTTTTAAAGATTTTCACCTCTTACTGCAAACTCCTCTCTGATTCCTTTACAAATAAACACAACTAAGGGGTTTGATGAGGCACTTGATGTATTTCTTTATGTACACACCAAAGGGATCCACCCACTGAGGAGGAACCATTCCTTTGGCATTTCTCAAAGAAGAGGCCCTCATCATGGGCAACAGGAGCATCCAAAACTACACGTGCCCATAACGGTCTGCCAGTACCTCAAGGGGGCCTACAAGAAAGATGGGGAGAGGCTGTTCTGTAGGGCCTGTTGTGACAGGACAAGGGGTGATGGTTTTAAAATAGAGGGAGGGAGATTTAGATTAGATATTAGGAAAAAGTTCTTTGCTGTGAGAGTGGTGGAGCACTGGACCAGGTTGCCCAGGGAGGTGGTGGATGCCCCTGGATCCCTGGAGACGTTCAAGGCCAGGTTGGATGAGGCCCTGAGCAACCTGATCTAGTTGGGGGTGTCCCTGCTTCTTGCAGGGGGGTTGGACTGGATGACCTCTGGGGGTCCCTTCCAACTCCAGCCAGTCTATGATTCTATAACCCAGCCTTCTCTGCTCACATGTACATTTGTGTTTTTACCTGTGCACGCTGCAATTACTCCCCCTCCCCCCCAGTATATAAATATAAACAAAATGTAGGATTCAGCGTGGGCACAAACAGCATTTATAGAACTCAAGGCTGTGTTTAGAAAACCCTCACCTGCAATTATCCCCTTCTCCTGTCCTACACAGAGACCACATTCACACATGTGGTACACAAACCTGTTCTCCGACTCATCCATAATTAAGTCAAATCACTGTATTAGAAAATTCCACCTCAGAGGTTTCGTGCTTTTTTGGAGTTTAAAGCTGAGCTAAAATGAAAATAAACCCCAAAACAAACAGGTGAGTGCTCACCACAGAGGTGTATTTACAGCTCAGAGGCTGAGCATGTCGTTAGAGAATATCCCTCCCTGCTTTTAAAACAGAAGTAAAAAAAATAAATAAATACATAAGGATATGTGAGGAAATAAGATGTTCAAAATACCTCCTGGGGAAAAACAAACCCAAACAAAGCCAACACAAACAGAGATACTGCTCCACTGATTCACCTGAGAGTTCCTTCAGTTCCAGACACCCACATGCACCCCATGAATCACCCATCTCCTGGCTGACAGCCAGCGCTGCAGCTGAGTCGCTATGACAATATTGATGCCTCAGCGCTCCCAAGTCTTACATACAAAGGTGTTCATTCAAAAATAAACACTGTGGGGATGGGGGGGCACATCTCAGCAAGGTGATACTTAAAGAAAACACTTTTCAAGAAAAACTACCCATACAAAATTCAAAACCTGATGGGAATATGACAAGGAAACAGCTGATCCATTCTGGGGGGTGTTTCTGCAACAGGACACCTCCAAGTGCTTGTCCCTGTAGTAAAGCTTCAGCCCTGCAGCCTTCCTCCCTGGGAGGCTTCCCCTCCTCTCATGCAGGGGAAAGGGAACGTTTAATTTCTTTAACTCTTGCTGGAACATGTTTGTCCCCATCCAAAAGGACACACTGGTGTCTACACGCAGCCTGTCGCAGTTACTCAGCTCTGCTCGAGTTTAAACTGCTTCCCAGTGGAAAATCCTCTGCACCATGGGAAGAACAGGGAACAAACTCCTGCTCATCCACAGCAGTTCAGTAAACATCACACTTGTTCTGGTATTCCCACTGTTTCCCCTCTATTGTACACTAAAAACCTGAAATAAGCTCGACAAGTCAAACAGTGTCACGCTGCAGAAAGCATCACAGTGACATTTCGATCTCTAGGTGTGATGCAACAAGCCAGAGCCCCGAGGAAACATGATCTTTGTGGAGACCTGCTCTTCAAGGGCTTACAGACCCTCCCACACCAAGTCAGCATCGTGAAAAGCTTCTGCTAACTTCACCAGTGCTACATGAAACCCTGCAACTGCTTTGGGCAAATCTCCTTCAAGAGACCACTTCAACTTCTGCACAACTCTGAAGTACACTAGGAAGTCTGCAGCACCCAAAGGGGATCTTGGAGGACTTACACACTGTAGTAAAGTTATGCTGGCCTTGCACTAATGCAGAGATGCTCCTATTAATCACAAGTCTTCAGTCTCACCTGTACAACCTCACCAAGTTTTCCCATACCCACAGTAGACAGCATCTCAAGAAGCACAGAGGCAGAAGTAAAATATACACCCCAGGAGTACATCATGGTGCTGTGCACTTAAGGGGAACAATAAAAACCAAAGAGAGACACCTGACAATTCCCATTACATCCCATAGTGCCATCCTGCACAGCCTTTTAAATGCATTTATCCTAGTCAGGCAACTATACATTATCATCCCCATCCACAGGAGCACAGCTTATTCCCTTGGCAACTAAAATACCTTGGGCAGGGGAAGAAAGGTGACCTTTACTTTCAACCTGGTTGATCTGAAGCACAAGGGTCACTCTCCCAGTACATGTCACCTTATGTCAGCACACAGCTAAGGGGGAAAAAACTCAGCCCAGCACTCATGTCCACCAGAACGAGCCACACAGCGCGGTCTGGGGACTGCAGGAGGAACACATCGCTGTGGCACACACTGCTCAGCAGCAGCGCAGGCGCTGTGCCTGAAGCTTCTGAAATTAATTTCCATTATGACAATGAACAGCACTTAGATGACATGGGTTGTTTATCCCTGGTGTAATTGGCTTTAGACAGTTGCACTGGCACTCCTGGTAATTATAAAGGACTCCGTTGCCTCGTTGGTACTGCACGAATCAGTGTTACTCGTGATCTCTCACCAATCCCCACACTTCCCCCCACTCAATTATTAATAGAAGCCAGGATCTTAACCTTCAAAGATCTTCTGCTGTTCCTTCTCAGTCTCTTCCTTCTCTCTTTTACAGCTTCAAAGCTCAAAATATGGCCAGAAACCAGGTCCTATCAAAAATAAAGAGCCAACACTCTCAGAGACACCCCTTAAGGCTGGATAACTGAGAAAGCACCAGACCTAAACACACACATGCTACCAGAAAAGCCCAATAATCCCAACAATTTTAGTATCACCACTAGATTTAAAGATTAATGCTTTACATAATTTGATATACATTACTTTGGAATTTAAGTTGCTTAATCCCTTGCGGATTCACACAGTGGAAGCTACATTAAAAACCAAAGATCACCCAGTGCAAAGGAGTTCTATTAATCATAAACTCCATGCCTAGCAAAAACTAGAAGTACATCCATTGGCTTTTCAGGGTTTGCAGGGGTGGATGGGTTGGGTTATTTGGCGTTTTTTAAACTTGATCCTCATGACTTTTTTAAAAGGGATGTTCTCTAAACCTGAATTCCAGGAGAAAGTTTTGTCTCCTGTATCTTCATAGTTAATGGCACTCAGATAGTTAATGACTTTGTGCAAGCCTCTAGTTAATTGCCAAGCAATGCCAAATCCTGAGGGCATCTTACAACCATAAGCCCACTAACCACACACTTGGCCAGCAAACCCCAGGTTGACACTAAAACCCACCACGTGCCTCACACACAGGCCTCACCATTACAGCTGAACACCAAAATATACAGAATAAATAAAATCCATTCTTACCAGCAACACAAAATATTCCTCAACAGCTACAAAGCCCATCCCTGTGCTGGAAACAGGCTGGTTGAGGTCACAGGAATGCAGCTAGAGAGCAATGCACACACAGCTCCTCTCGAGCAGGGAGTCTGAAACGTGTTCTGACAGGGCAGCTTTGGCTGTGTCTCATCTTGCCCAACCATCTCAGCCCTTCCAAGCGTGCTGCCCTACCTGTGTATCAAGCAATCACCAGGTAAAAGGGAATTTTCTTTGTACTTCACATGCAATGCTCACACTCTGGTATTCCACACTGGTTTGTTTTCCCTCTGTGTTCTGTCCCTTGGAGTATTAAGAGTCAATGACAGCACGGAGCCAGAAATAGCTGTCCCCTCTGATGGCAAACAAATGTCTATTAAAGGCACCGAGTAAACCACCCACATTTCAGGCAGTTTGAAAAGATTGAGAGTATTACTTTGTGCTGACCTTGTCAAACCTCTCAGGAGCTGTCAGCCAACAGCAGCCAGATGTCTGTCTGTCTGTCTCTGGGGCCGGATCTCCAGCAGTGCAGAGCCCTCAACTCCAGGTAATGCCTGGGGGTCCCGGGGAGGGGTGGGGGGGTGGAGATGCTCCACACCTTCATATCATCTTCTTTTTCCCATCACTGCCACAGGCTGGCTCATTTTGCTCTGCAAGCTGCATTTCCTCCCAGTGGTTGGGTACCACAAGCCCTCCTCAACGTCCCACCCCCCAGCTTCACACTTGGCTTGTCTCTTCCTCTGCTACCCACAGCCACCTCCTGGGCTGTGACCCGAGCTCTCCCTGCAGAGCCCACAGAGGACAAACCTGCTGGATACACAGGCTAGAGGCACTAAGTGTCAACAGCCCAACCTGAGGACCATGACACATCCACGGACAAGCAGAGAGATGAAGGCTGAAGATTTCTCAGTCAGATGAATTGTGAGCTGGGAAGATCAATTCAAAACAGCAGCTTCCACTGTCCCTTCACTGCAATCACAAGAATACACCCACAACAAACCCAGCCAAGAACCTGAATCCTCAAGTGTCATACAGAGGGTCAAAGACCAGGCAGAGCCAGGGGAGAAAACTCCAGCATGTTTTATCCAAAGTACTTACTCAGAACTAGAGAAAAGTCAGTGGAAATCACTGCAAAGCAGGAAACAAACGTTTTCTGGTTCAATTCATTACCAACATGACAATGACACCACCAGAACTCTTGCTAGAGAATGAGTAGCTTCACAGTAGCCCAGTTTGCAAGTCAGACATCCCTGTTCTATTTCAAGCTCTAGACTAGGTTTTGGTTTGACACAGGAAAGGCTTTGCAGAACATCTTTATTTCCCAATGACTTCAAATGCTCACAGTTTTTCTCCTCTATGCTTCTGCCTTTCCACATCCAAAACAGAGACATCTCCCTTGTTATTTCAGGTCACTGGTAGCAGCTCAGTAATTCTAAAACACCGAGTTCACCGAACAAGACACATACAGATGCTATAAGTAACCACACAGTTTTCCCATAACACTTCATCTCCCTCAGTACATGGTTTTACTCCTTGCCCTGGCAACCAGAACTGGCACAGGACTCCAGCCCACCAAGAGAATGGCAAGGATTCAGTGCATCCCACATCCACTGTGTGCCAAGGCCGAGTACTCATCATCTGCCATAAATGCAGCTGCTGAAAACCAGATTTCCTTTGAAAATCCCTATCTGCAATCCAGTGTAAATGATTTCTGAGGACTTAAGTCCCAACTCCTTGGTAATAACTGTGCTTTACAGGTTTTGGGGAATACAAAGCCTTATATATAAGCCAGTCTTAGCAGGAATGGTATAATCATCTCAAGAAAAGGAACCACTTTGTCAAATGGAAGAAAATTTGCCCAGACTTTACCTTCAGTTTACTATCACCTTTAACAAGGTGCTTTTTGCTTGCATCAGCTGTTCAGCACTGTGCTGGTTTATGGAGCAGAAAATAAAAAAAAAAAAAGCATCTAGGGATGAAATATCCTTCACAGAAGTGAAATTGAAAAAGGAAACAGTAAGCCAGTTGTAATAATCTACGGTATTACTGTAAATCATCTGCACATCAACCCTGCTTGAAATACATCGTTTAGAGGAACCTTCCTTTAAAGAAGGACAAAGCAATTACTTCCATGGCTAAGGAAGATGCTGCAGGTGGGATGATGGCTTGCCTTCCACGGCTCAGGCAGCACTAATCCCACAATGGAGCCTTTCAGCCTTCTCCTTCAGGGCACATCTCAAATCACAGCAGCTTGCAAAACAAGGCTATTCCTGCAACCAGAACTAGGCTGGAAAGGACCCAAGAGTATTTCCCTCTCACATCCTATTGCGAGGCCTGTCCTGAAATTGAAATCCACGGTCCTTTATAGACCTGCTCCATCTCTCCCCTGAGGGGGAGATAATTTTGATTATCAAAGAGGACAGACAAGGTCCCACAAAGCCACTCACTCTGTACAAGTAGACTTCTTCCCCAAAGTCCCCAAGACAGCAAGGACATCTTCCCTGCCCCCAGCGACAGGGTGCTCATTTTAACAAGCTCACAGCACAATCTGGAAGCTCAGTTTTACCTTGACTCAGTCCTGGAGAAATACATAAAAATTGTTTATTTCATCCCAGTTAGTTCTTCTCCCATCCTATCCCAACAAGCACCTATTTCCACCCCAGGTGTTGTGCTTTCAGTTATGGGCAGGAAGAGAAACACCAAACCCCAAAGCCAGGCAGAAACCCAGCCCTGACAGACTCATGCCATAAACCCCTATCGTTTTAATTAACAAAATACCAACCTGAAGAAAGACAAATAGAGATGCAAGCCATTAGCAGTGCTGACACCACCTCCAAAAGCAGGTATCACTCTGTGAAACCCTTCCAGGCCACACAAAGACACTTTTCTCCCTACAATTTCTATCTGCAGTAAATAAATGAGGCATTTTTCTGCCCCTCGTGGTTTGTTCACTTCTTGCCCCAAGACTTTCAGCTTCAAAGAGTGAAGTACCACTCCTATCAGTGTTGCTCCCCCTTGCTAGAGGAGCTTTAGCCTGGCCAAAAAGCACTTTGCAGAAGAGCCTTCATCCATCCTTAACTTCTCTGGCTAAATCTTCCTCTTGTGTTCCCATCCCACTGCTGAAATAAAACCAAAGATCACTGTATGGCCAGTCCTTCATCCCTTCCCAACAGCCTTCGAACCGTCCTCTGCTCCAACCTTTACTGTCAGGCTATTCGGGTGAAATAGGAAAAGGCACTTGGAGGCCAAAATCTGGGAAAGGGAGGGGAAAGCAGCACTGCTCCCCAGGGCATGGAGTGATAGGATGAGGGGTGATGGTTTTCAACTGGAAAAGGGGAGATTTAGATTGGGCATTAGGAAAAAGTTCTTCCCTCTGAGGGTGGTGGATCCCTGGCCCAGGTTGCCCAGAGAGGTGATAGAGACATCCCTGGAGACATTCAAGGTCAGGTTTGCTGGGGTTCTGAGCAGCCTGATCTAGTGGAGATGTCCCTGCTCACTGCAGGGGTGGGACTAGATGGGTTTTGAAGGTCACTTCCAACCTAACACATTCTATTAATTCTCTTGGCACGGTCCAGACTCCAGAAAGTCATTCAGGACTCCACTTAATAAACAACCATCAACAAATATCACCTTTACAAGCCACACAAAGGAGCTGATTCAAGGCAGAAGAAAAAAAAAATCGCCTGAAAAAGATGCAGTCTAATTTATTACTCCCCGAAGTTCCAGTCTGACACTCTTCCTGCTCTAAATATAATTAACAAAATCTGATTTAAATGACTTGCAAATAAACGTGGAAGCCCTTCCCCATCTGCGGCTTAACCGGTGACTCATCTCAGAGCACAGCCCAAGGATGGAGCCCCCCTCCCTCCTCCCAAGCCCATTCCGCTCCCTTTGCCATTGAGCTTTGCCATGCAAGCGCCGTCTCTCCTTCATCTGTTGCCATAGCAGCCACGAGCAACACATCGCAGCCTGAACAAAAGATTGCTCCCCCCCCCTTAATTTATTTATATGCAAGTAATCCACCGAGAGCTGACAACAGTAACGACTTCACTTTCACGACAGAAAAGGGGGTTTTTTTAATTTATTTTTTCCTCCTGAAAAAGAAATTGTGCTACCAAAAATAATTAACATTCCTCTGGAAGGGGGAAAAAAAATTAAATCCTGAACTTCTTAGGATTAAGAAAATGTTGTAACAGATCTGGATAGGATACTGATTTGGAATTAAAGCTGGGGGGGAGCAAGAGGCTTAACACATCCACTGCTCCAGTAACACTCCTGAAAGCTTTCCTGTTTTTTTCAGCAGAACCATTAAAACCAGCAAGAGGCTAAACCACAAAAAACATCTAATTCCAGGCATATACAGTGAACACAAAAACTAAGGAAAGGAGAAAGCAGGCTAAAAGCACACTCTTAGAAAGCAAAGCCTGTGGAATCACACCTTTTCCCTGGTTACTTACACCACCGGAATCCAGCTGTTAACTTCAGTCCCTGGAAGAATTAACTCCTGGTTTTAAAGCTTCCTTGTAAAATAAGCTTCCAGACTGATTCAGAGAGACAAAGAGTTGGCTCAGGTGCCTCAGGTGTCAGCACAGCCCCACTGCACCCCACAAGGTGAGCAGGACAGGCTCAGAGGTGGCCAGGCTGGATCACCAGGAGGTATCACCAGGCAGCTCTGAGATCAGGCTGGGAATCCCAGACTCACAGAATGTTAGGAGTTGGAATGGACCTTGGAAGATCATCTAGTCCAACCAGGTCCAGCAACCACCAGTCAGGTTCACAGCAACAGGAGAGGACTGAAGCCAAGGCAAGAAGGCCAACAAGGTCTGGATTGAGGAGATGTAGGTGCAGATACAAGCACTGCTGTGCCCCAAATATCACCAACACCCCTCAACAGAGCCCAGGTGGGGCCTCAGGAGGTCCTAAGGGCTGAATGTCTGAGCCAATGAGTGCAGGGACACCCCAAGTGAGCCCAGTCAGGGTCATTAAGGCTCACGAACTCATTAGTACCCTCAGGACTCTGATGGGTTTTTTGAACAGCTGCATCATCTTCTGAGGCAAAAACCACAGGTCAGTGTGTAGCCCTCCCAGCCCAGTGCTCCTGCTTAACAACCAGACCTGGCACTCACCCCTCAAAAAGCAAACTTGAAAGAGCTTCTTCATGGTGAGGGGCACTGGGACAGGCTGCCCAGGGAGCCTCCTCTGGCAGGGGGTCCAGACCTATCTGGACACCGGTCTGTGTGACCTGCTCCAGGGCACCTGCTCTGGCAGGGGGTTGGACTCGATCTCTGGAGGTCCCTTCCAACCCCTCCAGATCTGGGACTCTGCGACCCCTCTTAGAAAAATCTGCAAAGCCAGATATGTATTTTGACCTCATTGTGTTCATCCAGGAAACATTTGTTTTTGCTAGAAAGGCATGGTATCTCAACCAACAGCTCCACAGCACCTGAGGAGTTTTCCAAAGCTTGGGACTGAACGCCAAAGTAAGAAGGCCCAGTACTTCCAGGGCATAACGGCCACTTAAAATGAAACCTCTACTCAGCAGATAACTTATGCTGCCTTTGATTTTGTGATCTTTAGAACTTGGTATAGTACTGTATAAATCCATCAACACTATAGAAAACAGAGCAACACATTAAACAATGCTTATTGTGAATGTATTCACAGCATGTGGTTTGTGGTTCCTCATGGGTTGCTGTACACATACAAACATATACATGCAGTCCTCTGCTATGGTGACACAAATTTTAAGTAACCACAAAGGACTTAATCTTTAACTGGTTTTAGCTCCACTAAAATCCAGAAGGATGCAGTAATTTCAGCTGACTGGCCTGAGAGATGAACAGGTTGGATCACCTTTGCAGACTAGGCCCGTAGCATCCTCCCCACACACTTAGATGACATTAAATAATAACCTAGCTGCACTTTCTGAACTGATGGCTCATCAGAAAGAGACCCAGTGCCTCCAGTGCAGTGACTGGGAGGTACCAATTCACAATGCTATCATTGGAAAGCATCTGTTTCCTTTGGGTGTCCTTTCTACCCTGCTGTTATTTGATGTAAGTGGAGGAAAACAAGACAGCAGCCACCACGTTCAGCTCCATCCCATGTTATCCCTCCACTGCTCTTACTACACTGCCCTCAGTGGAAAGCTGAAAGCAAGAAAGGAATAAAAATCAAGCTAAACATTCACTGACTGAAGAAAACCCATCAGCCTGGACTCCAGATAAATGCCATGCTAGAGTAATCCCTGTATCCGTAGGAAACCAGAGAGCTCCTCCTGCAGAGTCGCAGCTGCCAGAAAGCTGGGAACAAACTGCATCATCACAGTGAACATATAATACTTCTTGAGGCCTGGTACAATAATAATAATAATAAAGACTTTCACAACCAAACCTTACAATTCCTGTGCTGTATTACTGTTTCAGCCACCCCCCATCAGCCCATCCCCGGTACAGAAGGAGAAGAGCTGCCCCAAACCACAGAGTTCAGGCTGTAACCCAGGTCTGACTTCCAACCCCGAGTTTCCACTGAAAAAAAATACCTGTTTTTTACACTAAATCTGTGAAATACACCAACAAGAGGAATAAAGCACTGTCCTTTGTTTCTGCTGTTAAAAACAGATAGTCTTAGTGAAAGGAAAACACACCTGTCTTACAAAACACCTCTGGCTGTTACCCTTTGTTAGGAATATCTCAAGTTTAACAGCACGTTCAAGACTGTATCATCCACCCTTGCTTCAACAAAAGGGGGAAGACAGACAAACTGGTCCTGAACCTTTCTACCCTGACTCCCACCCAAATTTCTGATTATCCTACTTATCCTATTTCTTTTGTCAGCTCTCACACGAGGTGGTTACTTTTAGGAGGCTGAGCCAAGCGAGAGATCAAGACCTCTTTGCTAGGGAGAACCTTTGCAGGGAAGATGGGAACACATTCCAGTTCCTGTTCCTGCACTGAAGTCACAACTACAAAATTTTAAATATTTCTGTACACACTTTTGCCAAAGAACAAGACAAGATGGAGATGAAACATCAGAATCCCAAACAGTAGGAAAGAACATTTAAAAACAGATACAACGAGAAGGCTTTGAGAAAACAAAGCCACAAACCAGACTGATGAGTCTCCTGCAGCTTAACCAGCACCAATTTTGTTGCTGTGGTTAAGACATCTTCAAATCTGAAGCTGCGTCACCCTGGTAAGCAGCATTCAAACAATTTAAATCTGTCTGACAACACAGCAGTTTATCCTTGAGCTTCTTATACAGGTAAGAAAAAAAGCAGTATTTAAACCACAAAAAGAAAAAAAAATGGAGCTGAGGAAGAGACCATCAACTGTTTTATGTCAGGGAGCAATTCTCTAACTTTTCTTTGGCAAAATTTCACTGAAACAGGTCTGTGTAATTCTGAATTCTTGACCTGAGTTAGATATCTATGTTTTAGTTGAAAATCAATGCCAAGATACATTAACTCCTGGACAGCACTTTGCAGACAAAGCCTCAGAATGAGAATGATGCTCCAAACTTAAATAAATTTTAAATATCAATCTGGGAATGAAGGGAGGACTGATTTGCCAGCTCAGAAATTGATTTTTCAGGAGGGAAATCCCTATCCTTTGTTTATACTTCCCTTTGGAACAGTCTACAGTTACTGGTCTCCCCATTATTTAATTCCAAGCATCAAATATCCAACATATGAATTAAAAATACTCCCCAAAGAAAACTGCTTTTATTATTTCCCATTGCAGATCTTCTGGCAAACCAATTTCTTTAACAGCTCAATTAGAGAAAGCCACTAAAGGCCAAATAAATTTGGCACAATTAGTTTGCCAGCAACAACACTGCCGTAGCTTTGAGAGCATACCATACAGAACTCATCAAAGATGAGCTGCTCAGATTCTTTTACTCAAATTAAAGCATAGAAATGTTTTATTTCTAAGCCTCCAGGCCCCATTTATCAAGATACACTTGGTTTTATGAGCAGCTGAGAGTCTCTGTACCTCATCTGAGTGCAAGGAAAGGCTTTCACGTGTGTGCACAGGAGACAGGAGCATGCAGAGTGCTGGAGGCAAAAGGAATTCTGCAATAAATAAAAATGATTAAAAGTCCCAGAATAAATATTTGCAGGTGGAATAAGCCTGTGATCGAACTTTACTATCCACTCTCCACCCAAGATGCTGAGTTTATTTTGATGTCACCAACAGCAGCTAAAAGAGAGCCAGGCAAGAAGATAAATGTACAGATTTTCTCTCTCCCAGCATTACTTTGAAATTATCTTCTATTATGATTCTATGATTCTATTAGTTTCTGTGTGCCCAGTGCTTCTTTGTGGTCTTGGAAACTCAATTTTCCTAAAACCTTCAATGGCAGCAGAAGTGAATGGTGAATTTCACAGCAGTATTGAGAACTCTCCCCTCGATATATGTGCATTGTAACTCTTGCTGTAATTCAGGCCATCATTTTGCCCTTCCATGCCATAAACTGCAACCACTGCTTCGGTTTAACATTCCCATGGCAATATTTATGGGACATGGATCGCAATTACAATGTGCTGAACAGAGCCAGGTTGCTAAAATTTATCCTAATCAAATAAAAGTTCCTATTTCTAAAGTATTTGCTCCGGGGCATAAATTGTTCTACCTTACCAGCAGCATTTTAATGCCGTGATTTGTTCAACGTGAAGGGAGGGTGAAAAACTCTGAACCACCAAATCCACTTAAATAAAAAGGACTATTAAAAGCTTCTTCCAACACACACACACACACATTTGACTAATAAAATGATAAGGTCACATCAATGTAACCTAAAGACACACCAGCCTCCAGGATCTCAGAGCAGCGCGTACAATATTCCGGCTCTCCTACCCACTTCCATTTGTGCTTGCCAAATGCATGGGGCCAATTCAAAACAGCAATACACATAATGTACCCCTGTTCTCAAAGGGATTCAGAGAGACAAGTATGCTCTTTTGCAATTCAATAAACCACTTTTTCTCACGCTCAAGTGCTGACCTCCTCTTAAATACACAAGTGGAAGCCAAAATCCAGGGTCTGTCAGATAAAATAATCTACATTTAAAGAAGCACGACCAGACAATGTAAGCTTCAAAATTTTCTTCATATAAAAGAAAAAATGAAAGGAAAAAAAAAAAAAAGAAAAAGAACTAATGCTATGGCCTAGACTTTGGTGCAGCTGAAGAACAAGGACAGACCAATATCTGAGGCTCAGTCAACAGAAACTCTGAACAGATTTCCAGCATCTATTGACGAACGCACTCGTGCGTGACGCGGCTCAGCCACACATCAGGGTGGTGGCCACACGTACTCCCAGTTGCCTACCAGATGCATTCCTGAATAGCGAAGGTGGGATCTCAGATCAGAAGTACTTCCAGAGATCCAGCACGTGGTTTTATCCAAGAACCACCTTGCCTATCTGTAAAATGGAACTAACCATAGGTGTCACATGTAAAGAGCTTCCCAGTCCACATCTAAGCAACACAACACAAGGTTCAAGCCCTGTCCACCACAGACATCATAACATGAGACACTGCATATCACAGCTTTGCTGGGGAGGAAATACTGAGCTTTGATTTGGGCAACCTGGTCTAGTGAAGGTGTCCCAGCCCATGGCAGAGGTGGGTGGAATTAGATGATCTTTATGGTCTTTGATTCTGTGACTTTGTTAGGAAGACAAAAGTTTGTAGAAGAGAATCAAAGTCCAAGAAGCCAGGTGCTAAGCTAAGAGGTGATAACCTTGCATGCCTGCTACTGCACTATATGGAAGGAGAAAGTCATCTGCAGCTTGCTGGCACAGAAAGCAGCACAGAGGACTCTTTCAACAGGGCATGTTTCTAACCTAAATCATCTCTGAGCACTCTAGGTATGGATGTTCTTCTGAGAGATGTCTTGTCTGTTCAGGCTGTTTCCCAAACAATGGGGGTTTTCAGATGTTTATCTTTGAAATGTCATTTTTATGTCGTTCAACTGCAAAGATGGGGAAGAATGACCAGGTGTTGGCTTTTTCTTAGGGAAAAAAAAACCACAAAAGTAAACCTTAAAAGGAATAACCAAGTTGAAAATGAAGCTTGGAGAAACTGCCCTTTTACTCATAGAAGTACAGAGGAATGGGTTAAAATTCACATAATCATTCAGTAACATTCTGGTTTCCATCTTCTTCCAGCTCAGCATATGCTTTAAGTTAAATACATTTTTCCCTTGACATCAACAGGGATGCTTGTGTTGAAGGTTCAGCAACCATCAGAACACTGTCCTAAATGAAGTGCATCTGTAACTTCAATGAACACTGTTAATGAAGCAAATTGTTTCTGAAATGTTTGGGTTTCTGCACCTCCAGAAGCTGAAGGCTTGTAAATATTACTGTAACAAAACCTACTACACTTGGGAGCATCCACTTTCCCATGTAGTTGTGGCAGCCCAGCACAATCTACCCCAACCTGAGATGCATTTTAAAGTTGATGAATGTACAAATCATGTGAGAGCTCAATCAAAGGATTCATAATGATCATTAATGAAGGCTGAAGGAATTTAACTAACCATTCACAAAATACAAGTGATTCACAAACAGCTTTACAAGAAGCACACACTGTGCTCTCAATATGCTGCCTATTTCTCAAGTACAAAAAAAAAAACCCCAAAAACAAATCCTTCACCAATTCAGTCCCATCCAACCTGGCCTTGAACACCTTCAGGGATCCAGGGACTTCCACAGCCTCTCTGGGCACCCTGTGCCAGGGCCTCAGCACCCCCAGAGGGAAGAATTTCTTCCCAGTGTCTAACCTAACCCTGCCCTCTTTCAGCTTGAAGCCATCCCCCTTGTCCTGTCCCTGCACACCCTGGGGACCAGTCCCTCTCCCACTGCCCTGTAGGACCCCTTGAAGTACTGGTAAGCTGCAGTGGTACCTACGTCTCCATCCCTGGCCTTCTCAAAGCCATCTGGTTGTATTTCTAACCCAGAGCAGTGGCAGAACTGGGTTAAGGTGTGACAACAAGTGCAAAGAGACTGGCAGACCTGAGGGGACAGCAAGAGGCAACGAGATGATAATCTCTTGCTGCAGCTCAGTTGCAGCTGAATTAGCTCACTGGATAATAGCTTAATACAACAGCCAAACACTATGAGAGAGGAGGAGTTTGCTCTGTGACAATAGAGCTGAGTATCAGCTGTGCTAAGGCACAACTACAATTGTGTGTTGTTTCAAACCCACTGGAGGAATGAGGTAGAAATTCCCTATTGGAAAGAAGCCACGAGTCAAATACTCGATGCATCCATCAAAACCAGAAACAGAAAAGGTCTCAATCACAGGATGCAGAGACAGCACTTGCACAGAGTGTATCAGTGTGTTTAAAGTACTGTGATAAAAGGCTTTTCCATTAAAAAAAAAAAAGAGAGGAAAAAAAAACCCAACACCCATCACACACAGAACAACTACTAATTACCTACTACAGATTTTAAAAATAAGTCTACCCAGAGGAAAAGAAAAAAAAAAATCAAAAATAAAATCTTCACAGATGCAAGAGAAATGAAACAGATGGTAACTCTTACAAAAAGTGTATATTCATGAGGAACAAACACAAATATGTTTTTGGTCAATAACATTTCAACTGTCAGAAACAGCATGGGGAAAAATGATGCAGTCAAAGATTCAACCCTCTCCCCTATCCCTAAAATGATGTAATTAAGGAATATTTTCAACAAATTAAGATTAGACACCCTCTTACTGGCACTCACACTTCAACACCATTCCCCTCAGTAGGTGCCTGAGCCATTTTTTAACATATTTTTACTTAAAATACTGAATTCTGCATCACACAGATGTCCTGTAGAGGCTTCAAGCGTGCCAGGCAGTGTACAGGACTGCTGTGCCCAAAGCCAACACTCCTACTGTGGCCACCTAGGAGAACACACTGGGCACCTCATGGAAGGACTGCAGCCACAAGCCCACCTCGTGGCAGTTGAGCCTAGAGAGCTTCAAAGATTTCCAGAATAAAGGGAGAAGGGTTGGAAACTCTGAGCTCAACTAGTGTCTGGGGATTGTAAATTCTATCCCTGCAGTGGAAGGATTGCAGAATGTTAGGAGTTGGAGGGGACCTCACCACACCTTTGCTGTCAGGCAGAAGAAGACACATAATGCTCCAAGGTTTTCTGAGTATTTGGGGTCCATTTCCCCAGACTGAGGGTCTGGAAATTCAGGAGAAAGGTCAGTGATGCAGAAAGCTATTCTGGAAAAATGCAAGGCATATGCTCACTTATAGTGAGTAGCAGGAGGTAAATCATTACTCAGTCTCCTCCAAGCTGCAGAGACTCAGTGTCCTCAGAAGGAAGATGTTCCACTCCATCATCTTGGTGCTGGGTTCTTTCAAGGAGTTCTGTGTCCTTCTGGAACTCAGGGGCCCAGAACTGGACACAATACTCCAGGTGGGGTCTCACCAGGGCAGAGCAGAGGGGGAGAAGGACCTTTCCTGACCTACTGACCACCCCCCTTCTAATACACCCCAGGAGGCCATTGGCCTTCCTGGCCACAAGGGCACATTGCTGGCTCATGGTCATCCTGCTGTCCCCCAGGACCCCCAGGTCCCTGTCACCTCCACTGGTCTCCCACAGGCCAGTCCCCAACCTCTCCTGGTCCCTGGGGTTGTTCCTCCCCAGATGCCAGACCCTGCCCTGGCCCTTGCTCAGTCTCATTTAACCTCTCCCACTCCATTCCCTCATCCAGGTCGTGATGAACACACTGGTCAGTCAGAACTGATGTGGAGCACATGTACAGAAACATTTTGGTGGGATCAGTCTTACCATCAATTCAGGATGCTGGATGAAAACTAGTTTCATCTTGTGGCTAAATGGGAAGTTCTTAAGAAAATCTCTCCTGTCAGTCCTTTGCTTTTCCTGCATTTTGCTTCAAAGTAGTATTTGGGGCTATTTAAAGCACCAGTGATGCTGAAGAGATCTCAGACTCTCTTACATCAAAGGAGGCAAATAATTCAACTGCTCTATCAACACTTCCTCCAAAGGATGGACATCAACAATGAAACAAGGTCTATTAAAGCCACTTCAGAGAGATTTATCCCCACTGCCAAAACGCAGCCATTTCATCTCCACCTCCTACATTAGGAAGAAAAAGAACCACCTAAAAAAACCCCAAACAACCTTTTAACAACATGGGCTAAATAAATTATTTAAAAGTAAAATAAAACTGACAACAACTATTTAACCTTAAGAAAAGATTTATTTATTTTTCAGAACATCAGAAAAAAGTTCCAATTCGACCTCCAGGTATGCTAAGGCAAATCAGCATGCTGAGGTACAGTCTTTGCAGTGTGATAAAGAAACATCTTCAGTGATATTCATGAGACAGCTCTGCCATGCATTACTCAAGCAGATCTGATAAATAACTTCTAAAAACCCAACCTCAATTAGTACAAGACAGCAACAGAGAGAGTCAGGGCAACCACCTGGGATAAAGCATCAATGAAGCTGTGAAAGAGGAGGCTCTTTCCTGAGTGGGAGGTCAGGCACTGGGACAGGTTCCCCAGAGAAACAGACACAGCACTTGACTGAGGTCAAGAAGCGTCTGGACAATGTGCTCAGCCCCATGCTCTGACTTGGCTCGTCCTGTGTGGAGCCAGGAGTTGGACTCGATGGTCCTCATGGGTCCCAACTCAGGAGATGCTACGATGCCACTGGCAGGAATCAATGCTCCAGCAACAGCACCACAGGAGCACCCCAGCCATCCCCTTTCCCAGTCCAGCCCTAAAACTTCCAAGTAAATTAGGGTTTGCAAGACAGTATTAAATAGAAGTGGAGCTGATGAAGCTCCAGTACATTTCCTTTCTGCTGACTCTTCTGCTTCCACTGGCTTGGCCATTTGTTTGGAGATGGCTGGAGCCTCCTCCGTAATGACACATGCCTCCTGTGGAACATACCGTGAGACAGCCCTAGGGCTTTTAATGCCCATGTCACTGACCTCTGGGGACAGCATCCCATGGCTGGACCTCACTGCAGAGGCTGAGCAAAGTCCATGTAACATTTGCATCCCTAAGAAATGGTTTGATCAAACTTTCTGGCACCGTGGACCTTGTGGCCGCTGGCAGATGGCTCCGTTTCGCTTCCTGTGCTCCCCCTCTTGCTGAATGGCTGAGCTGTGATCACAAGGCACTTGCACGTCTCTCTCCCACTCCACACACAGTTTTCCACCTCCACTAAACCCTAAGATCTGGCAAAGAACATCTTTTATCCTGCCACACGTAGGAGAAGGATGAGACTACCAGACTGATGATTCTGGAAGTTTACTTCAAAACTCAGTTCTCCTGGCTACAGTCAGAGAGGTGTCACTGGGCAAACTCAGAGCACAGAGTTTGGGGCAAGGGGGAAAGTGTATGTTTTCTGTCCCCCAGAAGGCATGCAGTTGTGTTTACAGTTTGAGCCTATTTAAATGTATGGCCTCTGTAAGCCAAACCAGCCTCATTTAAACACTTTCACAAGGATGTTTCATACAGTTAAGAAAGCCTCTTAAAGTCTTCCTCAATGTTTTAAGCATCAGACCAGTCAGCTAGATTGCTTCCCTAGCTTGCATTATCCTGAAATCATCACTCAAACACTTCTCCACGTCCTAAAAATAGTTTTAAGAAAAATTTATAAATCCAGATTTTTTTTCAGTTTTGAATCTCTTAATCTCTGCAAAGCCTCATGTTAGCAGAGAATATTTTTGTCTGTTCCATTAAAGAACTTCACACCACAAAGTGCTTAATATCTTAAGTAAAAAAAAATAAAACCAACAAAAAACCACCCCAAACATTTCCTTTACAGGCTTCTTACTGTTTGTGTGAAATACACCAGAAATACCAATATTTACAAACCTGGAATGAGATTACTTAACCATATATCCAGAAATACAGGAACCTGGGGTAGGCTGGACCTTCACCTATTTGATTTTTTTTACCACCTGTACATTTAAGCAGCAAATGTAGCAGGCTAAATGAGTTTATTGCTTAAAATTTTTAATACCTCTTCCTTAGTGATCTGGAAAAAAAAAAGGAGAGGGGGGAGAAGAAAAAGAAAAGAAAACAAGCTGGATAGCCGAGGGAGGAGAAACATTTAGTGCTTTCTACATAAATGTTCACAAGGTGACTGATGGCTTTGAGAAGTGGGAGAGACAGCAAGATATTCTGACAGACTGTTTTAATGAGGATGTACATCCCCATTTCAATCAGACTGCTTCCAGAGAGACCAGAGAAGACAGAAGTAGAATCAGCACAGAAGAAAATCCCTTGAACTGCTTGTTGTATACACTCATGGTGTTTTATTTCTCAAAAACTGCAGCATCTGATAGAGAAATGAGACTGATCTAAGCCAGAAAGATGCAAACAAGCATCTTCTTAATTCCTCTTTTACATATATCTACCCTCGAGCATCTCTTCTCTCCGTGTGTTTAAGGTTTGCAGTTATGCAATGGGAATACTTGAAGGAGTTGTTGAACAAGCAGTAATATAAAAACAAATGGTTTACTGGAAGACAGCAAACACAACAGCAACTTCCACAGCATCCAGAGCCACACTTAGCAAAGTCCAGTCAACTTTTCTCTCCCTCAAAAGCTTTTTCACTTCCACATCTCCCACCAGTGCTGAAAGGCACAGTGTATTCTTACAGAAATTCTCCACTCTCTTAAAACCTGGCCAAAAGTGGCCTTAAGGTAAGTTTGTTCCATGTTTTCTCCTTATGCCACCAATTAGATTTTCAATCGAAAAATCCTATTTCTTCATCCTCACTGATCACTGTTTCATAAGTTCTTTATTCCTGGACAGAGCTAGGATAACTTTGGGAGATGTTACACTAGATTATACTAGAGAGCAATTTTTCCAGCCTAAAACCACGTGCCAGGCCAACTACTATCTCACAGGGGGATAACCAACACCCTGGAGGCTGCAGGTAAAAAGTGAGGAGGGATGTGCAAGCCCTTGTTGCCACCGAGACCCTCAGCCCTTTAAACACTAAAATCTGTTTGCAACATAAAAAGAGTAGAAAACAAAAAGAGTAGAAAACAAACTGTCACAGACAGATGGGACAAATGGAAGAAAATGGAAAGTGTCAATTGATTTGGCCAGGACAACACTGGAAGACTTCTACAAGTGCTTAATAAATTTAAATGTTTAAAGAAGAAAATCATTTCCCTGTAAGTTCAGACACCGAGGTGGTAAATAGCACCGTATGTCATACCATATGCCAGTCAGCAAATAACCTTAACAAATCATCTTTCAAAAAAATATCCCTCCCTGAAGCACCACACTACCCATATTTCCCCACACAACCAGGAACCATCTCACTCGGAGCAGTGACGCAGGAAGACTCAGGCGTTAATCCCTTGGAGCATCACACGGATCAGCCCACAACAACACTAGTTCAGGGACAAGGAGGTGTCAATGTACACTGCAAAGAACTAGTGCTGCTGACACGGGTGGAGACAAGAGCACACAGTTACTGAACCCACATGCCACCCCCGTGTAAAGACAAAGACGATTGGATTTTTTTTTGCCACTGTTTTAAGTGACAAGACCAACCTGAGTTCTTAGGAGTGACTGGTTTGTGAGACTTGCTGAACCCAGACCTTCTAGATCAACAACAACACAAATCCTTGTGTGTCTTGGATGTGTTTTCCAAGGTCTGCTTCTCCAGCAGGAGGAGTCAGCCTCAACACCACGCAGGTTGGTCAATACGCTGCATTTGGGAGGAGAACAGGATGCTTATGATGGTGCTTCAGGCTTATTCATATATAGCACTCTGTTAAGTGTAACAGCAAGCTCTCTGGACTGTCACCTCCTTCCACACTTGCTGACCAGCCCTTCATATATAGCACTCTGGCTAATTTGAGGCAAGAATCAGAAGCCTTAACAGCTAATACTGTAACTTATGGAAAGGGCTGTCAGGCATTGTCACCGCTTGCCAGGGCAGTGGTGGAGTCACCACCCCTGGAGGGATTGAAAAGATGGTCAGATGTGGTCCTGAAGGACATGGTCTTGTGGTGGATGGCAGGTTAGGGTGATGGTTGGACTTTATGATCTAAAGGGTCCCTTCCAACCAGGACAGTTCTTTGATTCTATGACCTATACATGCCCATGCACTAACACTTCAAATACCTCCACATTCACTTTGAAAGTCATTATGAGCAGGTAACTATCAATAGCACCCACAACACCAGCCAGGAATGAGCTTTTACTGTCTTCTAAGAAAATAGCATAGTCTCTTCACTCTTAAAGACACCTCCCAGGGACAAGAGAAAGGCCTTGGTCAGGGTATGCAGGAGCACTACGTGCCTCTGCACACACTTTGGCCCAGAAATTAATCCCCAGACCCCTTCCCCTGCTCCAGTGACAACCTAAGCCCAAACAGGTAAACACATTATTTGCAAAACTTTGCTAATACTATATTTAAAAAATAAAACTGGACTAGATTGTTCAGAACTCCAAAAACTTATAACAACTCTCCCAGATGGACATTTTATTTGGATTTTGCATTCAAAACAAAATCCCAGTATTCACACTTACCCTTGAGACCACCTAAGTCAGTGCATTTCTAACAAATAATAAAAGACATTTAAATCCCTTCAGAGACTGCTCCTCAGAATGCATGTACCAAATAATTAGGAGCTCTTGAAGTGCAGCAGAGAACACTGAAAAGACCTTCACCAACAAATCTGGAAGCATCACACTGTCAGCAAGTGTTTCTGAGATGACAAGGTCAGCTGGTTAAGTGTAACAGGGTTTGCTGGCAGGAGTTGCAGGATCCTGCTAACCTAGCTGTTCAGGGCAAAGAATTCTTCAAGCCTGTCAACTTTCTACACCACAAGCTAGTGCCACGTTCATTCCTCATGCAAATTACCCCAGAGTCCAGCAGGAATTACAGTACCTTATGCCAAAGATGGAGCTCATTGTAACACCTCCAGGCTGGGGCTACTCATTATTTTGAAGCATCACGGTTCATGGAAAAATATTTTGAGTTTACCAAGAGTGTAAAACATTCTGACCTTGTTATCTGTTATGTCAGAACCTATCACAAAGGTGAATACTGGAATGCAACTAAGCAGAGCCACAAAGGGGCTGGAGCACTTCTCCTATGAAAGCCAGGCTGAGAGAGTTGGGCTGGTTCAGCCTGAAGAAGGGAAGGTTCCAGGATGACCTAACTGCAACCTACCAATACTTCCAGGGGTCCTACAGGGCAGTGGGAGAGGGGCTGGTGCCCCAGGGAGTGCTGGGACAGGACAAGGGGTGATGGCTTCAAGCTGAAAGAGGGCAGGGTTAGGTTAGACACTGGGAAGAAATTCTTCCCTCTGGGGGTGCTGAGGCCCTGGCACAGGGTGCCCAGAGAGGCTGTGGAAGCCCCTGGATCCCTGGAGGTGTTCAAGGCCAGGTTGGATGGGACCTTGAGCAGCCTGGTCTGGTGAGGGTGTCCCTGCCCATGGCATGAGGTTGGGACTAGATGGTCTTTGAAGTCCCTTCCAGGCCAAACCTAGATAACATGATGCTAGATAACATGATTTCTCATGTTATCTAGCATTTGAGTCCCTTACCTTCAGCAGCAACAAGCTCACAGTTTTATTTATCACTGAAAGACAGAGGTGTAGCAAAGCTCCACTGTTCTCCAGACTCTGGATTATTCAGGGAGAATGACAATTCCTGCAAGTCCACTCCTCCAGATGAGTCGAACAGCCCTGGTTTTCCTTCCCCATTCTTACTTGATTCTCCAAAAAAGCTACAGGCTTTCTGACTGGCATGTGCTCCCTAAATCTGTTTCAGAACACAAACCAACAATTACCTAGGAAAACCCTTGAAAATCAAGCAACCTCATTAATTCCTCCTCTTCTCCTTATTTATAAAGAAATAGGAAGGCTAGAGAAGGCGGATTGAGAGACACTTTCTTTACCACACATCCTATAGACTCTAAAGCCATACCTCCTTTTCTTTGCCACCCCTGGAACAGCAGAGTTGAGACCCAGGTTCTCTCAAGCCTTTCACATACCTGCTCCCACACGCACAGACCTTCAGCTCTCTTCGCCCACAGGAATATTCAAAAGGGAAATTCCAGCGTGCATATGCATCACTTAACACTCAGATGGAAATCCAAAAACTCCACCAAGAATTTAAAAGCACATTTATTTATGTCTTCTAATTTTTGAAGTTTTAACACACGAATGAGAAGAGCAACAGAGCCTCAAGAACTTGCCAGAGCGTCGGGTGTCAGGAAGTTGTGAGCAACTGTCCCATCTGTCATGGAAAACGTGGCCCTTAGCAAATCCTCCAACATCTCCATGTTAAGGAGCTCCTTGTCCACAAAGGTAGGGACTACCCTTTATTGTCTCTGAAGACTGTTATGAAGATGAATTAAGGAGTGAGGAGTGCTTTGAAGATCAAAACTGCTCCGCTGTAATTTATTCTTAAAGAACACCAAAGTGCATTCTTCTTCCTAGAATTCAGCTTCAGAGAGAAAACAGGGAGAGAGCACATGGGCCTGGGTGCATAAATTAATTCTCCCTGCCCAGACAAGCTCTGATTTGCATAACTGCACTTTCAGTCACCAAAACCCCATTGGTACATCTATACTCATCCCTTTGAAATATTTTAAGGGCCTTAAGGAATATAACCAAGATAGTTTCTCTTCTGATTCTTTTCCAGGATAAGGTTTTCCTATCAGATATTTCTGCCACAGTTCAGTGATGTCTTTTATCCTAGAATTACTCACATGCTAATACCAGGCATATTCTGAAGTGCTTTGCTACATCAGAAATTCAGTACCTATTTTGGGTGTTTCCATTCAAAAAGAGGAGAGAGGGCAACAGCAGCTAATCCCAGGAGTGGCAAAAAATTTATTTAAAAGATAATCCTTTTGGAACTGTTTCCTTCACTGGTTTTCCCATCAGAAAACTTCCAATCTACATACAAAGTATTTGACAATCTATGTAGAAATGTTACACTGCAGAGTATAAATCTCATTTTCACTCCCTCAAATGCACATACACATACAACTTCTAAAACCCTACTGTATTTCAGTTATATTTGTGCACTTAAAACATGGAAACATCTGTATTTCAGCAGCATCTCTCCAAGAACACAAAAGGTGAGCAGTAGCAACACAAAGAAAAATATTAATTAAGATCCAGACTAACTTCTCTTGAGCCTTGCCACCACATCCATGTTTTCCTGATCTGATTCCAACAGCTACAGCAGGAGATGAAGTTCTCCAGCATCCCGACACCAGGATGTAACAATGCAAATATTGAAAGAAAACAAGCATACAAGCTGTTGGACCTCAATAGTAGGGAGCACTGCAAACTGATGTAACCTGGACAGCTACTACTACCCCTCCACTGTCAAGAAATGGCTAACAAGGGGTCCAGCATCTGCAGGATGCCGAGTGTCTCTCCGGTGTGTCAGGCACCTCTTCACAGGAAACACTCAGATTTTATTGGATTGCAGCTTGGCTCTATTCCCATTACCTTAGTTTGCACTCAGGAGCCTTAAATCTGCAGCACATTCTTATTAAAAACACAGATACCAGATTGTGAACTTCTGTACTTTCAGGAGAAAGTTGCATTATATTTAGCAGCCATATGGCATCCCTCCTCCTCACACGTTTTCTAGCAATAAGAACTGACAAATTCAGTTTTCTAAAACACCAATCTATATGTTTCCATTTACAATGTTAATCTTAAGAGGTTAACTGTAGCTTAATTTTTAAACCTGGCATTTGACAAACAGGAAACACAAAGGGTACCTATGATGCATTCAAGGAAAAGTTTTCTTGTAATCTAGGTGAAAATATTCACAAAGGTCTTAATATTCTGGACAGCTAAATCCTCCCTAAATTAACACAACATGGCTCCATAGGTTAATAGCTGAGGATGTATTGGCTTCCTTATGCACTTCACAATCACTCAAGTGTATGGATGACTGAAAGGGTCAGGAAAAGAATATTCTCTGGATCGACATCTTTACAAAATGGTAGGTTACTCCTGTATTACAGGGTGCAGCACACCTTAATAGAGGAGGGAGCAAGAGGCACAGCAATAATCAACTAGTACAGCATGGAGAACCTCAAAGATAACAAGGCAACCACCATGCAGTTACCCCACGCTCCCAGGAGCTGGTTCACATGCTGTCTGGAAGACAGAAATTTCCCTATAACAGACCCTAATTTTATATGAAGTGCTGCCAAACTTTATAGAACAACAATTTGAAGAAGCAAGAGAAAACACTTAGATATGCTGACAGCCAGACACGCAACAAAAACCTCTGCAAGCCTCACCTCAACTGCCACCCCACCATGCATAGAACCATAGAATCATAGCTGGAGTTGGAAGGGACTCCCAGAGGTCATCTAGTCCAACCCCCCTGCAAGAAGCAGGGACACCCCCAACTAGATCAGGTTGCTCAGGGCCTCATCCAACCTGGCCTTGAACATCTCCAGGGATCCAGGGGCATCCACCACCTCCCTGGGCAACCTGTTCCAGTGCTCCACCACTCTCACAGCAAAGAACTTTTTCCTAATATCCAATCTAAATCTCCCTCCCTCTATTTTGAAACCATCACCCCTTGTCCTGTCACAACAGGCCCTACTGAACAGCCTCTCCCCATCTTTCTTGTAGGCCCCCTTGAGGTCCTGGCAGAGCGCTAGAAGGTCTCCCCGGAGCCTCCTCTTCTCCAGGCTGAACAGCCCCAACTCTCTCAGCCTGTCCTCATAGGAAAGGTGCTCCAGCCCCTTTATCATCTTTGTGGCCTCCTCTGGACCCTCTCCAACTGGTCCATGTCCTTCTCATGTTGGGGGTTCCAGCACTGGACACAGTGCTCCAGGTGAGGTCTCCCGAGGGCAGAGTAGAAGGGGAGAATCCCCTCCCTCAACCTGCTGGCCACGCTCCTCTTGATGTAGCATCCCCTTGGAAAGGGAAAACAAGAGGGAAGAGAGTGACTGAAGACCCCAAACAATTTCAGAAGAAATGGATTGTCTCCTCTCTAGCAGCGAGAAGAATCCCCGCTTGAAACACTTATCTGCCAACTAAGTCACCCCTGATTGCTGCTGCTTTTCCTGGTTATCCAGAGCTCCTCCAATTTTTTTTCTGGGGACCAGGGCCCTGGAGAACAGCTGAGCAATGCTCTGGCTGCAGCCACCTGAACATCTCCATCCAAACAATTCCTGAGCAGCACAGAGCATTTCTTCAGCAAGAGAAAGAGGGACAGACAAGAACATTACACGCATGCCTGAGCACACTTACAAGCTGCACGTACAGGCTGAGAAATATAAATGATCAACCATGTTTTTTCCAACCAGTGTTACATTCACTAGTAAAAGAAAAATAATAAATACTCCATACTGTGGTTTCCCTCTGCAGGAAGTAATTTAGAAAACATGTTCCTTCAATACAGCCCATCCTACCTTGAAGCCCCATAACACTCATGAAGAGGAACGACGTGGCACAAACCGCTACCTGAAGCAGAACCTTCATGTTGGACAACCCAACAGAGACCATAACCCCCATCATGCCCTCCACCAGTTTGCCAAGAAGTAATAATGGCTTCAGAACACCAATTATTCCCTTCCTGCCTTCCTTGAGGAGACTGCTATCACAAAATGAAAAATAACTGTGAAATTATAACAATTATGAAATTAGAACAGCTGCTGAAAACAAATTGCTCCATAGGCCAAAATTATTTGCACCAAACATTTGAGAGACAGCAAGATGTTTAAGGATGCAGTCAATCATTAAGATTTCTTTTTATAAAAAAGCACACCATCATTTGTTTAAAGCTTGCATCAGTGAAAAAAAAGTGATAAAATTACCATTCCTGTGTACTTGATTATCAAATCAGAGCTTGGTGGGAAGAACAATTAAGAAAGCCTTCCAATTAACTAACTTTTTTTTTCCCTCCAATGCCTGAAATATGGTCCTTGAAGGCTGCAGTAGAAAGGCACAGGAAAAAGCAGATCTCTGGTCTTCTGGCAGTTTCTCCCTTTCCCGAACAATTCCTCCTTCAGATGCACAGCCACAAAGGTTCAAAGGTCCAGCAGCCTTTGTTCTCGGTTCCAGAGTGGTTACAAACAAACTTTTGTTCCTGTTTCTTCAATGAAATAAGCTGCAGTGGTTACCGATGACTCAACTTCACGGCTGAGAATTGCCTTGTGCATCACTCAACCAGGGCTACGGAATCCTATTTACACTGCCAGAATAAATTATCAGAGCTTTTTCTGAAATAAAAGTCAGCTCCTTTACACACTGAATCAACCTCCAGCAGACACATTACACTTTGACACATACACAGAAGTGAGGAAGGATCAATGCACTTTGGTTTACTGATTTTATCAAAGATTTTTTTGTTGTTTAGTTGAACATAACGGAGCTATTGCTCATTCATTTGTTTTATAATAAAATTCCACACATTTTAGTACAAAAAGTGGTTTGGTTTGTGGGATATTTTTTAAATAACACACATATCATAGAATCACAGAATGCTCTGGGTTGGGACTAGACGATCTGTGAGGTCCCTTCCAAGCTCCTGCCAGGGGCAGGACACCTTCACTAGACCAAGTTGCCCAAAGCACCATTCAACTTGGCCTTGAACCCTGCAAGGGATGGGGCTTCCACAGCCTCTCTGGGCACCCTGTGCCAGGGCCTCAGCACCCCCAGAGGGAAAAATTTCTTCCCAGTGTCTAACCTAACCCTGCCCTCTTTCAGCTTGAAGCCATCACCCCTTGTCCTGTCCCTGCACTCCCTGGGGAACAGTCCCTGCTCCCTGAAGTAGTGGTAGACCACAATTAGGTCTCCCCACAGCCTTCTCTTCTCCAGGCCAACCAGGCCAAATATATGCACTGGAAACAAACAGTGACACCCAAGCAACGACTTCCATTGTTTATATTTGAGGCAAGAGTGTAAAAGATGAGGTCAGAAGGGCAAGCTATTGAAAAGAGTTACCCAAATACTTCTGTGTTCCATGAAACTGTTGCTAAAGTTTGTAAAGATTCTCTCTGATTTTATGAGCTGCATGTAAATGTTGGTGTGTGTGTGTGTGGAACGGGGAATGGAGTGAAAACACAAGCAAGGTGTGTTATTGAGCAGGATAAAAGGCTTTTTTGAATTAAAAAAGAAATGGAAAAAAATTAAATTTGCAATTACCCTTTTAAAAAGATCGATTGGTCCTGGCAGGCAAGAGCTGACTCTCCAGTGATGCTTCTTGTAAAACACACAACCCATAAGATACCAAAGCTGTCTTTTTCTTTTTTAATAAATTGTCCCTTCAAGCTGGAGCATTGGGGCTGTCTATTATGAAATCTAATGAAGACATTAATGAATCATAACAAGGAATAAAAGGATAAAGCCCAGCAAATAGTCAAAGGCTTTTGCAACCAAAATTAGGCTCAGGGGTTGTCCAGCTACATTCTTCTTCCTAAGAGCCACACTTTTGTCCCATGTGATGACAGTAATAATATATCCAAATTGTAATAACTGGATTTGGAATTTTACACTTTTTTTTTTACACACTGGTGACCCAAAAAAAAAAACCAAAAAAAACCAAAAAAAAAAACCAAAACCAGCACCACCAAACTGCTTTCAAAACACCAAACGGTGTCTTTCTGGTTTTCCTCAACACCACGCACATGCACCTTGAACATCTTGAGTACAGAGACCAAAAAAATTCACCTCCCAAATGCCAAGAACCAGTGTTACTGAAAATAAATACATTAAAATAAAACCCCACAACCAAAACCAATACCCCAAAAAAAAACCCAAACAAAAAACCAAGCCAAACAAATGCAACATTTTCATAGATATATTTATCAACAACTACACAAATATCTCAGATAACAAAAACCACTGAGGATTAAACATGGTTTTCTTGAAGAAGGCAGAATTTTCGTGATGCTTATAAGAACCCAACACCTTGTCATCAAAGTTCATCAATCAGCAGAGCTGATTAGCTCAATCTGCCAGTCAGCAATGACAAGGCTTTTCAAACACTACCTTTCATCCTTACACCTCTAAAAGGAACTCACCAGTAATAATTAAATTACTGGTATCCTCTACAGCCACATCCTGGGGCAGTGGCTGAAGGACCACTGGTGTGTCCAGGTACTGATGAATTACCCACACAAATTTGGATCACAGCATGTGATGTCACACAAGTAAACTTCTGATGTAAAAAAGTTCACCTGATTTATGCATTCATGCTTGCTGTGAGGTAGAAAACCGGTACAAGACCAAATCGAAAGTTTTGCAGAACCAACAAGTTGTTTAGCTGGCATAAACCCTGCTTACATTAAACACTGAGAGAAACCTGAAATATCACCATGAATTTCTCCAAGAACAGCACTGTGCCTCATGGAACCTTGTTATGGATCCATGGTGAGGAGATCCAAGGCTAGAACTCCAACTGTGCCTGACCAAGCATCTCTCCATCCAACAAATAACCTCAGGGATATTTAAGCATTTCATTTTACCTCAAAATCTGTGAGAAACCAGGCTCCAAAGTTCCTGTAGTCCTGGTTTAATAAAGTAATGGAGAAAATGGGGGAAATTCCACTTTCTCTGATAATAAAGAGCTGTAATGGATACACAAAATCAATGCTTTCCACCCACAAATATTAGAGGCTGAGATGCAGGCAGGCAAAAGCATCGGGCACACCAGGAAGGGAGCTGAGGGGCAGCAACTGCAGCTTCTTTATTAGCAAAAGAGACTGTGCTGGCAAGAGGATGAATGATTCACTGATCAGTAGTTGATGCTCAACTGTTGCTTCAGCCAGTGACTTCAGGCCACATTAGTAGGAGATGCTCCAGGTTTTTCAACTCAGCCACAAGAGCAAGTCTGAAAGAAAGCATATGTGCTTAAAGCAATGGTTTTAAAAGTGGAGATTTGGGGAGAATTTTCATAGCTATTGGTTAAAAGACAGGAACTTCTGAGTCATACTCTTACCTGTTAGAAAATTCATACATGACACCCTGAACTCCAGACCTACACACGTATGATATGACCAAGACCAAAAGAACAACCACGGGCTAGTAACAGAAAAACAAACCCACCATCTGAATGTATTCAGACTGTTAGTATGGTGATGGTTAACATTGTATCTCGTCTAAAAGCAAGAAAATAACAGATGGAAGCACATAAGTAGCAACCAAACTTAGTTCACCAAACTGATTACAGTAAACCTGGTAGCATTGGTTTATCAGCTTAAACAATCAGCGGCTAATTAACCGTGCTTTTAACAGCTAGGTAATAAAGTTTCTTCCAAGGGAAAATCAGATTGGAAAAGTCAACATCAGCTTAAACACGATTAACTTCCCGTCCCACTGCTGGTAAAGCAAATCCAATTTGCTAAATAGTTTAAAGGGCAGTTTTTAATTATTTCCCACACTCCCAAAGAGTCTAACCCTACCTACACGCAGGCACCGTAAGCTGATCTACTCCAGTGCACAGAGACTCCAGCAACACAAACCACCATGGAAATAAAACATGAGAGGGCTTCTTCACGTTTAACAGCCCTAGCCTGGCTCCTTGAGTTGCACAAGCCCCCCCAGACACGATGGGAAGGACATACATCTGCAACCTCTATCATACAGAGCAAAATCCCAGCTCGGAGCATTTCTGTCAGAACTTCTCCATTGCTTCATTACTTCCTATTTCTAAAACAATCTATAGGAAGCAGAGATACAGAAAACAAATAAACTCTTTGGAGCAAGATTTACATATTTTACCTGGTTTCAACCGGCACAGACACACCTAGGAACTGGAACAAGCAGAGTAATCAACTATTTATGTGCCTGAAGTGTTTTACACAGCAGAAATAGAGGCAATGCTGAAAAAATGGTGCAGGGAAACACAGCAAGTCATAGAAGTGGGATTCAAACGAGCTGCTCAAAGCTGTTTCTGTGGAGTGCCAGCTTTGCTGCCTTCCTACACTTTTTACATTTTCAATCTTTAATTGTTTGCACTGGGTAGGTTTTCCCACTTTAATTGGTCAACATCAATTACACAGATGGTTTGGGTTGGAAGGGACCTCAAAGATCATCAAGTTCCAAGCCCATGTCACAAGCTGGGACACTTTCACCAGACCAGGTTGCCCAAAGCACCATCCAACTCGGCCTTGAACACCTCCAGGGGATCCAAGGGCTTCCACAGCCTCTCTGGGCAACCTGTGCCAGGACCTCAACACCCTCAAAGTAAAGAATTTCTTCCTAAGATCTAACCTAACTCTGCCCTCTTTCAGCTTGAGGACATCCCCTCTTGTCCTACCAGCTGCAACAACATGGATTAAAAAAAATAATAAACAAAAACCCCACAAAAAATTCAAACCAAAACAAAAACCCACCCCAAACCAAAATACAACCACAAAATTCATACTGAAAAGAAAGAGTTACAACCGGACCGGTCCAGGTCACTCCATGACTGCTGACCCACAACTGGACCATCATATCCTGGGGTTATGAGATTCTCCAAATTCCGTTGGCTGGAAGACCTAATCTGCATGACAATAACGCCTACAACCGGCTTTCCTTCAGTGCCCTCACTATGCACACCCCTTCTCTCAAGCTGGCCAACAGGCACAGCCAGCCTGTGCAAAGGATTAGCATAAGAATAGAAATCACTTTGAAAATCCACATGCTCCCAGCCAGACTCGTTGACCTGCTTCACCCCACATACCAAATGGCCTTATTTTTCCAAGGAAAACAGTTGTTGACTTTAGAAGTTTACAAACACTCAAATTTCTTTCTTTTGCATGGAAGGTTTTAGACATCCCTAGGGCAGCAACCAGACCCCAACTTTCACCCTGTATATGACCTCATAGGCACAGGCATCACCCCAGCAAGAATTTGAACTTGAAGGTGAACACAAGTCTGCTGGAGGAAAACTGGCAGGACCCTTCTGAGCTCAGAACTACATGTCCATCACCAAATCCCTTTGTCAGGCATGTCCAGCCTTGTACCAGGCTCTGCTGGTCCAAGGTGCTGCTGCAGCAGTTGAAACCAGAGAGTTCAAGAGCACAGCTGCACAAGGGAACCGGCCCTGACAGAGGCCACCCAGATCCCAGTCCCAAGAGAGCTTTTGCAAGTAAAATTTACAAATCTACCTACATCTCCTGGTATCTTCTCCCCTTTTAGCCAAAATGATATCAAGCCAGCAATGGAGAGACAATAGCTCCTGCCATGCTCGTAGCCACTGCGAGAGGAACTACTACTGAGAGTATTCCAAGAGGAAGTGCAAATGAAAATAACCCCCCAGTTCATCAAGAGGCCAACATCTTCCTCTTATTGATGGACAGGAGGACACAAAGGCCAAGGGAACCCATTCCAATTTTCTATCCTATGCAAACTCCTCCAGCCATAAGAAAGTACAAAGAACTTCATTTATTTTTGGAAATAGGTCTATCAGGTTCCTGAAAAACACAGTTTTTTTTTCTGTAAACACATTACAGAGTTTGTGTGCTTGTTTTTGAAATAGGGGAAGCTAACTGGGATCATCCCTGTGATGTGGTCTGACACTTCATGCAAAACAATGCATTCAAACACCAAAATGACATTTCCTTTTCAGAAGCTGACAAAAGAATCAGAAGCCCAGAGGAAAACAGCCAAAGTAGCACTATTTGCCTTTCTGTCAGATTTCCTCTGCTCCCTCTGGGCTCTTCCCCCCCAGTCAGTACGTCACCACCGCAATCCTCACCCCTTAATTTCAATGACATAACCATTTCATCATCTCCATCCCCTCAAAGGAATCAAATTTTGATTCTTCTGCAAGGCTCCAGTATTTTCAGATATTATAAACCCATCCAGGCTACAGCAGAAACAATCTCTGATAAAGTCCAAGCACAGGAACTATACACTCATTCTTTTCTCATCAAGTACATGTAATATTTTACTTACCAGTCAAAATAAATCACTCACTTGGGGCTAATCTAGTTTTGCAGAAGTGGAATGAAAGAACATCTGTGCGGTGGGAAAGAAATTGCACAGTTCTAAATAAGCATGGGCTGCAGGTCTGACCCCATTCAGCAAAAATTGAGCACCCCATGCTCAATCAAACCTCAAACACTTGAAATAGATATTCTTCTGTAAGTCTTGGAAACTTACTCATCCTGTCCCACGTCCAGGAGGAGTGCCTGGTCACCTCTGGAATGCACACTTTAGGGTTACAGTTCTTTCTTGAGATGAAACAGTGTATTTTAAGCTTCTACCATCTTACTTTTTCACCTGCTCCTCTAAACTGGAACATGGTGTCATCCAACACAACACATTGGACACCAATCCCCGTCAGGGACTGTCCCAGCCTCTGTCCAAAGTGCTGTTTTCCACGCTATCTTGTGCGGAAAGTACAGAGATGGAACAAGAACTTACTCGTTCCCATCACCTCGTTGCAATCCCAGAGTCATCGGTCCGGTCTGGAGCAGTGCTTTACCACACCGACCAGGCTGCCAGGAGATAAAGAGCCAGAGCACAGAGCTTGCAAAAGGCTCGCCGCGATGTACACGGGTACACACGTGCATGTCTCAAGTGCTCACTTAGCCCTTCCTCAAGTTGACACCGCTGTTCAAGAGCCCAAACCCATTATGGGTCCTTCCTGACGAGCCCCCTCACCGCTCTCCCTTCGCCCACCTCCCCATTGTAGTTTAGCAGAAGAGCTAATCAAGGTCTTCCAGAGAAAACCATCTCCGCACACGTAACCCCCGGCAGGGTCTCCTCTGCATCAGTTCCCTGGTGTACCAACGGCCCTCGGTGACCCAAGCAGACCTTCACCACCCCTGAAAAAGGTCTAAGGAGGCGTTGGAAGGGCCCCACGCCACGTCCCACATGGGACAGCCAACACAATGGAGACGGACGAGCACAAAGCCGGACGGCAGCTGCTGGGGGAGCGCGACGCCGGGTTTAAGGATCACGGGAACGTCAGGCGCGAGGAGAAAAGCCACTTTTCCCTTATTTCGCTCAAAATTCGGGCTCGCGAGGATTCATCCAGCTCGGAAACCTTCCCCGGAGAGCGGCGACTGCGCGGGGGCGGAACGGGAGGGTGGGGGGAGGTGGGAGAAGGAAAA
>VXBZ01004242.1:4588-74660 GCA_013399135.1 Heliornis fulica
CGGTCGGACACCGGTCTCGGGCCGGGCACATGTGCCCGGGGCCCGCAGCCCCCTACCGGGAGCGTGTCGTGGGCCCGCGGGAGGCTCGCCGGGCCGGGTGGGGGCGTTGCTCGGCAGCCCCCGAGGAGGGCGGCCGGGCGTGCTTGTCCTTGACTCATCCTTGCAGCAGGGTACGTGCCGGGCAGCACAGCGCCGGGCTGCGGCTCGCACAGCGGCATTGTGGGTCCTTCGTTTCGCAGTCTCTCGCATCCGTGTGCTTAGTCATGATAAGCTCAGCGATAAGATCACGAGGAACCAACCATCCGTGCGCCACTACCTGTCGATGGCACGGCAGTGCCTACCCCTGCCCTGAGATGGGGAAGGGGGTGTTTAGCAGGTTTACCTTTCCCTTCCCTCGTGCTCCTCATCTTACAGAAGAGGTATTGCAGCATGCGTTTGTTGGAGGAGGGAGTAAGATGTGGAAGCGCTATGATAACGTGCGTGTGGTGGCTTTGGTTTGTAAAGTGGGACTTACAGGTGCTGAGTAGTCACTTGTGTGGCTGTGTTGTTGGAGTATACAAGCTATATCTACGAGAAGTCTAACAATACATTACATACAATACATATTACATACAATTACATACAATACAAATTAAGTGTTGAGATGGGACTTGTTGCATATCTCATTAGCATCCTTGGCAGAGTAAGCTTTCTTTTAAGTACATTAGATACAATTTTTAAATGGTCATTAAGCATCAGATATGAAGTCCCACATACCAGTATGCGAGTGTTAAAATGTCACATTGATGGAAAAGGTATGCTAAAGTCTTGGAGTATTGACTTCATCTGTCTCTGCTAACAGGACTTTTAATGCTGTTAAATACATTTATACTAACTTCTACAATAACACTAGTTCTGGTAGCACATTTTCCTTATCTCCATTATATCTCAAGAGACCCAGTTTGGTAGCATCATTGGAACAAAGGTAGGCTGAAGCAAACTAGGTAAACAAAGCAAAAGATCTGATCAAGACATTTCCTGTGAGGTTTGCTTCTGAATGGCTTAAGCAAGTACTCTTATTTGACATAGAAATACATCTTAGTTTCACTGGCTGTCACTTTAGTATTATCCAAGTTACTTTAACCATAAAATATAGTCCCTCAATCTCAAATAGTCTCAGTATAATTGCTCTTGTGGATGTGTTATGTACTATGACCTTTTTGGGTGTTTTATTGTTACTGTGTACAGTCAGCCAAGAAGATAACAACAACTGTGTCAGGTCTGGTAGCTATTATCATAAAATAGTTTACTGTCTTTTTTCCTTTAGAAGGAAAAGAAACTTTTGCTAGTATAAAAGTGCTTTCTGAGGTCTTCTCTAGGTCTAGAGAAGCTGAAGAGTAGTGTGAATAACTTTTAATCTTAATATTTTATCTCTGAGCACAAGTATCTATTAAATGTCATTAGAAGAACCTTATGCTCACTGGTTGTGTTCCTACAGAATATGAATAGAATATTATTTCTTCCTTTTGCCCTTTTTTCTTCCTCAGAATGTGTATGTTCTCTCTAGTTCTAAAGGAATTAGAACTGATATGGTGCATACATAAAACTTGCCAGATAATAGATACCTGCATACTGATTAAGGGACTCCTGATTAGAAATAACTAGTGAATGATATAAAGCACTATCATGCTATTAAGCTAGTTGGCTTGTCTGTTATGAAGGATCAGAAACAGCCTCCAATATAAATGGAGAATACATCAACATAGAATTCATCTGTAAAAATACACCCAGGGGTTCCATACAGCTTCTGTAGTTTGTGTTTAAATAGATAAAAATCATTGTGAGATGCTGCAGGTAATGTTCTGATTAAGGGCTGCATCACTTAAATATGAATGTGGCTTACGTGACAAGTCTCTTCTTCCATCTGGGTAATGCTGCCATTACCTGCTGCACTGCAGGGTGCAACTGAGCTGCAGGATTCCCGGGGCTTCTGTTAAGTAAAGGGTAGACCTCTTGGTGTAAGGGTTTAAGATGAGATTACTTTGCATGCTGAGTGGCGCAACTCTTGTGAGCGGAAGTAAGATCTGATAGCTGTGCTTGCTTTTTATCTGAGTAAAATAATGAATTCTAGACATAAAGCATGTGGCAGGTAAACATAAAAAGATTTTAAGTATTTCATGTTCATGGAGTAGGACACTGGGAGAGATATTTTTCTCTAAGTTGTAGTATGAGAATGTTGAGTTCTGCTTTTCTTAATTGAAAAAGTATTAGTATACTAATGGTCTTGGTGTATCATTAGTAAAATATGTTAAAATCTGAGACCTGTCTGTAAACTGCATTAAATCTCAACCAGAAAGACTTGCAGGATTTAATTTTTTTACTGTATCAATAAGTAGTGAATTTAGCAGGTGAGAGGTAAGAGTCCTCCTCTTAGCTAGCCATACTCCAGGTATCCTTGCACTGGGTGGTCAGGGTTTGCAGCCCACTGAAGAGATGAGTGGTTAACGGTATTGGTGCTTTTTTTCCTTATTTTGTGTTCTTGACTATGAAAGAAATGCTCTTCTAAGATTGTACTTGAAGATTTGCCCTTTGTAATTTAAGCATAGGAAAAGCATGTCACTGTGGTTTTGCTTAAGTTAATGAAGCCATCCAAGTGTCCCTTACCAACTATTACTGTTGTTGCAAGTTCAGTTCATTCTTCCTTGGCAAAATTTTGCCTGCTCTGTCATATCTGTTTAGAATATCAATTATGCCATGGCTTATCCTTGTGAGGTCACTGGCATATGTGGTCACTAAAACAACAGTGCATATTTCTGTGCTGGAGTATTGGGAAAGAAAACAGGAGAGGAACAACACAGAAACATTGAGAATTTAAATGCATGCAATTTCCTGTGGCTTGGGTATGTGATGCGGAGCAAGAGTAAGATATAAAGGCCTTTTGTGCTTTTATAGAAGACCTGCTGAATTATTTACAGGAATTGGATTACTTGTCTTAGAAAAAAATATACTTATTTGTCTGTAAATTAATGCAAAGAGGAAATGGGGAGAGAATGTTCTGTGAGGGACAGCACAGGAACTGCAGAACTTCTCATAGATATGAGGATAGAAAGTATAAACGGGCTCACTTGAGTTCTATTGCACTACCATTTCTGTGTCTCTTCTCAAAAGTACACCTAAAAGTGCTTGTATTTAAAAATAGAAAAGCCTTAAGCTATAACTTTCAGATGAGGATTAGTTAATAATTTGGAGAATGAGAATATACCATGCACAAATAGGGTTACATTCTGACTACTACTATGCAGAATTAATACAACTTCATGTACAGAAAGTCTTTTTAAATTTGGCTTGTTCCAGTCTCCATATAAAAGAATGACTATATTTGTTGGAAGGACCTGTAGGAAGACAGTTTCACTTTTAGCAGCAAAATAATGTAGAAAGCATTTTATCTGTGATGTATTAGGAAAAGCTAATTATTGATAGAGAGTGCTGGTGGCTCAGTGAAAATGGAATGTTGTTGGTGATCTGTATGCTAAACATACTTTGTATTTGAACTTCTACATGCAGAAAGTGGATACTGAAATTGAGCTTATTGAAAACTATGGTCTCCAATTAACACCATACTAGTAATTCATTTTATGAAACGTGGTCAAATTGGTCTCTCAGGTCATTTTTACTAATTTTGTATAATTAAAACTTTTGTAATCTATAGGGGTATTATCATTGTCTTGCTTAAAACAATCACTCTTCAGCAGAGTCTAATTAAATAAACTGTTTTGACAGCTTGACTCTGAATACTGATCATGGGGATATTTTACTGGATTATTCGAAGAACCTTGTTACGGAAGAAGTGATGAAAATGCTGATGGAACTGGTAATTCTTTAAAGTGTCAAAAACTATTTGGTTTATTAGTTTGGTTTATTGACATTTATCTCTTCTTGCATTGCTTCTATACATTTAGCTCTGAATTTGAGAGCAAAGAAAGGTAGGACAGTTAAGTCTTGGCACTGTTCAAAGTCTTGCCTTGTCATTCAGCCCAAGGTACAAGGCTGTTTTTTCAATGTGCACATCTGTCTCTTGTGCTTGCAAAAAATTTGTCAGTGTAACTGACTAGCTGGTACATGGCACTGTTATTGAGGTCTGCAGTAAAATAAGTTTCATAGAAACTTGGAAGAGAAGGTGATATCTTCTGTGCCACCAATTAAAATGACACTTCATATGTCATACAGTCTTAGCTTTGAAATTCATTTGTAGTTTGATATATTTTAAGAAAGTAATTTTTATCATTTAGCAGGGTGTCCATATTTACAACTCTTCTTTAACTGTTGGCTAAGCCAAAGGCTTAGATTAGAAAGGACACAGATAAATTTATTTGCTTTTTTTTTTAAAGGAAGAACTAGCACATTTACTTCTGCTGCTCTTCCGTTTAAAAGCAAAAAAGCTGGTACAAAGAGTTGCTAAAGAATCCTATAGCAGCAGAACAAAACTAAACAGCAATCAAGATGGATTAATTTTATCTTGGGTCATTTGGTACGTGTTACTGAGTAGCCTCTTAAGGAAATATACAGCCTGCATAAAAATACTTGCTTTAAAATAAAACAATCAAAAATAAAAATTTAAAACGTCAGGACTTTCAGTCTAATATAATTTTAGTTTCACAGTCTTAGGGGTAAAAGCTCACGTACTGTAATGTAGCTGGACCCTTGCAGTGTGTGTTGACTTCCCTCTATTTTTAAGAGGAATCTATTTTTACATTTCTTAGGCAAAGTCAAGGGGTGTGGAAAGTGCCAGGGAGCGCATGTTCAGTGGAGAGAAGATAAACTTCACTGAGGTAAGGCTATTTCTGTCCATGGTTCTTTCCCCTCAGTTGTGCCTACCTATTATCTGTAAGGTGTCTTGAAAAAACTTACTCTAATTGCTACTATGCAACATTGAGTGGTTGTAATGCTTGCTTCACTATATGATAAATTTTTACAACTCTTACAAAAAGAGGAAAATGTGTGTGAATGAAGCTATTCAGTCCTCACTTCAACACACATCTTAACATTTTCAGAGATTATGTTGGTATGCTGCTTTTTTGGTCTTCTGATGAGTTAGATCTTGCAGAGGGACTGGAACAGAGTACAGCATTGTAGGTATTCCTTACATGCTTTTGCCTAATGTCAGTGTTCATAAAGCTTAGTAAACTGCTTACAAAGTTTTAATAAGGGCTGTGTAAGATACCTTGGATGATGCTATTTATTTTTAGGGTATGTTGTTTATAGTCTTGCTGGTCAATCTTGGGACATAAGCCAGTTATTTCAGGAAGAGTATGAATATCTTTATAGATAAATTTATGCATAATTACAACCTTCTGAACTAATGCATATAGAAAACTAACCTTTACTGAAATTAAAAGAAGGTTGAAAACTGGAAAGTCAGCAGTCTAGAGTGATTTATTAGTCTGCCTTATATAATGACATTTAGTATGTTTGAGGTAAATTTTCAAAAATCAGTATTTCCTTTGACTTAGTTATTGAGTAGTTCAGGTGTTACACAAGCTGTTTGCTTAAAATAACTCAACAGTTAGACATTGTATTGTTTGTGAATACTACATGTCTGTAAAAATGCACAGATAAAGCTTCACTAGAGAAATGGTCCCTCTTCCTTCTGTGTTAATACTTTCAATTCTAGTTTAGCTCCCTATTTTGCTACTGCCTTGATATGGCAACTTTATGTAGCAGTTACTTGCATGACAACTCCAGAAACATATTTCATTATCAGGCTTTTTTCATTACAGTCAGAAGTCTTGGAATTAGATTTGGTCTGGTTTGGTTTTTTTTTCTGTTTGTGTAGAATATCAAATCAAGTTGATTTGGCTCTGGGATATGAGCATATGGACAATGTGAAATTGTCATGAGACCTCTAACAGGATGCTGTCAAACAGTATGACAGAATAAACTTAAAGCAGTAAGACAAGAGGGAGTTGCTGAATGACAAGAACTGACTTGTCCAATATTCTTGTTCTAATTGCGAACATTTTTTAGCTATTTGTCTTAAATAATTAACTCATCTGTATTTGGTGCTGCAGGCTTTAGCTGCATAGTGTGTGCTTATGTGAAAATTCTTTATAGTGCATCCAGGCATGTCAGTGCCAGGTGTTCATCCCAGATGAGATCAGGTAAAGTTAGCAGTTTGACACAGCACAGACCTGGCATTGCAAGGTAACTCAGATCTGACCACTCATTATGGGGACAGTCTTCATAGTCCACCTGATATTTAGAAAATGCTTCTGTTTAAAAGTAGACATTTAGGTCAAATACCACTACTTTTCTTGATCAAGGCAAAGCTTCCTTCAAGCCTGATAAGTGAGCAGTATTTACCAAATACCAGTCTGTGGCTGTGTGTTGCAGAAAGTTGCTTCTGTTCATTCTAAATTTAACTGGGTACACTTTGATAATTAACAACTGAAAGCTTTTTGATGTTCCAAGTCAGTAACCACAAACTTGTTGATTTTTGAGTTATCACTTAGTACTTAAATCATAACTTGGCAGTTCATATTGTCTGTGTTATCTCTGTCTTACAATGCCTCTCACTGTAGTGAGGACCAATGAGGTAGAGCAAATTTTTAATTTGTTCATTAGTATTGATTAACTCTTTCATTCTGGATTGATTTGCCTCTTCAGGAGCATAGCAGCTTCAAAGACTGGATTTCAGTGCCTTGACTTGTGTATGTGGAGAATGAATATGATATTGTGTATGCTAGCAGATTTTTCTCATAACACAGCTATCACCTAGGTCTGGTATGCAAGTATCCAGGGAACGCTTAATTGTAGGCAATGACTAGAATAAAGTGGTTGTATTTCTTTCATCAGTTGTTTAAATACATACTTGTTTCTTCCCATGTGAAATGGGCTGCTCTGGATAATTGAGAACTTTGTCTGCTTGTTGTAATTGACTTTTCTGTATAATATTTAATAGGAAACAATTTAATCCTTATACCTGAAGCATGCCGGAATAATTAAGTGCACTGAGTACTGAATCTTGCTAAATACTGAACCTTTTAAGGGAAATCTGAGCTTTCTTTTCAAAGCAAACAAGTTGGTTAAGTTTGTATATTGCATGCTTTTGTAAGCAGTCTGCACTGATTCTGTGAAGTGAGGATGATTTTGATAGCTGGTGATGAGAGTGTGTATACGTGTATATAAATAAACTACTGCTCTACTAATCTGAAGGATTTTTAAACTTTGAAGGTTGTATTACCTTCTGGATAAAGCAACTAAGGCACCTGGGTATAATTTGGCATTAACCATATAGATTTATTTTTTCCTTCTTGTTTCAGAATCGAGCTGTGCTTCATATTGCTCTGAGAAATCGTTCCAATGTGCCAATACTTGTAGATGGGAAGGATGTTGTTCCAGAAGTAAACAAAGTTTTGGACAAAATGAAACACTTCTGCCAGGTATAAAGTACCACCACAGCTAATTTTTCATGTATTTGTACTATACCAAATAATAGGTCTTAATATGTATTATGAAGCATTGATTGTAACCTGGTTCACATGAATTATTGTGCTCTTATTTGAGGTTAATAGTTCAGGGTTAAACTTGGAGCTGGTTTATTATGATTCACTTTTCTATCACTTTTTTAATGAGCTCTAAATTTTTCTTTTAGCAGTAATCTTGCATTTACTTCAGAAATCTTGTAGATTGTCTTATTGTCTTGATTACTTAATGATTGTAATTGTGTTTGTCAGAATTCCCAGTAACTGTTAGGACAACAGGAACAGAGCAGAAACTTTTACTGTGTGCTGTGAAGATAAATCCCCAAAAGTCCCCAAAAATTCTGAATAGGAAACATACATTCAATAAAAAAAGTTTTTTGAATATTTGGTTTGTCAGTAAGCCTATTTATATGGATTTATTTGTATTTTATTGTCTTCTAGTGAAGTTAGTGAAGATGCCTCTAATTAGAGACATTTAAAGAACCTTGTCAGGCTCAAATACTTTCCGCAAACAGCTTAATGCCCCAATTTTTTTTATTTTTAGCTTGAATTCTGTTGCCTTTGCAAAAACTGTTATAAATACCATAGCAGTCCACAAAGGAGAGTTTGTTCTTGCAGTATTTAACTGTGTCCATTAAACTTCTAGCAGTTATATAAATGTTATCTTTGATACAACCAGCTTTGCATGTAGGCTTTAAAGTGTGGAAGCTTAAAAGCTGTAGAAACCTTCAGAGGGTTTCTACAACAATGCATGAAAACACAGCCTATTCCCTATACTAAAAATCACTAACTTCAGAGTTAAGTAGAAAACTGTCATTACTTTTTTTTTTGCTACAGAGAGTCCGTAGTGGTGAATGGAAAGGCTACACTGGAAAGGCAATCACTGATGTAGTCAATATTGGGATTGGTGGTTCTGACTTGGTAAGGTCCTGACTTCTGTACAATATTTGCATCTATTCTTGTGTGCAGATGCTTTAAGTGAAGATAAAACCTAATTGTTGCTTCTCTACAGGGCCCTCTGATGGTAACAGAAGCCCTGAAACCATATTCCAAGGGAGGCCCTCGTGTTTGGTTTGTGTCCAACATTGATGGTACGCATATAGCTAAAACCCTGGCTGAGCTTAAACCAGACACTACACTTTTCATCATTGCATCAAAGGTATGTCTAATACTAGAATTAAGGTGTAACTTTGTGTAACTGTAAAGGAGTTAGAAGGAAGAACTAGTTAGGGACTTCTGGTGTGGGCTATTTCCAAACAGGCTGGCTGTGATTCATCCTGAACTCGCAGTACAAGCTTGTGCTGCTATTGAGATACTTAAGGATTCATAAGTTAGGTGCTGAAAATGATTTAACCTAAATAAGATAGATAGATAGATAGATAGATAGATAGATGAGCAGTTTCATGTTGTCTAGGGTGTATTTCTCAGTCAACACAAATTTCAGCTTTATTGACAAATGTTTATTTTACTGTATTTCTCTGTAGGTGGAATCTAGGATCCTATATAGTTACTCCTTTAGAATCCAAGATCTTGCCTTGTTCTTTATTTAAGGTTACTTTTGGTCCTTTCTTGAGTACAGTGCTAAGTATGTTTTGCATTAAATAATTGCATGTAGTAGGAAATATTCATTCTGTTCTAGGGCAGTAACAATTTTTTTAATGTAAATAACTTAAATGTTCAGTTCCTTGAACACTTAAGTACTAAGTTGCTTTATGTGCAAAGTCTGCTGGTAGTTTAAGATGGCACACTTCTGAGTAAAGGCTTAACAGCTGCCTTTAAGTTTTGCTTTTTCTAATAACTTTGTAAACAGAATTGCTACCTGTCTGCTACCTGAAAGCTTCTATCTTAGCAGAGGAAACTAGTGAAGACAAACTTAATAGTTATGTAATTGGGTTGCCTTCATTTGTAAAGCACAGTAGAACCTTTTTGCTGTTAAAGACAATCTGCAACAAATGAACATGTGTGTAATGCTGGCCATGCTCTACAGTTGTGCTCATTATTTTGTCTTGGAAATAACTCACAGACTAATAAAGAAACTTCACAAAGTAATATTAATGATCGCTTTGAATAATTGAGTTCAAGGATCATGGTTCAAAGGCTTATAAGACTGCTAAATTGAAAGAGTAACACTTCAGTTTCTGTTTGCCAGCCTGTAGTTGGATAATTTGATATATTTGGAAGAGGATGAATAGCAGTTCTTTTGCTTTCCCTGACAGGCTTGTTTCATAATGAAATATTTCTGGAGACGGATGAGAGTAGGTTGAATCTAATGTTCACCCTTAAAGCTAAATTTTGATGGTTGGGTAAATCAGAATGGTTGTAGATATTTGCAGGACTGCATGACTGAACTTCTGTGCACACTTAATGAAGCAGGAAAACATTTTCCTCTAATCAGCAGAATGAAATTATGGGAAGAGTCTTAGCAGAAATGAGTGCTCCTACGTGGAAGAAGTAAGAATTGGAGAATGAGAGGACAACGATCTAGGTTATCCCGTTCTAATTGTCACTTAATTCCTTTTTGGTTGAGTGATAATGCTTTCCATATTTAGCAAAAGGCAAAAGTAGAAAACTTTATTTTCAAGGTTTTGCATAACAGTTTGGGATAGGGAAGGTAGGAAATAAGGAGTAATTTTCCCAATTCCAGAGACATATGGTAGTACAAAACTCAACTGGTAAATCTAACAACACTAGTCTTTACTGTATTGGTAAGTTTGCTTTTCTAATGAAATCTGGCAGCAGATGAAGATCTAGAGTAACTTTACTAAAATCACTTGTATAATCAGCCTGTACTTGTTTCAATTTTACAGTATTGTACATACTTCCTTTTCTGTTGTGCAGACTTTCACCACCCAGGAAACTATCACCAATGCGGAAACAGCTAAGGAGTGGTTCTTACATGCTGCTAATGATGTAAGTGTAATATGTTGAGGTTGCATAACAGTATGCAACTGCTTTTCACTGTGTGGTTTCTCCCTGGTCATTCTGTGTGCTTTGGAGCATAGCCAGTAACTGCTTGAACTGAAATTGTAGAGCTCAACAAATGCTGCACTAACATTTTAGTGCTTCTTAGTGACAGGCTGTTATGTCTGACTAAAGTGATAAACCCACTGTCTTCACTATACATAGTTATTGTTTTTCTAAATCCTGTCTGCTAAGTAATAATGCAGCATTTGTCTTAGAGCTGGCTAGTAATTTGGTGGAACGACTGATAGAGAAATCAAAGAATATGGTGTCTGTGTCATTACCTTCCAATTGTTAGTGAATATTTAAAAATTAAATGAAACTGTGGTTGATATACTGACATTGCTATGGCAGATGGCCGTGCTATGAATAGAAACTTTGTATTTGGCTCATTCTCTCCCACTTCTAACCTTTAAAAGAAAAAAACAGATGCTACCTGCTCAAGTAATGATATAGTCTTTAACCTGTTCCAGTTAAGGTAACTGTGTGTGGTTTGAAATATGAGCTTAGAAGTTCCTTGTTGCACTACTATTGCAGACAGTTCATCCAGAACACTTGATGAAAGACCAAAGTCTAAATCTGGAGCTTGATATTTATCAGTAATTTGTTTTCTCAATCTTTTGACCCTAGTCAGAAGGGTAGTGCATGTACAACAAACTTTACATGCACCAGAGTGGTGGTGGTGGTGATGTTCCAAACTGATAACGCACTTTCAAGGAAACAGTGTGCTGCTCTAATGACCATTTCCAGAGCACCGTGTAAGAGTATTATCACAATGTTATCTTCAGTCAGGCATGCTGCCAAATCCCATACTGAATGTGTGTAAGATGACTTCAAGTTGATAACACAAAAATAACTGGTAGTCAACAGTGTTTTGTTTAAATGTAAGTGGTAGTAGACAAGCTTTATGACCAGAAATCAAAATAATTAGCATTCTAGATCTAACAGTCTGTTTATTTTTATTAAGCCTTCAGCCGTGGCCAAGCATTTTGTTGCCTTGTCTACCAACGGTGTAAGTATAACAAATCTATATATTTTTCCTATGTACTTTTATGATGGCTTATTTAAGGAAGGAAGGCTGTATTACAAGACATAGTTCTTTAAATACCAATTGTTAGCAGCTACCTGGAAAGGAAGTACATCTTTTCTCCACTGAAAATAGCTGTAATGCTTTGGAGTAATGAACTGTAGTAAGATTGGACACTCATAAATTTGTGCTTTTTTTTCTGCTAGAGCTTTAAATCTGAAATAAAGATCTCTATATTTGAAACTGATGTCCTGTTGTTACTGTTACCTGTAAGTGCTTAAGTACATCTGAGTGCACTTACATAAACAAGTGTTACTCTCCTAGACTTAAGTAAGTGTTGAAGCAGTGCGGGTAGCTCGTGTGAATAATCTGTAGGGTATGAGCATGTGTACCCCGATGTGGAGTTACATGCAACAGTATGAACTAGAAAGATCAATAACTGTTGAGAAAAGATTTCAATAACTAAAAGGCTGTCAGGTCCAGTGGATTTTTCTTCCTTTATGCTTCTGCTAAATGTAAACTGAATGTCAGTTCAATTCTTAGCTATATTGCCAGTTCAATTGCAAAATGAGTGTATGTCATGGATTTTATTGAAGTGTACTGAATAGTGATAGTCTTTTCTGGAAATGAAGGTAGTTTTTCTGATGGTGGCTATATAATTTTAAAATAGAGAATGTAATTGAGGACCTGTGAATTTAGTAGGTACCTAACTTGTAGGCTTTTTTTTTGCTAGACATGAATTATTTTATGTAATGCATTTACTTACAGTGTTCTTATTTGCTTATTTTTAATCCAGCCTAAAGTTAAAGATTTTGGAATTGACCCAGAGAACATGTTTGAGTTTTGGGATGTAAGTAAATGTCTAATGTTGTATGTTAACAGAATAATCTTAACTTGCTTGAGACAATGCTAACTAGTTGTCAGGAGACTTCCCAAACCCCTAAATTATAGCAGTTATATTCTCTGTGCCAAAATATCTGGAAACTATTAAGGCAAATCAAAGTGTGTTAGGCAAACAACAGTTTTTACATTGGCCATCACATTAAAAATCTGTGGTCAAAGATCTGAAGAGCTTTCTATATTCTTGGCAGTCTAATCAGCTGTCGGGTAACAGGAGATACAAGTCTTAGCTTATTCCTCTGTGTAAGTAGTTATTATAAGCTGTGACATTTGACTGTTGGGGTCTACTGTATATAATCTAGGACTGTAAAGGTCAAACATCAGAAACTGGAGCCAAACTTGATATTTTGTAGCAGATGTATGTTTTAAGTATTACTGCCCTTAGTCTTGGCCATAAAGCTAGCCACAAACTGGTTGGTTTGTCTCACTGACTAGATGGATTTTAAAAATACTGGATTTTAAAGCCACTGTTTAGAAAATATCTAGAACATTACCTTTCCCTAATGTATCATACTATTTCTGAAGTAATTCTATCTATAGAGGAACGATGTTAGCAAAGCAGTTACTATGAGCTGCAGATTTGGTATTTGGAAGTGAACTGTAATCATAAAGGGATCTGTGGATATTATACATCAGGCAAGTAGGCTAAATTTAAACCCTCAAATACTTAAGTATTCAGTATTGGGCTACTATAATGTGCAGGTTCCCTTGACTATGTCATATAATGTATAGTGAATTGTCACAAGAAAGAATACTGACTGCTGAAAATAGTCTAAACACATACTGTTACTTCCTAATAGTTTGATTAAGTTTGGGCTTCAAAGCCTTGGGCTTCAAAGCCTTGCACTTCTAACTAAATCAATCTCTTGTTTTCAGTGGGTTGGTGGCCGCTACTCTCTGTGGTCTGCTATTGGTCTCTCCATTGCCCTGCATATTGGTAGGTATTCCTGTGATGTAACAATGCTAAGAATTACAATTTGTCTCAGGAATATAGCTATGCAATGCATTAACAGTAGTGGATTGTGGCTCAGATTAGGAGAAAATATTATTTTACTCAACCTACTCTGAGTGGTTGGATGTTTGTGCTAAAAATAGCCCATAATGCAATGGCCATATTGAGATGTTAGTACTGTAAATGCAGTTTTAGAAATCATTCAAACTTGGGTGCAAGTAGTCAAATTGCATCTCTAGTTACTTGCTTAGCCGAACATGTCAGTACTGAAAACTAGACTTTCCAAACAACTTTCTTAAACGGATGTTTAGTTTCTGTGAGTATATACACAACTAAATTTCAGAATTCCATGTCTCCTGTTCTGCTACTTAACATTAATACTCACCTTCCATTACTTCCTTTTGTCCCCAGTGCTTGTTCTTCTAGGCTGTAGGGCCTGGTGGTACAAGAGTGCTGTTTCTGTCTGCATTTGATTGTGGAGCAAACATCAACCTTCAAAACTGATTCCCCACTTGCCAGTGCTACCCAGTAATAGTACAAATATTTTTGATGTGTATCTTGAATGCAGGTGCAGAGTACGCAGTGTCAGAGCTTTAAGAACTGCTGTTTTCTGGTGAGCAGGCTGTTCAGCAGTCTTGCATTTGCTCCTTCATCCATTCTTTCAGATATTGAAAGTCTGAAACCACTGTGTCATTTTTTTCTAATTAAAAGCTAGAATTCTGATATCTATTCTGATAGACTGATGTTAGAAAAATACTGTTTGGGGTTTTTTTAATTTTTTTTTTTTGTGGGTTTGGAATGGTATGAGTAGTAGTTCTCATGTCAAAAAACCTATGTGAATAGCAAAATTAACTTCAATCAGGCACTTAATGTTTTGGGTTTTTTTTCCTACATTAAACTGTTCATATCTGCTGTCAGACAGATTTGGTCTGTTGACTGTTGACATGCCAGTCTATCTGCATGCACTTCTTGCTTTTACATTCTTTACCTCCCAAAGCTGGCTTTCAACCATAGGCAGAGCTTTGCTTGCCAAACACTTCACCTCCATTTTTCCATATAAGAATCAGGATTTCTGGCTTTACAGGAAAAGATGGTATAAGTGTAACTACTCATTAGTGAAAGTAAATGGTAATTTATATACCTTAATTATAGAGCAAAGAAATAGGATGCATTAAGAGAACAGGGAGGGGTGAGAGAACCTTTTTCTTTGAGACTACCTTCTTGCAGTTTTCTCTCAGACCAACACAGAAATCTCTGCTCTACTGACCTTGCCCTGGTTTTTGGGATGTTTTCAGATGTGGCTGTGGCTGTGAAGTGTTCAAACTTGCTGAAAACTATGTAGCCATTAATACAGAGCCTGGTATTATGCTTCTGTTTCTTTCCAGTTGCTTACTGTGCCTGAATGGGGATTTGAGGCAAAGGTGTTTTGAAGTATGTTTCATGAAGTTGGACTTGCTCTGAAGTCCAGGCTTTAAACATAACTAAATACTATTTGGCTTATGGGTTGTAAACTTAAGGAAAATTCAAAGTACTTCAAACTCGATTAGTAGTTTGGAGCCTTGCTGTATACAAGGAATTGCTACTGTTTCATAATCATCTCTATGTAAAAAATATAAGTTGACTTGTAATAGTAAATAGAAACTAAATTTTTCCATTGTTAGGTTTTGACAACTTTGAGAGCCTGCTTGCAGGAGCCCACTGGATGGTGAGTCTGGGATGCCTATTTCAGAATTCTTCCTCTTAAGAGTTGTTAGCAGGATAATTAAAGGCAGGTTAATGTCTTAAGTTCAGCTCCCCATACTCATTCTGTGTTGTAAACCAGCTGTGCTTGGGAAGCTCTCCCTGAGTCAAAACAACAATTAAAGAGTTGGGAGGAATGATAGTTGCTTTATCAGAAATGTATTTCTTTTCCTTTGTCACATAGGATAATCACTTCCACACTGCCCCACTGGAGAAGAACGTGCCTGTTCTGTTGGCTATGCTGGGGGTCTGGTATATAAACTGCTATGGATGTGAAACCCATGCCCTTCTGCCCTATGACCAATACATGCACCGCTTTGCTGCCTACTTCCAGCAGGTAAGGCTCAGAGAGAGTAAAGGTTTCAGGAGGAAAACAGATGCTTCTGTCCTGGTTTTAAAACCTGGATGCATGTTTCCAAGTTAAAATTGCAGCCACTTAAGTGTAATCAAAGGCATGGAGAGACTGTAGCAAACTTGTACCAGTTATTTGCTCAGTTAACTTAGATTTACTTTTTTTCCCTTCATCCCTCAATTATCTTGGTGTCAGCAAAATAAGTAGCTATATTCCTGGCAGTTAGGAAACTTCTGTGAATGAGCAGCAGACATAACTATGTATGGAAACATACTGTGTAGTACAAGAAAGGTGATACTGCCCTTCCATTCTTTTAGGGTGATATGGAATCTAATGGTAAATACATCACCAAGAAAGGATCTCGTGTGGACTACAATACCGGCCCGATTGTGTGGGGAGAGCCTGGCACCAATGGACAGCATGCTTTTTACCAGCTCATTCATCAAGGTAAATAGAAACTATCCAATACTTGGTTTTGGAATTAAATTCTGAATGGTCACAAAGCTGAAAGAGTCCAAAGAAATTAAAATGGCTTAGAGGTTGGGCTCTTGTCTGACATCAAATTGCTGTGGTGCTCTGAGTGACCGTGGAAAGCTACAGAAATGCAGGCTCTAATTCTACAATAGAGGGTCAAAAAAAACTGAACTATTGAGCTGTATTTCCACTTCTCCCTGCTGTGAAAAAGCATTTTAAAATGACTCAGTCTTCCAGTAGCTGTGGCAGTGGAATGAAAATTAGAACTGTTCTAAGACTTTCCTGTTGCAGGGTTATTAGCATGACTTTTGTGTTTTTTTTTCTTACAGGAACTCGCATGATTCCCTGTGACTTTCTGATCCCAGTCCAGACCCAGCACCCAGTCAGAAATGGCTTGCATCACAAGGTAACAAACTTTGTCAGGGCACCCATATCTTACTGTATCTGAAGACACTGAAGCTTATTTGTAGCTCACATTGTAGCATGTGAGATTTATAAGTGTTCCTCTGAGTCACCTAGGCTCAATAGGTCAACATTCACAGTAGATCTTGAAAATGCCCAAATTATAAGTGCATATTATGTGTAACAAGTATTTTTGTTCTTGAAGCAATTGCAGCCACATTTTTTTATGGCAGATCAGTGGTGTGGCTTTATTGGCCTACTGAGGCTGGAAAGAGATGGGCAATTGAGTATTTGGAGAGAGAATTCACTGAGAAGTGTAAGGAGTACCGTTCTTGCAGAGTAGGCAGAAGTAGAGTGGATCAAAGTTTCCTTAGATTCTGTTACAAGTCTTAAGCTCCAGGACAACATTTAGACAGTATACTGGCATGGATAGCCTTCTACATAACTCCTTGAACAGTCCAATTTTCTTTAGTGTGTCATCCAAGTAAGGATTTTTCAGTGAACCATATGTAAGTTTTTTTAAAATTCTGCAAGGGGAAACATGTTTACTATTTACTGTGTTACTGAGAGAAAGCATGTGATTCCTCACTGAATGTCAGCCGTGTCATGATTTCAGATTACAAGTGCTATTTAAATTGTGTAATGGTAATTTTTGTCAAGTGACATCAAGTTCAGGTGAAACTTTGAGCAAAAACTTACTGATCACCAGTCAAAGGAAACCTTCAGTGCATCGGGTAGGACAAAACTCCGTCAAATTTGCAAGCTAACATTAGGCAAAGAATAGGAAATGATAAGAATTGCCCCTGCATTGGTAGGGATTGGTCTGTGGTATGCAAGTGATGGTGACGGTTTTCCTTCACACAGAGTAAGTATAGTTTAGTTGGTTACCTTTTGAGTAATCTTTACACCATATGCATGGAAAGCCAGGTACATTCTAGGATAAACTGTAGACTCTCCTATGTGAAATGGGTGTGTGAGATCCTGGCTTCTTTTATGACACCGGGAGATTGCTGTTTGGTTACAGTAGGGACAGGATTCAGCAGAACAGTCCTAGCTATCTTTGCATACCTGTGCTATTAAAACCCTAATAATGCCTCTTGGCACTCTGAAGGTTAAAAAAACCAATAATGGGCATTATACAGTTTAAAACTGTTGTGTTTTACTACCATAGTGTTAAAAACAAGAATTGTCTAGACTGTGTCTCTCTCTTGATTTGAGCACTAAGTATATACCAGTAGAGGAAACAGTAGCTTGAGTTGATGGATTCATTTCTACCTGCTAGATTCTTTTGGCCAATTTCCTCGCTCAGACTGAGGCCTTGATGAAAGGGAAGACTGCTGATGAAGCTCGTAAAGAACTTCAAGCAGCAGGATTGAGTGGAGATGCTCTGGAGAAGCTTCTTCCCCATAAGGTAAGCAGGCTCTTGCACTTAGTGTGGTGGTGAGGGCATTGTGTTGGCCCTTGCTAATGGGGCAGTGCCCTCCGGTGGCTGTCACATGCTATTGTCTTGGCAGTTGTTCGTGGTGGTCTAGTCTGTCTAGTGGAACAATCTGTTAATGGCACTTGGGCTAAAGCATGCTAATCTGGAAGCCTTCTGAGGCATTTCAGGAAAGATAAGCTACTTATTTATCACTGCTACAGGATATTGACTTTGGTTTACTTCTTGGAGTAGTTGTAGTAGCCAGTAACAGTGCTACAAAGATAACATTTTGCCAATGTGTTTTGTTAATAAACCAAACTATACAATTTTATGTTTGAAGTTGTTGGTCTTTAAAGCTCTCAGGATTTTGTATTTCCTAATATGAATAATCCAGTGTGGACTATAAGGGAAATACAATGCAAGTTTCTGACCTGAGTTTTAGAACATGCCAGGTAACAATATAACTCTTTTTGAAAGGTCTTTGAGGGAAATCGACCAACTAATTCCATCATGTTTACAAAACTCAACCCATTCACTCTGGGAGCCATCATTGGTAAGTAATAGATCTTTCCTGTGTGAATGCTTATTAACACATTCTCATAAAACTTATTGATAAATCTTTCTGCTTATAGCCATGTATGAGCACAAGATATTTGTTCAAGGAATTGTCTGGGATATTAACAGTTACGACCAATGGGGGTAAGTCTTCTTGATTTGTTTTTTTTCACTTACTGACTGTGGTATTCCTTAATCTATCATGACATAGGAAAAAAAGACCATGAAAAAAGTCTAATTAAGGTAATAATTACAGGATAGTTTTAAATGAAAACCAGTTTTGTTTTTTTTATTTTGAGAAGTCACTATGTATACTTGTTCAGCCATGTGTAATGACTTTGTAGATAGAACATTAGCTAAGGACCTGGGTTTAGTTTGACTGGGGAAAAAATCTTTTAATACAGAAAAGAGGCAGTAGTAATGTGTAAAATGGTCAAGCAGACTGAATACATGCTCTGAGAATTAGGAAAACAGTTTCTCCTATAGAAGTCATAATTATTTTACTTCTAGACAACTACTACTCCCAGGTAGTTTGAATGACATATGTTAAGCAAAAGACTGACTGTGTCAACTTCCTTGTACTGGAATTACTTTTGAAGACATCTGACAAGAACATTACTGTAAGAGATGTAGGTCTAATGCAGGGTTGCTCCTGTGGCCAAGGTTCATGGGAGAACAGCTCTGGGGAGTTACCTTTTAAAAATGGAAGATTTAAGAGCAAATCAGATTATTTCTAAATCTGTAGCAATATTAACTATGTGAAACATGCTGTATGAAGACTTAGGCAGGAGAAAGATGGATTGGGAAATGAGTAAGACTTTTCAGGTGAAACCTGTCTATGCTGTGAGGAGCTATTTAGAGGAACAAGTTTACAGACCTAGAATAGAAGTTTAAGTGTTCTTAAAGGCTGAAGGATAGGTGTCTATTTTCTTGATTTTATGTTAGTACAGCAAATTCTTTAAAATACTGTAGTAGAAACTGAAAATGGAAGACCAACTAATAAAAGCTCTTACCTGCTGTAAATTTAGAAATTGAGAATAGAGTAGGGCTAAGTAGAACTCTTGCTGCAGCACACCAAAATCTAGAATGGCATCCAAAACTATGGAATGTGGGGATGCTGTAGAACCAGTCTAGTTTCCTGCAACTGTTGGAATGTCCTAGGTTCTTACTCTGTCTGTGGCTGTAACTGCTGGATAGCATGCTGTAGTGTTGGGGGAGGATTCCAGACCTGCAACTCAGCTGTTTATTGCCATGGTGGTACAAATCAGTGCTCTGAGGGATGTCATGTACAGTAAGTAGTAGCAAGCCAAATGCAGGCTGTGTTGGGGCAGGCTGCATAACACAGATGAGAAGTGAAGGGAAAAAGACTGACTCTTAAACCAAAACTTCATCCAGACACTGTAACTTGAGAGCTCTTGGTTCAGCTAAGCAGCTGTGAACTCCATGTCATGAATGGTACTGAGTTGAATAACTCAGTGACTTGTGAAGGGAAAAACATTCATAATGTTTATTGTCAAGTTACTTTTTACTGGCATGTATAAGTTGCTAACACTAATACTTCTTTCTTCTCCTGATTTTATAAATGCAGAGTTGAGCTTGGAAAACAACTTGCCAAGAAAATTGAGCCTGAACTGGAGTCAGATGCTCCAGTGACATCTCACGATAGCTCAACAAATGGGCTTATCAATTTCATCAAAAAACACAGAGCCTGAAATGAAAGATTTGGAGGACATCGACAATCTAACCACCAACTACCCAAATCTGTTGTAGCTGTGCTTTTTTTAGCCACTTCTAACAAAAATAGCACTTTACAGTTATAGCTTTTTCACTTGTTGCAGTTATTCCTGTTGCGTCAAGTGTTATGAACAAACTAGGTTTGTGGAACCCAGAGATTGTATAGTTGCTTTCTGTTTTTGTGGCTGTTAATCTGTAAAGTGCAGCTGGTATGTTCCTCAGTTCTTATTCCTCATCTTCCTCAAAGGTTGATCGCACACTGATACTAGAAAATAAAAGGTATGATGGATGAGTAAAACTTCTTCACTTTATCTTTCAACTACAGAACTAGTAACACCTGCACTGTTGACTGTAAGGTCCTCTGAAGCAAAGTAAACTAATCTTTCGTGGTTTTGGACTTGTTTCTGCTGTAAGCTAGAAACTATAATGTGTTCAAAGAATGAAATTTACTGTTCAGATTGCATGCTTGGATGCTTTTGAGCAAGATACAGACTTTTATGCTGCTGTGAAAATGAAAGCTTACTAATGTTTGAAAGATCTCTTGATTTCTCTGGAAGCCCTAGGTGGACAGCTATCTAAAAAGGAAGAAAGTTCTTGGAGTGACAGCGATACCTTAATTTTTTCCAAACAGTTTTCAAGAGTTTGAAGCGTAAGCTTGAGATTGCTGTCAGAAGAAATGTGTTTTGGTATCCTTCAGAGGCAGTTTTTCTTACATCAGCATCACTGTTCCAACAACAAAATTGCTAGAGAACAACTTACACATTTGTTAACAAACAAGTTGCTTAACCTTCTTCATTCTCTATCACTGTTAACTCCTCTGCTAGCAGACTAGCGTGCTGTGGTTCTTGTTTTGTAACACCTTTAATAAAGGTATGACACAAGCATTGAAAGGAAAAGTATGTTAACTGGTTCTCATATCCTGAACTTCATACCAAGTGCTACTTTGATCACAGTCTGAGCTTGTAACTCTAAATGCACACCCTTTGCTGCACAGATTCAGTGGCAGAATGAAAACTGCACTCCCTCTAATGTGGCACACTAACAGCTCCATAGTAATTAACAATTTAGCTGCATGGATTTAACTTCTTAACCAAAGCATATATACACAGTCTAAGTTTATGATCACCACTTTGCCTTTTTGTAAAATATGGTTGCAAAAAGGGAACCCACTAGAGGGAGGCATTGTATTTTCTGATGAGCTTTTAAAGCATTTACACAGCTGGATGAAAGGATGTGCTAAAGTACTTCATCCTCTCCCTGTAGAGGTATATGTGAAGGGAGATCTTTTGGCATTTGTCTGTCATGATTTAAGTGCATTGTTTTGTCTCACTGCTATTGTTTTATGTTTGTTTGGCCACACTCTTGCCCATCGGATCCTCGCAAGAAAACATCTGATGTGAACTCTTTGGTTATTCTCTAGTTTTAATATTTCTGAAACTTTTGTGCAGAGGGTTTAGAGGTCACATCAATAATACACCTGCTATAGCCTACAACAGGCCAGCAGTCCTCAAAGCTCCAGCCACGGTTGGTTTAGTGACACAACACTCCTGGGGTGGGGTTTTCATAGATGGGCCTCAAAGCTTTTTCTAAAATATATAAAAAATCTTGGAAGAATTTCAGAGGAAACCACACGAGGCTGTGGCTGGCCGCTTGCTCTGTCAGATATTGGGTCTGGTGTTGAACTTCCCGGGTTCCTGCCCAGGCCCTCATAGTAGGCCACGCGCCGGGCAGGCGCTCCCTGGCGATGCGAGCGGCCGGGCTGGTGCCGCCCCTCAGGCGAAGGGCCCTGATGCGGCGGGTGGGCGGGGAGGCAGAGGCCGCCCCGAAGTGCCCTCGGGGCTCGGTTCTCACGGGTTCTCCCTCGCTCCTGCGAGTCCTGGCATGTGTAAGAGCTGTCGAAACGGCCCCTTCGGTGTGGCTGCTACTTACTAATTGACGGGGAAATTACCGATAAATGAAGCACCACTTGTCTACAAGCTTACCAGTTCACCAACCTAGATGACAGAATCGTTGCACTGCATGAAAATGACCATTCTGTGGGGTAACAGCTCATGGCTGTACTCAAACACAGGATAAAAATGGTGAAGAAGCATTAAAAGGAGGTTAGGGTTTGGTTATTTTTACCTGTAGTGTTGAAGCAGGCATGATCAGAGGGGTTATGAATAACATGCAGAGGAATGGACTGTGGTTGCATTTTGAAGAGGAGGTGGCATAAAACTTACAGTCATGTTGGAGGTGGATTGTGACCCGACTAGGCCCTCAGCTTGACCTAGCGTGTTGTCCTTGCCTTCAGCTGTAACACATACTACTGAATAAAAAACATAAGAAGCATTTGACTCTTTCGTACTCGAGCTCCTATGAATCAGTTTAAGTCCTGTATAATATCAAGCAGCAAGATCCTGCAACAAGAGCAAAGTAGATTTCATCATAAACCACTCCGGTAATGAAAAAGTCTAGCCCAGTCAGTTCTAATTGGGAAAGCATAATGGGCATGGATGATATTGTGCTGCAAGAGAGAACGAAAGGTAGCAATGCCCAAAGTAAGCAGAAATTTGTTGGACCCATGAGCTGGAAAAAGATCCCTGATCCTCAGACCAATGGTTAGCTACAAAACATCGGTTTTGAAACCCCTTGAAAATCTAAGGAAATATCACTGAATGAAGCATCCCTGCACGGTAAGTAGTTAAAATGACGATACATGTATATGAAATACTATATTTGTACTTGCAACTCTAATTTGACTAACAATTCTTCAAAGTCAGAATTTTCATGTATCAGTTCTTGAGATGGTAACTATTCAAGGGAAAATTTATTAATTTAGAAGAAAATTGTGTAAAATTCATTGTATTCTCACTGGGTATAGACTTAATATAGACTGTGGGTGTGAGATTAGAGGAGTGTGTTTGCATTGTAATTGTTAGAAAAGGTTGGCTCTGAAAACAATTATTATGGTGAAAACATCTTCCCATTCTTTTGTTTAAAGAGAATTTGACAGGAAGTGATCACCTTTGTCCCAATTCACTGTGATCTGATCTGCTGGGGTGTTTCTAATTTCCAAACTACGCAGGACTTCCTGCAGCCTCAGTGATGCTCATGTTTTGAGCTAAGACTGCATGAAAGAGTAAAATGAGTAAAATTTCCCAAGCCATACTAAGAGCTTCAGTTGAACCTGTTGCTGTCCTGGAGAAGCAAGAGCACTTACAGATCTGCAGCGTCAGTGCTGAAGCAGCCATGCCACAAGTCTATAGATCAGTCAAAACTATTTTTGTACTTAGTTCATTCATTCATTTTTTATCTTTACATTTTTCTGAGCAAAGCACTAACAGTTAATGTGTTCTTAAAATATGCTTTGGTAATTCCTGCTGTTAATTTTTTGTTAAAAGAAAATGGATTTGGGGTTTAGGCAGATAAGTACAACATATGCTAGTGTAACATAGTCTAGAGCATTAAAGTTTTGCATAATCTGGTTTTGTGAAGGTTCATTAGGGTACAGACAAGGCGTGCATCTTGTCAGCTCTTAGATAAGTGAACTAGCTTGCAGACTACGTTAATAACAGTATTTAGGGATTGCAGAGTGTGACATAAAAAGCAGTTTGGCTTCTAGAGTTAAGCATTAAGCAACTTAGATTATTAATAAAAAATAGGGAGCGGAGCATGCTTTTCAACTGCTGTCTCAGTTGAAATTGAATGCTAGTAACTGTATTTTTCTGTTATCTTTAACAGAGGCCTTTTGAGTTTTTGTCAGTTTTGTGGCATATGAGGCTTGTCAAAATAGTTCAGATACAAAGTAGTCCCAGAGCTAAACATTTCCAGAAGGCTGGTAATGTCCAAATAACTGCATGGTGCCCTCAAGTTTTCCTCTCTGTGTTCTTTCTCATTTTGAGTTTTCTGACAGAAAAAATTAGCATATTCTAGGGTGCTCATGCAACAAAACAATTCCCAAACTTGATGCATACACTTGGAATTTCAAAAAGTATACTATCGAAAATATTTGTAGTCAGGTTGTCAGATCACAGTGTCTGGATTTTACTTGGTTTCATAAGTAGACACATTTCTCAGTATTTCTCCAAGTTCTATATTAAATTTATGCAATGTTTCCTCCATTCAGAGTCCAGACTTTTGGACCAATGAGCTCCCTGTATAGAAGACACCTGGTGTGGTTGTCTGTTCAGTCTGGGCTGTGAGAAATGAAATGAGCTGGGCAACCGGTAATCCTTGCAGTCTTTCATGGTGGATTCAGCCAAAGTAAGAGCTAGATATCAAGAAGCCTGCTAAGAAGTTGGCCTGGGACCATGCATCTGGAGCACTTTCAAGTATGTGGCAATTCCTACAAAGGCTGAGCTATGCCTTTTATCATTAAGAACAGCCACAAGGGACAATATCTGGTAGAAGGATCCTTCTCACACAGGATAAAAGCATAGCATTTCGTTTGTTATTGGATAGATTTTTGAGAGCTAGTGAACTGAAAAAAAAAATTGAAAATTCTAATAGGTGGGGTGTTTTTTCAATACTCCTGTGTGGTTTTGGACTAATTAAAAACACCGTGTTTGTCTTTTTATGAAGTCAGCAAAGTGGGTAGCCAATGTCTAAACAGTTAATGAGTTTGACAAGTTTAAAACATTAATATGACTTTTCATAAAGATTTCCACTTACAGTTGGTTTAATTTTTTCTTAAATTTTGTGCAAGGACTCCTAGATTAACAAAAGGAATTTGGATTTTACTGAGAAGACTTGTCTCACAACTCATAACTAGGATTTCATGGACCAGTGAAAATGCCTCACTGACTGGTTTGATTGGTCTGGACCTTGGATTATTAACTGCAATCATGAGATGATTTGCCAGATGATGTATCATTTGGCAAAATTTGTTAAATTTTTTTTTACTATTTCAGCCTGGCTACAGTTACACTTCTCCATGGAGTGAGAGTTAAAAACAAGCCTCCACACTAAAAGGTAGATGCACATGCATGTAACTTACAGTGTAGCCTACAGAGTACTTATAATATAGCTTTACAACTCTTTGCAGAGGTGAGCAGTGTTCAACAATAAAGATCATCAATTTTATTTGGAACATGTACCTTAGGGCCTAAATTAAAGTTATAGGAGAGGAAAGATTTGCACTAATTAACATGGTAGTAGAGGTCCTAGAGCAATGCTCTTCCTTGCTAAAAACATTTTGCTGTCAAGTCAGTCTGAGATGGAACAAAATTAGTATGTTGATGTCCTTAAATTTCATGATACCTTTAATAAGAAAGAACATATATGTGTATATAAATAGAGGCTTTGAAATATACATATGGGTTTTGCATGTACAAAAATGCATTAAACTTGTTTTCCACTTTAAAGCCTCAGAGATCTTCATCTTGGGAGATACTGACATTCCCTTCATATTGGGTGGATTTACCACAAGGAAAGCTAGAGGAAACTTAAAAGTGTCCGGTTTTATTTAAAACCTTGGTGGTCTTTAATGGCTGCCCCACAGTTCCAGCCTGGTACAAACTTAAACAGAGCTCTTTGTTGCTCTTGAATGTGACATAATCCTTTCATCTGGCATGCTGAATGAAGTATGCACATGGCTTTTTTGCTACCCCTGCTGGGCTGCCTTGTTACACCTTCAGAGCAAACCACCGCCCAGTAAAAAAGCTTGGACTCTGTCATCCACCCTAATGCCAATAAACAACAGATAACTATGGCATCTTTGGGCTTTAAAATGCTGGCCCTCATTAAACTTGTGTGTTGAGGAAGGAAACGGGCTCCCCACATCATTGTTTCGTGCAGATACTGATACAGAGTACATTTTTTGTTGTTTGCATGTTTGCTAATTTGAAGCTCTTTGAAGAATCCTACAGGGAGATCAAAGACAAAAGATTAGAACGTTTTTAATAAAGTGAAGAAGGATCAGGTTAGATCAAAGGGACAAGCTGACAGGAAATAAGTAGGTGCCGTTGTTGGCTGACACTTGCATGCTGTAGGGTGATTTCTGTGTTAATGTGAGGTCAGGAGGAGGATTGCTTTACATCTTATTGTCTCCAGACTTTGCTGACTGGGTGTGTCTTTGTGCTTCGCTTTAATCTCAAAAATTAAAACCCATAAAGTCACAGTTTGGCTCAGCCATATGATTTTTTAGCTTTGATTTTTTAAATAAAATTTAAATTTGTAATGCACCAGCAGGGCATGGAGGTAATTAATTGGCCTGCAAGGGGATTCGGCTACAGAAATATTCATTATCAGAGGCACTGGGCCTCAATCACCCCCAGTGCAATTTTGCTGACTTTAAGGGAATTAAATCTTACCCCCACTGTCTCAAGAGGAAATGTGTTTTCTTTATATATACTGAAGCTTTGCGTGCTTACAGGTTGTACCACTGTAATTAAAACAGTAGAATGAAATTAATATATCGTCTTCAGTTTGGATGCAGTTTTATTGATACAGAGCTGCTAATTGGATGGAGTTTATTTCCCTGAGAGATTAGTGACCATGCTAACTGAAACAGGCTGACTTCCTTGCAATTTTTGGCATGTAGGTAGTGGTAGATGCATGTAGTCTTTGGCATCCTGGCATACATATATCAGAAGTATGGTGCTTTATAAAATACCCCTTTCTTCACCCTTCTGCATAATGGAGCTAGAAGATAAATTGAGAAGAGCCACAGCAAAACAAGCCAATTTCTTTATGATAGGTGATTTTTGTAGTTGCGCAGATCTTGGTCTCCCCGTGTATCTTCACAGGTGAAGTAAAAACAAATGCTTGAGCAGTTTGTGTGACTTTGACTCTATTAGCAGGAAACCTCTGCCTGAAAGGAAATTCACTATGGTTAGATATGTTACTTGACAAGGTGCGAGCAATAATTGTCTCTCTTTATCCAGTCATATGAAATCAAATTAGCAGGTCTGTGCTCAGACCCTTGCTTATTACTACAACAGAGGTAACAATCATGCTTAGACAAGTGTATTTTATCATATTTTGTTATTTTTTGTCTTGCAGTCAGTTATGTAAATGAGTGATGACTCTTCAAAGCCAATGGAAATTATTCAGTAAAATAAAATTACCTAAACTTATGGGGCAGAGTAAAACAAATGGGAAGAGAAGATTAGTTTGTATTTAGGAAGCTGAGGAAAGTGTGTGAGATCGGCAGGATGTTAGAAACAGCACAGGGTTTGACTAAGATACATCAGTGGGAAAAATTATTCCTTCCCGCTGCCTGTGCTGTAGCTGAGCAGAGTTGTTCTCTACTGGTGCATGTGGCTCCAAGCCAAAGCTTCACACACTGTAGTGTTGTTTGCTGGTAGTACACATGCCTTGTCTAGGGTTCCTGATTAAAATCTGCATGGCAGATAGTATGAAGGGCTGCTGCTCTGGATGCAGTCAGGGGCACTTCCTGATGCAGTGGGGATTCAGTTTCAGTAGAGATGACCCTGGGGGTGCAGTGCTGTTAAACCAACAGCTGAAAACGGCATATAGAAAGGAGACAACCTGATTTGACTTTGAACATCGTCTCATTTTCTGTACTTGGTCACATTCAATTGAGCCTCTTGGCCTGCCAGTCTGTTACTTTAAGGATTGGTAGGCTCTAATTAAAACTACTTCTGACTCAGAAAAAATGCATCGTTCAGACAGAAAAAAGACTGAAGGCTCCTCAAACACAAGTGCCTTGGCTTCATTTGGGAAATATACCCAGATACGCTTCTCTAAGCTTTCAGATTTAGAAGTGGCAGGTCATTCCTTTTGAGATTTATCTGTCTAGTTAAATTTTTGGCTACATTTTAGACATAGCATGGAACTGTTCTTCTACAATAAAATACAGTCATTGGAGAAAGGCAGATGCTGATTGGAAAAATTAGTAGCAGAAAAATAGGGAGTTGGAGGATTTCAATAGCAGATGGAAATGCTAAAGTCCTTCTGAAGTTCTTCTGTTCAGCTAGACCTACTAGGTCTAGCTGAACAGAGGTTCCTGTGTTATAGAAGTGCAGGAAAAAATAGGCCATGTCCAAAATAGAAAAATCTGGAGTTTTAAATTGATTTAGTTAAATTTTTCTAATTTTCTAAAATATATAACATGATAAATCTGTGAGCATCGTGGGAGTGTGATAGGACTAGAGTGTAGCAGAAATTCATGGTACAGAAAGTAGTCAAACAGTATGAAATGAAAGAGAAGAAAAAGAGAATCTTTTAATGGGATTTTCAGAATGAAGATTAACAATTCAGGGTGAGGTGTAAAGGGGGGAATGGAGTATGTTGACCAAGTATTATGCCAACAGCAACTTCAGTGATGAAACACAGAATTCTCTGAGGGATTCATACAACAGCTTTAGTCTACAAGGTATGTTGCTTTCTAGATCAGCAGGTATCTGGGACTAGATTGCACAGCTATCCCAGATGCTTTACTTTGGACTTTCTGCTTACCTCCAGATTTCATGTTGTTTTAAATTTAACATGGCACTCATTTCCTTTTAGTGTTTGCAATCTATATACAAAACAATGAGTCTTAAAGGATAGCTTGGGATTTTTTAGGGTTCTGAAATGCTAAGTGTTTATTTAATATAAAGTAGAAAGCACTAAAAAAAAAAAAAAANACTTTGGGAGGTTTGATTTATCCCGTGCTCGAAGCTTTAACGGGTCTCTTCGTGGCTCGTTAAGCCTCGGGCTTCAGTGGCAGCATTCTAAGAACAAATACCGACGATCCAAGCCCAGCCAGCGCAGTGTCCTCATTGATAGCTACATCAGAAGGGCAGCCCCGGCTGTGCGGTGCGCCGGGGCCGGCGGGGCGGGCGCAGCAGCCGCTAGGGGGTAATGCCGGCTGCCAAACCTGTCCCCGCTCGGCTGGCCGCTCCGCTCGCTCCCCTCTGCTGGAAGGGAATTTTGAAGGCTAATTAACGAGAAAACTGAGATTCTGCGGGGGTTTGCGAGGGAAAGAGGACGTGGTAAACCGAAGGTTTAACGTGCAGCTTGTGACAGCACACCAAAGTCTTGTGCCGGTGTGCCGCAACCAATGGTGCGTGTCTATAATGTCTGTATGGAAGTTTTGGTAAGACTTCTGGAATTGTTGAGCATTCACTCTGCAGTAACCACATTCAGCACCTGCTATATCTAGTTATTTTAGAAAGCATCATAGTAAATATAATCATTGGCCCAGATGACATACAGAACTGAAGGAATTGGATGGTATAATGTGGTTATTAGCTTTGATTTGATGGTTAATTTGTCCCCCAAGGCAGTTTGTGGCCTTTGTTTAACAGTGTATCATGGTGTCTAGGACTGAAACTGTCAGACTAGAAAGTAACCCAAACTGGAAAATGAATTTAGCAAAGAAGGAACATGATTATTTGATCTGGAATGTAGAGAGAATGATTTGAGGAAAAATTCATTGACTCTCCTTACTCTAGCAGCCAGCTACAATTTTGTATCTTTTCAAGAAGATAGTTTCCAGAAGCAAAACTTTTCATAGCACCAAATCAAATACAGGTTCTGTCAGGAGTCAAAGATTGTCTAAGTACAGTCAGTCCTTCCTGAAAAATCTTGGAATGCCCATATTAAAAAAAAAAATTAAAAAAATTAGCTTTCAGATCACAAATATTACATTTCAGTGTTGCATTCTGATTCATCTGGTCCTTGTTTAGCTCAAGGAGTTCAGGATTGTTCTCTGTGTTAATCTGTAGTATTAGGTTGAGATAGACAAGAGTATCTTGTTTCCAAACGTTGGCAACCTTTACTGGTGTCAGTGTGGAGGCAACTTCTGCTCCCAACTTTGGGAAAGCAAGGATAGGCATGAGAGGCACTGACAGCCTTGTCTTGCAGTAGGTGCCTGTGTGGTTCTGAGCAGTGAGAGGACACAGTGTTGCTGGAGAATAGAGTGCAGCTGTACCAGGCTATCTGCAGGTGCCATGTGTTTTTTAATGCAGCCATGGTGATCGTTCAGCTGTAAAGCAGCCAAATAACCTTATGTCACACCAGAATGAAGGTTCTAATTCTATAGAGGCTGACAGAATTCCAGGTAATGAGCAAAATCGTAAGCCAGAGGTGAGGGAGACTCACTAGGTTAATACATTTAAGGGGTGTTGTCTGTATTTTATTTCTTCCCTGCAGTTTGAACTCAGACTGGTGTCAAGCTGTGCGATTGCTACTTTTATCATCTTGCCTTTTCCCTCAATCAGGTGTTTATCTTCAAGTGTTAATATAGTTCAGAGTATATTAAGTGCCAGTATTATTTCTAGACTCAAAACAGTGCAGTGATGTCCCTGGTATAAATGAAGGCTTTACAAGGACAACAGATATTACTATTTTAGTACTGGCAATTCCCTGTTCTGAAGCAGACTTCATATTTCTTCAGAAACAAACTATTAAATCCATGTGATTTCTGTCCTGCTCAATTACATTTCTTGTCAAGTTGTGCTATATAACTTAATGTAAATTTACTAGGCTTGCCATTGTAGCAACAACTACTGAGTTTTCATGTTCATAATCCTGCAATCTCACCTCTTGTTTCTGCAATCTCTACCAAATGGATTTTTGGTTGGCCTAGAGCCCACTAGTTTAAATGCATTTCTTTGTGTGTGCAGTGGTTTGATTGAGAAAATCAGTGCCATGGTCAAGGACTGTATTTGCTAGGATTGGAGTAGGAAAAATCTCTGTTCAAATCTGTCAGATCTTTAACAGACTTTCCTGTGCTCACTAGCCAGCCAACTGCATTTTGACTGTAAGGAAAATACACTTCATCTCTCCATGGGAGTTTCTATTTCTTACAAAACATTAAAAAAAAAATCACTGTTATATTAATTTTTTGCCTTATCTGTATTTACTTAAGTCTCTTATTAGATGTGTTTGCTAATTTAAAATTATCTCTAATACCTTATGTTTGTGGGACTGAGAGGGGGGAACAATTCCCTTACCAAATCAGATTTACACTTTGGCATTCTTACACTTCTCCCTCAAAAGTAAAACATTAACATTAGGTGAAATGAGGCATGTTGCCTAATGTGTTAATTATGGAGACAGATAATAATTAACTTTATTAAAGCTCTCTGAGAATGATTCAGGATTATAGAAAAAATAGCTTTTTGGTATATATTTATTGTATTTTAAAAGTATGTAAGTGCCTTGTGGATGGGATTTGAAAAATAGATGCATTAGTCTCACTATTATAAAGATGTGTGTGGATATAACAAAATACAGGATTTCACTCTCTAGGATATGCTTGCTGAAATATTTGAACAGTTTTCACCAGAAATATTTTATTTAAAACCTTAACATTTTCAATTTAAGGGGGGGGGGAACAAAAATGTTGTATAGTTTAAAAAGACAGTGGGACAATTCTTACCTAACCTATATTTTTAAGACTTTGAATTTACTATCTGTTACTTGTACCAGAAAAGACATAGAAGAATATTTGAAATACAGTAAAATCACAAATTTTTACTGGGTCTCCTCAGGGAGACTAGAAATATTGGAATAAATGGTGCATAGCCTACAAATGAGTAGAGTATTTCTCTTCATTGTACACCTGGTATTAGCAGTAAATGCATTTAGATTGATGAGACTGCCACAAACCCTCTGAGGAGATGTGAGGGGCACAAAGCTGAGCACCTCTGCATTTGGCCTCTACAATGGAAACTTTCCCTTCCCTGACCTGTGTCATTGGTGAAGACCAGACAGGGTTTGATAAAGATGTAGCAGTGTCCATAAAGTCCTGCTGAGTTGGTGTCACAAAGCCACTGTCACAAGCTGGCTGTGATCCTATGTGGCAGACATTTTCTGTGGTACAGTGAAAAGTGGAGAAACAAGAGTTTGGATAAATGTTTAGGTTTTAGCAGGCATTTCTTCAGCACACCCTATTTTTTTCTTTTCCTAAGGTTTGGATCTCACTGATCAGAGAAACTGTAGTCACCAAGAATCAGGAACTCCAAAATCACCAGCAACCTTTTACAGGCCTCACCTTGAGGAGAGGGAGCAATTCCAAAGGATGGTGTTAAGCTATTAGTTGCTTACAAGCTCCACTTTTTTTGGAGGGGATGAGAGGGAACTTGTTTACAGCCTAGCTAAAGGCTTAACTTTCCCTAAAGTTCACAGAAAACTCATAAGAATTGTCAGTTTAGAGCCTTGACTTCACATTGAAGGAAAGGAAGCAATTTTGAGAAGGCACCACCGGGTTTTGGGTAACAAAATCAAACAAGGCAACACAAGCCCTGAGCTCTCCAGCTTCTGCCAGCATGCTGATACTTGCGTCTGCCTTTGCCTACAGCCTGGTATTGCAGAGGAAATCTGATTTTTTGCAGGGATAGCTGCTAATCTTCTCAGGCTTAACAGCATCATATGGAAGATTCTCGTATATGTTCCTCTAATGTTGCATCCTCTTCAGCTTTGCTTTCAGGAATTAAGGCATTTGTGGTGAACATATGGTAGTTGGTTTAAGGAGTACTTGCAAAGTCAAGTCATGCCTCTCAAAAGCTAGAAACCCAACGTTAGACTCCCAAATCCACGTGTAGGCTGATGCTTATTTTGGCTGTTTTTCAAGAGTATGGAGATACTTTTGATTTCAGTGGTGGCTGCTGAATGCAAAGCACTCTAAAAAGTTAGGCATCTCCTTTCAGAAATGTGGGTGCTTGTTTCAGACAGTTTTGGAAAAATGAATGCGACAATGACACTATATGGACTTCAGAATCAAAGTTTTCCTTATTTAATTATAAGGACATATAAGATTGAAAATAACGTTTTGAAGTAGAGTTTGCATACCTGGAATTTGGAGTAACTGTTGAAATATAGAAAATATCCTGTATTTGTCCACTCAATATGCTTTTCTTCTTACATGGAATTTAGTGGGTTTTCCTATGTCTGAAGACTTCAGCTGTGATTACCTCTGGTTTCCAAGGGAAAACCTGTCCTTACAGCTGGAGTCTTGTATCATGTTCATGCATTCTGAAAGGATAAAATAACATTTATATTTTTTACAAGGAAAGGTACAGCTGTCTCTGTATTCTGTGGAATAAAGGACTTGTTGCTGGGGTTTTTTTGCCCCTAATAAATTAATAGATAATTCACATAATCTCTTGTACTCTGAATTTCCTCTCTTTTTGTAGGTAAGTAATGTTTGTTCAGTGTGCAGAAGGCAAATGAAAACTGACCATGAGACATTGAATGTTTTAGACAGTTGCTCTGTATAGCTGCATTACTACGAAAGGAGAGATTATCTTGACATCTGCTGTTTTTTAAATAGTAGTAGGTATTTCTCAAAAGGCAATGAGCATATGATGTTAAATTGGAACTGGACTAAAGCAAAAACAGGCTTTCTCCTTTGACAAGCTTACAGTCTCATTAGGGTAAATTACCCAGCACTGAGCTCCCTGTTTCTATGATTAGATGGTTATTGGGATCCAACCTAATTAGTTTAAAGCTGGCTTGGTTATCTCTACACAACACTGTTCTGTGCTGCTGTGGAGACATAGTCTAAAGTCTTCAATTTGAAATCCATTAAAGTCAAAGCAGCTCTTTCTGTTAGCTGAATGAGCTTTGCATCAGGCTGAAAACACGTCAAGAGTACAGTACAGAAAACAGAGAGCCCGGCAACACGATCCAGGCCTGGCATGTCTATTGGGATATAGTGCTGCTGGGAGGGTGCTGGGAATGCAGGCACGGGGTGGCTGAGGGGCCAGGCCAGGGAGCCAGTGAAGTGGGCTGTATAATGCAAAAGCACAGTGAGGAGAGAGGGAGAAATCAGAGCATCACAGAGATGAAGAAAGACTTCTGAAGAGTTTTGTCAGTGGTGAGAGAGACTTGGATTTTGTATAGAGGAGGGCAGAAGGGCAGTTTTGACACAGCTGAAGCAGCACCCAGTGGAAAAACAATCAGCCAGCATTTCTGGGAGAGGCAGGCAAGCAAAGACAGGAGTGACAGCGTACTACAGAGAACAGACAAGGTAGAAGCTTGGTGGGGGAGTATACAGTCCATCTCAGCTGGTGGTACATGTGAAAGTCTTCCCTTTCCCAGTGCATGAAATGATTTGCTGCAACCGACATGCTCTTTAAAGAAGTTGAACCTGACTGGAGTAGGGGAGCAGCAGGTGAGCCCCAGGGGCTGGAACAGACAGTTGCTCTTCAGACTGGTGGAGACATGAACATGCTAAGGGGTGATGCACTTCCAAAAAAAAAAAAAAAAAGAAAAAGCATAGCAAGCATATTTTAGGGCAAGATGGAATGTTTGCTCAATTAACTAGTCAAAACAGGATTTCTTTGTATTTCTCGCAGCACTGCAAAGGGAACTCCCTTCATGAGAATCTAATTCTTTGCCTGTATACTCATTACTCAACATATGCCATCTTCAGGAGATTTACCAGCAGCATTAGCTGATCACACTTTCTGATGTGGAGTAAAGGAGCTCTGTTTATTCCTGACCTGACTGGATGCAGAAACAATAGGGGCAAGATTAGACAGCTTGCTCAAAGCTTCTGGAGGACTTGCTAGCACAGTGAACATCACAATTCTGTTCTGCTGAGGTAGGCAGAACCATAAGACTAGAAGGTTTTTTAATCAAGCCTTGCCTGCTGTCACCATGTTGTAGTTATGTCTGGAAGTCCAGAATGGTCTTCACAACACCCACCCTGCATGCTTCTACAAACCGCAGGTTGCAAAACACACCCTATAACAAACTTAAAACTATTAATCTTATGTAAAAGATCAAAAGCCACAAACTGCCATGTTACACTGGAAGAGATCTGGAGCAAGTAAGAGCTTCATTCTGCTCTTAGATCCTTACATTAACATGTAATTCAAGTAACATTCCCAGACTATCTGGAAAGCAGATCATGCACTACAGTACACATGAAGACAAAACAATTAGTGTCATATCCTTTAACAATCTGATCTGAATTCAAAGTTTTCCTGTTTTTCCCTAACTCTGTGCATCAAAGATTTTTAATAACATAAAGAGGGAAAAAGCATCAATTTTCCTTCTTACACCAAAAGCCCTTAAAATTAAATAAATGTCAAAAGAAGAAATATATATTGCTTTCTAGCCTATTTTAGGAGTACAGCACAAATATGGTTCAGCAAGTACAATGCCTTTAAGATTAAAACTGTACTTTCAAATCAGACAAGAACAAACTAAACAAACAGATCAGCTTCTCACTTGGTCTCTTGGATTGACACTTGACATTGTCTCATAGATCTTTCCTAAATCATCTCCCATTCTATTTTTCCTCCTTGATTTAAGGATATCAGAACCATGAGTTTTGATTTTGGGTTTTGGTTTTGTTTTTTTTTTTCAGGGTTAAACTAACAGCAACCTAGGGATTGGGTAAGTCCCTTTGGCCATAGTGTTTCATGGGGTGCTAAGGTTGATTCCTCCTTTCCCTGCAGTTTTCAGCCAAACACACAGACTTACCACTACTTGCAATGCACACAGTTTACCAGGCAATTGCTTTGTCTGCTCTTTTTGCCCTGCTCTTTTTACTATTTGCCATTCTCAAACAGCTGTGTTACTTGTGGATTTAATATCCAAATGGCTCATATTTTTTCCAGTTTATAGGTAAAGAAGGTCAGTGTTAAGAACCAACCCCATGTGATACCATTAAAAATGCAGCCAATTAATGAGTTGTCTCCATTTACAATTTTATTTGTGGACCCATCAGTGCAGTGGCTTAAAGGACTGAACTCCAGGCAGGTTAGTGGCTGTTACTACTGCAATCACACCATTGGTAGAAGCCACTTTGGATCTGCTTCTCACTCACATAGACATCTTCCTGCTGGTTATCAGCTGCATTACCAATTCTGTTGCTTCATGGGTTAAGGGCTTAGGCTTTCTCACCCATCCAACGGTAGGATGAGACCTACTCTCTGTGAGACCAACCCATCTCCATGGCCTCTCAAATGGGACATGGCCAAGAGAACAGACCTAGTGCAAGTGCATTTCTGCTCAGTGCTTGGGATAGCCTGGATCACCTGTTTCACTGCTGATTCCCCAGAACTGGTGATGGACTGCTGCAGATTGTAGGGTCCTTAAAGGGCAGGTGCAGTGTCCTTCCCCAGACAGGTCACTCAGCCTGACTTGTCAGTGTATAAATAGTATGTTGCTGAAGACACAAGTCTCCCCAGTGCCCAGAGGAGCTGTGGACTGACAAATGTGGAGAGATACCATGCTGTACATATATCTGCTTGTTACTTTCAACATGCAAGAGACCTCAAGAGAATAAATACTGGTTTCCTCCAGAGAGGACCATGCCATGTAATGCCCATCTAGGCTGTGCAATTGAGAGGACTTACTCTGTACTGAGCAGCTTGTATGTCAGGTGCAGGGTCAAAGCCAGGAAACCCTGAAGACCCCAGTCTTTAGGGAGGGGCCTGTGGTGTGACCAGATTAGATTACTGTTCTGCTGCAGTCTCTGATAATCCTTTTATACCTTATTTTACTCTTGTGCTTCCATATGCTGTAGAATCCAAAGTAGACAGAAAAAAAGGATGGGATGATCCCATACTGCTACAATGGGGGCAGTATCTAAAAATGGACATATTACCTTGCTCTATTGAAGCTTGTACTCTTCAGAACTGAGGTTTCAGTCACATTCCTGCTGTATCACAATGAACAGGGTGCCTGCAGGATAGGAGACAAAGCTAATGTGGATACTGAGACTGAATGCTGATCTATACAGTTGCATATTCATTAGAGTCCTCAGATCTGAGGCCTGTAGCCATTCTTATATATGATTGTATTATATGTGTAGTCCTGTCACACCTCTCAACCAACTTAAGCTACTGCTGACTAGATTGAAGTCCAGATTGTTATTGATGCTATGTGAAACAGGCTGAGTGGTGGCTGCTGACTGACAAGGTGATAGCATTGCTGCTGCAACGACTACACATTAGCAGAGAAACAGAAGTAGTTTTGGTGTCATTTTTGTCTGCAAAACGCCCAAACTGTCCAGTGTAGTTCAATAACTGGCCTGGGATGTGCAGTACCCCCTGCTTGTCTTGTTTATGTTCTGGCTTGTTTGGGTTTTTTTTCCAATAATGCAGCCTTTGACTTCAGAATAGTGAAAATGTGGGTACTTTTGCCAGCAGCCAGTGAACAAAATGGAGTATGATAACAGAGAGCCTGGAGCAGGCTGGCAGGTGAGTTTTTCTTCCCTAGTACAGCAGCTAACAAAACAAGTGTCTATAGCCAGAGTCTGATTTTGAATGCTAGCAGGGTGCACAAATGGAATGGTGGTGATGGTTGTGGGGCAGTCAGCTTACAGACAGTTTATGAATCCAATTTTTTTTCCCCATTTAGTTTAATTCTGTCTTTGTATGTTTAGGACTATAGCAGCAAGAGCTGTTTGGTATGTGGGCAATCAGGCCTTGTCAGTGCTGGGGAGTAGGGTAAGCAAGCAGAAAAAGAAATGAAAAGCCTTTTCTAGAGTCAGAGCAGAAAGTACTAGGGAGCTGGAGGCAATGGGATGAGTTGAAGTCAAGCTGGGGAATTGCTGGAGAATTTCTCTGAGAATGGTGAAAAGAATACAGAGGTCAGGGACTGCCAAGCTGCAGCTGTGTGGGTGGGTGTGCACAGCATGGGAAGGTAGGGAGTAAGGGAAGTGGTTCTGAGCAGAAGCAGAGACAGAGAATTTCCTGAGATGCAGACCTGACCAAAAATGTGTACTTGGAAGTTTGTAAGGTGTCTCTAGGTAGGTATATCAGAGAAGCAGGGCTTGGATATGTTCCCTTTAAACAAGGAGAATGGTACCACAGAAATATCTGATCCACATTTTCAGCTTTTTACTCTTGAATGGTGCAGTCTGGTGCTGAATGGTTAAAGACAGACCAAACCAGATATAGGCAAAACTAACTTTTATAGATTGAAATTTCTTTAGGCAACACAGCCATCTTAGTAAATAACTAAGCAATCGAGGTTTGGGTGCATTTTTTTGGTTTTTTTTTGTTTTGCTTTGTTGGTCTGGGGGTGGGTGAGAAAATACATTTTCTAGAATTGACAATTATTTTGTTTTTTCTAATCTCACAAATAAGTGTAATTGGTCTTTCTCTCCACTCCAGCTAAACACACCTCATGCACACAGATATGTAATCTGATTTAGCTTTCCTTCATTCAAAAGTGAGACAAGTTTCCAAAGTCCATTAGCTATAACATGGGAATTCATTGAGACTTTGTAATACACTTGTTCTTTAATTTATAAAACCACCTTTCTAATAATGCTGTCTGAAGACATAAACCCCTCATATTTATGGTCTTTGTTTTGGCTTTTCTTGAGTATTTCAGTTTTTAAATATAATTTCACTAAGTGAACTGGTAGCTTATTGCTGTGGCCTCTTGACACTTGCTCTTTGTGCTGCCTGAGAAAATAAGGATTAATGGACTAACCTGAGTTTGAAGTTTTTTTTTTACTTGTTTTAATACATTTTAGTTTCTTTCTGGTTTGCATGCCTTTTGATGCTGCCCTGGCTACCTTTATAAACATCTGAACTGTTACTCTGTTTTCAGATACAAAGAACAATAGTACCTCAAGCGCAGTGAAAATAGCAAATATTGATCTCTCCCTTGAATGCCAGAAAAGCTCAGCAGGAGGTACACAAAATATTTCTGAAAAATGATAGCTTATCACCTGCAGACCTGAAGATTGCTGTCTATTATTACAAAGGCTTGCTGGGGGGTTCCAGTGACCTCCAGCCTTCAGCTATTTGTGTCTCTTCCAAAGCAAGGGAAAAAAATCTCAACCCTTTCTACAGTGTTTGCATTCACCTCATTTCCTGTGTGTTTCACCTAAGTTTATGGAGGTGTGCTGAAATACATCAGCTGCAGTGCTGCCACAGCAGCATCAGATTTTCACAGCAGTGGTGGAATCTGATGCATGAGCTGCTTTCAGAGTAACGATTTGGCTGGTTTGTGTACATTCTTGCAAATATCCCTTATAACTTGATCAAGTGGGGTGGGTTTTGGAGATATGACTTGCTACATATAGTGCTACTGGATTCCTGTTTAAAACCAAGCTGTACCTGAATGCTAATTTGCACACTGTGCTCTGATGTGATAATTATTTCCCTGTTAAAAACATGCTTGCATTACCCTGTGGATACCAGAAATGCTAATGCTGCTTTTCCAGTCAAATTTTGCTCCATGGGGGCAATGAGGGTTTCTGTTTGCTCTCCCTGGCTGGTAGGGTGGCAGCGATGATGTGCTTTTGCTGAGAGGGGGACCAACAGGTTCACCGACCACCTCAGGAAACTCAGGGAGCTGGAACAGTCACTGTAATCTCCAGAGTCATCCTTTTTGGAGAATAGAATTATCTTTTTTTCTCTTGGATGGTTCATGTGTTGTCCTGGCATCCAATGTCTGCAGTCCTTGTGGCTCTGCCCCAGTGTTTCTCAGAGTGAGAGTGGGTCTGAGCTAACGCTCTCTAATCTGAAAATGAACAGTATGGTGTTTGAATGCCTAATGAGCGTTCGAACCCTGAGGTTGCAGTGAAGCTGAAAGAAAAAATGATCTGTGTATGAATGGTGAATCTGCCATGTAATGGAGCGTTCTTGAGAACAGCCATGCCAGACAGCCCTTTAGGACTATGTTTGCAGGACCCAAATCTTAAGTGCCATGTCCCTCTGTGTTGTGGAAATGGGTGGTACAACTCCGAGGTGGCAGTGCTGCGCCACATCATCACACAGGTTTTCTTTAGATTTTTTGTTGTTGTGGCCATGAGGTAGAAGTGAGTGACAGTATCTCTCAGTTCCTCTGCTTACCTTCGTAAAGCTGGGTGATAGCTGTGTTAACAGCTCACCAGGCATTAAATTCAGCTGAAATAGCCAACTTGAAGTTTTCTATGGGTACATGGTGGTGTTCAGTCTGTGTGTGATGCCTGGTTGGGGATTGTGGTAGGAGCTTTTGCCAGACCTTGGCTCTCCTAGAAAGCTTTGAATGAAGAAAAAGTGGGTTTGGTTTTGTTTTGTTTTTTTTCTTTTTTCTTTTTTTTTTTTTTTTTTTTTTTGTCCTGGGAAGACGTATGAGGCAGCAGCTGTTAAATTAACAGCTGTACATGGAAAGTGTACCTGTCCTTTGTACCACTCAGAGAAACATGATACTTTTGGTCCTCATATTTTCTGGAGAGAATATAGGTGCAAGACAGTATTTAGGATGGAGTAAGTGCAACTCCCTGCTTGGTAGGAAAGCCTGCCTGATAAGCAGAGGGAGAAACAAGGGCTGAGAACAGTTGAACTGGGTTTCCTTACAAGTTTGCAAAACTTAAATATGCCAACACACAAGGTAAGGTTGAAGAATCTAAATGGTTCATCTTTGTATATGGCATAAATCCACATAAAATTACTTAATTTCTTTTTTAATTCCAAGGTTAAAAATGGTATGTGTCAGTGCATATTACATATAAATCTTTTTCAATCCAGTTGACCTTTTATGCCCTACTCATGGGTATGTTGTAGCTACTTTCACATTCAAAATGGTACCTCAGTTTTGTTGCCATTAATACACAATTAGGTATCTTGTGTTCCTTGTAAAAAGTCACATGAGTTACTATTACAGATCAGGTTTTGTCATATTGTTCTAGTTTGGCATACTCAGTCTGCTTGAATATACTTACAGCTCATACTTCTTGTGTTTTCAGGACTTTGTTAACGTTTCACTCAAGTTGTTAGTCTGATTTAGCTATCTACATCAAACACGGGGTTGTGTTTATCCCTACTGTGCCCCACAAATAATGAAAAAAAAGAAAAAAGCATACTAAAGCTGATCTTATTCCAATATGATCACAGTCTGTGACTGAGAAAAGGGTTTGGGTTTAGTTGGGATTTTTTTTTTTTTCAAAATTTTGGGAAGAGGGTAGTTTGAACACCTGCTGAAGTGTCTCTGACTTCCCTACTGCAATTTTCTAAACTTGAAAAACAAACTGATGCCTGGAGTTTCAGATCTCTTTCTCTCATTTTTGTCAACACAAAAATTACATTTCCCATTTTAGTTACTAAATACTGAAATTATTTAATTCTTGCTTCACATTTCTTAAAACTTGTTTTCCTCTGCTAAGTAAAAATGATCAGTCCTTGGGTAAATTCCTCTGAAAATTAAAATTTAATTTTTCTCTTTTACAATAGAGGGAGCTCTAAAGAAACTTATCTTTCCATAGAAAGAGTAACCATACTGTGTCTTCAAAAGCGCTTGAGGAAGCAGCAATATCACCGTGCATGTCCCTTATGATGGGTATACGTGTGCTCAGTCGTGTTTCTAAGTGAAGTCAGGCCAGTCCTGAGTTCTCTTACAAAAACAAGTTGTCATGATCGCTGTGTAGAGGCTTATCAGTAGCTTTGTCTTGTTTGATGGGAGTCACCCTGGAACACTCTTTTTACAGTACTTCTCTGAGAGTGCCAGGGGGCTCTGCTCCTGGTGTTGCTGTGCCAGGGAGCAAGGTGCCCTTCACTAAAGGGGGAGTGTCAGGATGGGTCCTTTGTATGAGTGAGTGCAGGACCTGTAACTGTAACGAAAAGATTAATCCACATCAAAATTATTAGAAATCACACCCTGCTATGTTGGGAGTGACAAGAGGACTAGTTATAATAAACTATGGTGACAACAATGCTGAGGTGTCCTGATGTGGAAAAACAGACCAGCAGGGTGCTTATGATGCCAGCTGGAACATGGGATCACTATGCCCGTGTCTTTGAATGCCTGTCCTAGCCATCTTTCTTGTGTACAAAATGAGTGTCAAAAGGCTTCATAGTTTATAGATAAAAATGTATTAGGGGCCAGGCTGGTACTGATCATGTAAGTGTTATGTGTAGAGACTAGATATGGTTTTATCAAAACCATCTGTTGACAATATATACTTAATACCTGGCAGGGACCTATGGACTTTTTTATTTTTTTTAAAACATATTTGTATATGCAGTACCTGGAAGCATAAGACCAAGTTCATCCAAAAACCATTTTGATTTACACTTGTGGGAAGAAGAAAGAATAATATTTCTTAAAATAGTTGTTTTACTGTTACAATGAAAATTGGCCATGTTGTTAATGCGTTTTCCAATAATTTTATTTCCCCAAACACATAGGGAAAGAGATTTGATAAAAATTACATAAGCCTTGCTACACAGCATCAACTTTTAGAAGAGGCAGAGTGTTATTTATGGACTTGGTATACCTTATTTTTTGTAAGATCATTTTTGCTGTATTCCTTGAGCAAAGGCTTTCAATTAGCAGTCACATATTTATTATCTTTCAGAGACTGTTGTACTGAAATGAAATTACTTTTTTCCTAAAAAAACCTGCAAACCAACCAAACAACTCCCCCAACTCCTTCCCTAGTTTCCCTAAAGTATTTAAAGTATAACGTGGTGTAGCAATCTGTACATGCTGCTGTCTTGTTTATGACAGAAATATTTTCTAGAAACAGCAAACAAAGACTATGCATTAAATTTTTGTTTTTTCAAATCTTCAGCTTTAGGCCAGTGTAATGCTTATTTTCTGATGTGGGCTTTTGGTGGTGGATGTGTTTTGGGAGGTGGGGTGGGAGGTTTCCCAGTCTGCCAGCTCTTGGCACAGCAGACATTGATGGTAAATGTTTGTCAGCTGGAAGGTGAAGGTGACAATACATCAGCATAAAGAATTTCAGATGTGACCATTTTAATTTCCTATTTTGGGCCTGTGCAATTCTGCAGCATTTTAAACTATGCTCTGCTTTGGTAATAGAACCACATGATTAAAGAATGCAAACTTCTACACTGTTCAACCGAATTTGTGTTCTCCCCCCCCAATGCTGCTCATAGACAGCCTTTATTGTTTTCTTCAAGTCAGGGTCTATGCAAATAAAGTTCAGACTGCAGACAGAACCATATTAACAGAAACACTTGCCAGTAGAGATTGTTTTTCTGGAAAACCAATACAAGGTGGGTTGGTTAAAAACAACATTTTTATTTATTTATTTACTCGGGGTAAGCTGCATGTATTCTTAGACATTTTGTCCATTGTATCTGTACATGCAAACAGCAGGAGTGGGTTTTGTACTAGGAAGAGATGGTTCATGAGCGCTTGCTTCAAAGTTTTGTGAGCGTGGTGTACAGCTGCAGCTCCAGACTGACACTTCACAGGGCAGAAACAGCAGGAAAGCTTTCTGTGACCCTTATCTGGCTAACTGTAATTATAAAAACTTCGTTTCAGAGAAAACTTGAATCACCAATACTTGAAGTCTGTTGAAATTATCTTAGGTAATTAAATGCATTTTGTCCTTAAATTCTTGGAGGGCTCTTTAGTTCTCAGGCACAATCAAAACCCTCAAAACTTTCATTGAAGAGATGCTGTAGTTAAACAACATAAAATAAGCACTGCAAGTGGGGCAATTTGTAAAGAGCAAACCCTCACCCAGGTACACTCATCCAGGCTGGAGGAGGAAACATGACTCAAGTGGTGGGTTCAGGAGAGAAGGACTGGCACAGCCTCCTGTGTTGATCTCTCATCCCCTACGCTGCTTGCAGGAAAGCTCTAACTACAAGATGCAGCGATGAAGGGAATTTCAGACTCCCCAGCTTATCCTGAAGAAAGGCTTGGCTAGGAGAGGTTTCTGACTGTCAGCTAATAAGCTGTTGTGCCTGTGACATATGACAGTCACAACATATTTTAAATTCACTACTTTATTGTACTCAACTGATTTTCATTTTAATAACACGGAGCTGTTAAGAAGGAGCAGTGGTACAAAAACTTTAATGAGAGGATAACTTGAAGTGGGTCTACAGACATCAGTCTGACTATGCAATACTGCTATCTGTTCTGGAGCAGTGTATTCTGTATACATTCCTTTGTATCATTTATAGTAACTATTCAGTTCTCATAGCCACAGGCCTATCAGCAAGCCTTCAGACAGTATTTAAAAACACCTAATAATAAATTCCAGTTGACAAGGAATCTCTTCTTTTAACCTTTTAAACTATTTCTCTTCAAGGCCACAAAAACACACAACTTTGCAGAAACATCAGGTTTAAACAGAGTCTGTGTTCTTTGTACAAAAACCCTCCTTCAATACTAGAAAACAGGAGTAGGCAGAAATCTCTTCCAAATAGTGTGTTTCAAATTTTAATTTGTCATCGAGAGCAAATGCAGTCACCTGGTCAGTGCCTGTACCCTCATTCTGGCTGGTTGGCATCACCTGAGGCTCACCTTGCTCTCTCACAGCTGTGCTCAGCCAGGGCCTGCCCGGGGTCTGTGCTGGAGGAGGTGCCTTCTTCTGCCTCACTCTAAAAGAAAACCTGGTTTGTTCTCCAGCTTGCTTTTCTTCTAGTGGATGTTTGAGAATATAGATGTGCTTTTCGTAAAAGTCAAATGTGTAACTGCAGGCTTTCTCAGATACCACAATATATTTTCAGAGCATAGGCCCTTGCAAATAGCTATTATGCAGGAGAATACAATTAAATTTTGCATATGTGAACTAGGTGTTCTTTTTAAATCAGGCTAATATTAAGAATATGCCTTTCATATTTAAATATTAATGCTGTATTTTTTTTAAATGTGAATAGTTAATCCTATTTATATTTGCCCATAATACCCATAAATGCCAGTTGGTCTAATTCTTGCTTTGATGGATTTGCCATTAACATGAGCATATGCCTAATTTAATATATACAGATAAGAACTGTTCAGTGCAATCCCTTCATTGTAACTGATAAACTCACATTTGTATTTGTTGCACCAGTCATGCTGTTTTCAAATAATAATCCAGTAGATATGCAATACAAGCAAAAGTTATCCTGCTTAATACATTTTCGTACCAAAAGTCTATGCAACACAGAAGATAGCTCTTTGAGAAGCACAGTTGTAGTGATTATGGGAACAGTCAAGATGGATAAGGGGTCTGCAACACTGGGTTTGCTTCTCTGCTCCAGGAAGCAGATGATAAAAGTTGAATGTGTCAGGAGGGTCTGTAACCTCTTCCCCATCCCCTGGCTGTGAACAAGGACAGCTTTGATAGGGGGCAGCTGTGTAACCTTGGATCAGGTTGATGTGGGAAAAACAGCTGTGAGAAGGCTTGCTGGGAGCTTTCTTCCTCTGTTCAAGTCACATTGAAGCTTGGTTCCTTGCATAAGCTACACTGTGCCTGTACCTGGCTCTGTGCCTTACTGCCCCTGATCTTGCTTTGGCTTTCTGTCTTGAACCTGCCTTATTACTGCAAAGTTGCTGGGAAGCGCAGGCCCGTGGTTGACTGGTTAACACCACTGGACCTGCTCTGCTAGCTCAGAGCCTAAGAGACTGTGTGGCTTGCTTATGAAGTCCCTCCCTGTCTGGCTTTGCCGCTGACACAGCTTGCCTCTTTGGTCTTGAGGCTCCCAGGTATGTGTGGATTTTTGTTTGGATTTTTTTTTTCATCTCTGTTGAGAATAAATTGCTGTCCTGTTGGTCTGAATGTCCATGAGCATGGATGAGTTTGCTTGGGAGGATGGGTTGTGGTAATCTGTGAAGAGAACATACTCTGTTGGAGTATTAATTTGATCATTAAAAAAAATAATTGTACACATGTCCATGGCTGGTGCTATATGTGAAATTGGTAACTGTTGCATGTTTTAGTGATGTTAAAAAATAAAAACAAAGTATGTGTAACTGATATGTAGCTGATATTTATGTAATATGTAACTGATGATTACATTAAATTCTCCAGACAAGAGTCTGGATCTGTCTTACGATCATAAGAAATGGAGTCTACGTCATGTATTATCACTTTTGGTGACTTAGTTGCTTGAAAATTAGAGCTGAAAAAAAGGAGAAACAGGTACTAATAAATATTTCTAGTGCAGGTTGCTAACTGAAATTTTGCACTTAGATTGCTTTCTATCATGCATAGAGCATATCACCTTCAGCTGTGCAAGTCAATGAGCTTGCACAAATATGTGCTGTCAAACGTTGCCAGGTTTAGTGTGCAAAGTACTTGATTTAAAAAGCATGATAGAATATTAAGATGACTGCTGACTCCTCTGCTCTTTCCCTGGCAGCTGAAGGGATTTGGGTTTGTGAGCTAAACTTCTGGAGGACTTTGAGAGCCTCTTGAGTGCTGCTGTGCCACAGTCGTGGCTGTGGACCTCAGGCCAGCCTGAGTGCAGCTGCCTCCTGCACCAGGCTGTACCTTGCCTGCAGATGTGAAGCAGTTAGCACAATGGAGACAGTCGCAGAACCTAAAGAAATAACTACAGTATGCATAGTAATTATTAGTAATAGATTCATTGTATTGGAGGCTGCTCTTAATTTTCACTTTGACAGGTTGTTATTAAAGGACCAGACATGTTTTAGAAAGGGTGAGTGTAAACATTACTTCATCTCTTTGCTATGAATACTTGGTGGAGCTTGGCTCCCCCTTCTTTTTATTTTTTCCTTTTCCTTAAAAGAGGAGGAATGTTTTCTTTTTGTGAATAGGTGTAAAGTACTAGCTTGTGCCAAGATGCCTGGTATTTGGCCTCCTCATATGCTTGTGGGACATGGGTTGCATGTAAAGCAGGAGAAGTGTAGAGAGTTGGGACAATGGATATTGGGGAGTAATTGAAAGATTAAAAAGAAATCTCAGACATTGCAGGGAGACAAAGATTATAATGAAAATAAAGGCGAGGGAAGGTATGAAGGCAAAACTTTGTAGGGCAAGAGAAGGAATCCTTTTTTTTTTTTTTTTACTTCCAGAGACAAACATAACTATGCAGCTTTTTTAAATTCTTGGCAAGTATGTCCTTTCAGTATAATAGGAGCATTGCAATGGTAAGAACCTAGATTAAAAAAAAAAATAAAAATCTATACTCGTACTGTACCCTGACTTTTCCTGTCCTCTTCATCCCTCTTCCCCTTCGTTTAATTCTCTGCAGGCAGAATGATTGAGAGAAAGAGCTAATGGCACCTAAATGGTTTTCAGTCCTCTGTATGAATCAGTTCATTTGAATTATTATTTGAAATCCAGAAAAATGTTTTTTTAAATAGCTCAGACTGGTTTGAAATTTCACATTAAGCAAGTGAACAAAATCTCTGTTTTGTGGCTTAATTCAATAAATAGAAGTTCCAGTGTGCCTGTTGCCCTGTGATGTACTGTGTTCCTTGATCAGGCAGAACAACAACCACCTGGCAAGTTTTCAAGTTAGCCAGAGCTGGAGCATTACACCCTCCTAGAACAGAAGCAGAGGGCAGGAGTAGGTCAGTGCCCTCACTGTGGATTAGAGCAGCCCGAGCCTTGCTCTGGAGAAACAACAATCCACCCCCCTTGATTCGTTTGGTGGAAGGGTGCCTGGTTGCCTAAAGAGTTGGGGCAACTGGAGCTGGTACAGGCCCCGTTGGTTCTTCATTTGCTACAGAAAATGGTGTGGGTTTAATTGCATCATTGCACACAGCCACATAGGTGAAGGCTGGAGCTTTGTGAAGTAGAACAGAACGTCCTGTGCTAAATGGCTGTTGCTGGTAATATGTAGCCCTGACATGGTCTCCTAATGATGCAGAATAGGGAAGGCGAACTCAGTGACTTAAAAGCTCACAAAAATAATCACAACTTGAAAAATAATTGAGGGGGGATTCATCTATGCACAGATCAAATATTCACAGTGATGTTAAGGGACCTTTCCCTATCTCAGACACTACAAATTTACTTTGAAGATAAGATTTATCTGACTTACCAATTCCTAAATAGAAAAAGAGTTTCAGAAATCTTGAAATCTCTAATAATTCCTTAACAGAATTTTTCCACCAGAACCAAACTTTTATGTTAGCAAAACTTACCAGAAAAATAATCTTTTACTTAAGAAGAATATACCTTTAGAAACACAGTTTCTCAAAATACCTCAGTTTAAAAGGTCTTGTTATGGGCCCTAGTTTTACATCATTTCTTAGGAAGAATGCATGGTGATATGTCATATCAGATTCCATTGCATTGGGAATATCTTAAAAAAAAGTACAAATGTAAACACATCAAAATGGCTCTCAAGTATATCTTAGCTCTTATTCAAGAGCTGATGTTTACGGTTTTTGTATAGAAATTTTTTAACTTCTAAAATCTCAGGATTTTTTAACAAAATAATAATATCCCCAACCTTGATACCTAAAAAAAATAAAATTATTTACACTGCTGTAATGTAATATATGTCACTGGTACAGCATAACATTTTGTGTTACAGGAAAAACCTACTGCAACACTGAAATCTCAAATTTTCACTGAGACATTGTCATTCACAGGAAGTTTGAAAACTTGTTCTTGTTTATTAGCGTAAACAACTATCAAGATTTTATTTAAAGTAGGCTTAGGGAAGAGTCTGGCAGACTTATTACAGCCTTTCAATACTTACAGAGGGCTTATAAGAGATATGGGAACAGGTTTTTTAGTAGGACCTCTAGCATTAGGACAAGGGGTAACGGTTTTAAACTGAGAGTAGATTCAGACTAGATATAAGGCAGATTTTTTTTTTTTTATGAGTGTGGTAAAACACTATTATTAGGTTGAAGTGTAGAAGTGGAAGATGCCCCAGCTGTGGATGGGGTCTCTGAGCAACCTGATCTAGTTGAAGATTTCCCTACTCATTGCCAGGGCACTGACTGGACTACCTTTAAAGATCCCTTCCAACCCAAACCATTCTATGAATTTAGGAATTACTTTTGGAAGCTGGGATAAGTTTTTTCAAAAGATTTACAACCCTTATTTTGGATTTGTCTTTTATATATCAATATTCAGTTTACATATAAATTGGCTTTTTTAGGATAGAAAATGAGGGCTGGCTGATGTCTAGGTGCCACTGTGATATGTTGGTTTTGGTTTGTCGTGGGTTTTATTTATTTATTTTAAAATAAACAGTCAGTAATTACACACAGATGAGGACATACCTTTAAGGTCACGAAGATTTATTATGTTGCTGCTGCTCTCATCCATTTCATTAACCCTGTTGGGCACATGCTCCACATCACGTGATGATGGGTAGGGGATGAGCTTCCTTCCTCATGGTATATGGGCAAGATCCACAAGTTATCTTCAGAAAGTGCTTTGCCAAGGTGGTTCAGTTTGCAGAAGCTGCCTATGGCCTCATGTGCCAATGCATCATTTTTGTCCTCTCCATTTCAGAAGACAGAAAGAAAAGGTGAGAAAAATGAGGAAAGGGATTTCTATTTCAGGTTTCCACCTACCTCCAGGAACTGAAGGTAGCCTGACACATAGTAGAGCTCTTCATTCAAATGCCTGTTTGAATGCAGGCTTCTTGTGAGATAAGTACTATCAAAGCTGTGGAGTTGTGTAGGGCATCCATTGCAGTTGCTTGCGAGCTGAATGAGGGTAAAGAAATGTAGTTAAACCTTTGTATCTAGGAAGCAATATAAAGGCAATGTCAAAGCTGAGAGGTAAAACTACAGATGGGAAGCACAGGAATAAGTTTGGACAGACTCCCTCTGCTTATGTGTTCTGCCAATTCAACATATACCAACTAGACACTTCTTTTACAGCTGTGGGTTTGACAGGTATTGTCTTGGGTTGTTTGGGGGTGTGTGCTTAATTTATTTATTTATTTATTTATTTTTATAATTCCTTGGCATTATTAAGCATTTTGTTAAATGCATCATGCCAGAAACAGGCATTGCTTTGTCAATCCACTTAAAAGTTATGAATTTTGGTCCAACTTCTATCCAAATTTGGTGGTTCTTAAAGTGATGTGAAAATAGTTTGGGAGAAAGTTGAAAGGAACTTTGAGGTTTTCTGAGAGAAAAGGTGTATTTGTTAGAGAATTCTCCAAGGACTTCAATCTTGAGACACAAAATCCATGAGGAATATTATTTTATTTTGCTGCTTAAAGAACTATTTGTCTTAACATCTTAAAAAGATCTTTAAAATGTTACATTTAAAGAGAATTGCCTCTATAACTTTGAGGCTATTAGTCCCTTGTGCTACAAATGCCTATGTGTAAGATTAGTCTTGACCAATCATTAGGTTCATGAATTTCTTCAAAGCTATTCCCCAGTAAGCCTGTGCACAAGTATTTGCAAAAAATCAGGCCTTTGCTGAAAGTACATAAATGCTGGAAAGAGCTCTTTACTGTGGCTGGTATGAATGTCTTTGGAGATGATGTATTGTGTCCTGCAGTTGTTTGGGGTTTTTTAATGAAAAAAGGAAAAATTGTAACATTCAGCTTGCTCATGATACAGAAAACTGAGTAGATATCCTTTCTACATGGACTTACTCACTCTTTGCTCCAGCATAGTATAGCTGCAAAAACCAAACTTTGGCCAAATTAGATACAGAAATTTTGTTTTATGAATCATGGTGGTATGAAAATGCCTGTAAAGTACAAGTCTGTTTACACAGTTTTACCAAAAATTGATAAATATTCCAAGGCTATTTAGACAAGGGAATGGGAGCTGAACCTAATGTTGGTGTGTTGGGGTTTTTTTCTAAAAGCAACACAGACGATTATTTAAAAAAAGAAAAGAAAAAATACCCCACTGATGTCAATGGCACTGTTTTTTTCAGATTTAAAATTAGCATTGAACAGTCTGTTCTGGGAGCCCATGGTTTTAGTACAACTTTTTTTTCCACCACAGTCAGCACTGGATTGACTAGCATTGCTCTCCTGGATTCAAATACTGAAGCTGTTCAGTCAGGAATGTAAAACTAAAAGGAACACAACAAGAAGGAATTATTAGGGTTGTTTACAAATTTAGATTTGCATGAGGGAGTGGAGATGTTGACAGTTATACTTTAAGAATCAAGCTACTGCAGCTGGATAAACATTTATGGGATATCTCAAGGCCTCTCTCTCTCCCCCACCCCCATGGCAGAGAATGAACCAAATGCAAGTCCAAGCTAATCTGAAAAATAATACAACAGCTTTCAACAAAACCTATTTATCTATGAGGTCAAAAAGCCTCAGCCTAGTTACACTCCTAGACAGGCTCTTCTTGGCAACATCGTCATACTATCTAGGAGGCCAGGAGTTGTAGTGTTACAGACCACCCAGAATTATTGCTCCCACCAGGCAGTGATAATGGTGGTATCATTTCACTGCCTACAGACTTAAACTAACCTTTTAATAGCTTGAGTAGCCATGGGAAACGTACTGCATTGTTGTTTTTATGGATCACTTTTCCTAGATGCCTTTTAGTCACCAACAAAACCATGTCGGTTGATTGAAAAAGGAAAGAATAATTGTAAAAAAATATATATTTTAGAAACAAGTTGGTATCAGAGTAAAGAGCTTAACCAAAGCTAGCTGTGATTAATAAATAGGTTTTATCTTTTGGGGTTTTAGTATGTTTGACACATCAGAATTCTGTCAAACTCCTTAAAGAATATCTGATGTTTCTTAAAAAGTAATAGACTGTTTCCTGGAATTAAAATGTGAATGCACCCCAAATGCAAAGGACTCTCAGTTTTTAGAATCTATAGACAAAACTTATAAGGCTTTTGGGTCCATCAGCAATGTAAGTTTTAGTGTAGTCTACAGGAAATAACTGCTTGCAAAAACTTCACAATTGTGTTGATAAATGATTGTATAAATAACTTCCCATAAATCCATTCAAATTGCTGAATGGAATCTTCAAGTTGATGGACAATCCCATAGGCTGTCTGTTTAAAAGGAAAAAAACCTCAAACACACAACAAACAAAAAAAAAACCAAAACAAAACCCAACCCACAAACAAACAACCCCCAAACAATTAGGAGTCTCTTTATGCAGAGGTTGGATTTCTATTCTTGCTTCCTCTCAAATCAAAATAAATTGTGCTATAGGTTTGAATGGGAGCAGATTTGGCTTAAGAAATGAGCAGCTTTCATGGGGAAATAATTGTACACATGGAGGTATGTTTGTATGAGTGCTGATTTACATACTTAAGTACTTGTTTGCATATTTGGGTCCAGCTGTGATAAATACTGCAAGGTGCATGTAAATCTCCTTTTCTTCATTACTGTTTGAAGTAGAATGCTACCCTCTGACCGTAGCTGAAACGTAGTATGACCTCTTTTGTCTTTTCCTTCCCACTGTCTAAGCTCCTCCACCCTCCAAACCTATGTTATTCTATGGTTCTATGGTATCTACAAATAGCTNTTGTCTAAGCTCCTCCACCCTCCTAATCCAACAAGATAACTATGAAATATGGAAACTATCATGTTGCCTTTCTGATATTCTTAAAGATCTTTTACAACCTATGTTGTTCTATGGTATCTACAAATAGCTTGTAGATAAGTTATCTTTCTTTTTATTACAGTCATGCAGACATGAATTATACATGGTAGGTTGAACTTTTTTATATCATGTTCCACCATGGATAATTAATAGAAACACTTTAATCAATGGGCTTTCCCTTTTTCTGCATGGTTGTGCTGTTTGGGGTTTGCTTTAGTGCATTAGGATGTAGTGACTAATGTCTGCATGTTTGTGGTGGGTTTTAAGTGAGCATTTTGTTTCATTGAACATATTTTCAATTCTGAACACTGAAGTCACATCTAGTACCAAATGGGAATGGTGCCATCACTGTCTTCTCAAGAAGCTCTCAAACTTGTGACTGTAATTCCACTCTTTGAACTGTAATTTAGCATAAGCACAAGTATTAGCAAAAGTATCAGATTAAACTATTAGGCACCAACAGGTTCTCCACAGCCACACCTGGTATTGTGATCCCTAGTGTATGAGCTCCTGCCTTAAATGTTTCCCCGTGATTGTCAGCTCTGGTGTCTCAAAAAGCAGATATGGAGGAGGAGGCAGGGAGTGCTCTGATGTTTCCCTCCCAGTTCCTTCAGTGACTTTGATCCCAAGAATTCTCAGAATTCAAAACCACCTTCAGTGGTTACAAAGGTGAATATCAGCTATCACATACTTGTTGGTTTGAGCTAGACATCTTGAGATACAGGGAGAGTAAAACATTAGCTGCAGATTCTCAATAATGCTTCTATACAGCTATGAAACAGGTTTCATTTGTAACAGAATGCAGTAAACTAAAGCTCTCTTTCCACAGTCAGTGTGATCCACCTTCAAAGCACCAGTTCTTGTTTGCCATCTTTCTTTGCTATATCATATTAGTCGTAGATTTCTTTGTGGTTTATTTCCCGTTTGTTTTGTAAACCACAGAGAAATGTCTCACTTCTTTTGTTGTTGTTGATTCCATGTGCAGCATGCCAGGAGAATGAGGTGTCACAGAAGCCTCTCTTCACGTCTAAGCAGATGCATTTCACAGCCAGAAGAGCGTGGGGTGTGGTGTGCCGTTCTCAGCAGCCTGAGTCATGTAGCCCCAAACCAGGGCTCCTCTGCTCCCTTCATTTGGCAGCATGTGGCCCTCGTAACGTCTATAAAATTTGGAATAAACTCATGGTGCTTCTCCAAAGAAGGATGGTTTGAGCTGTGGTGCAGTTTTTGGTCTGATCTTTAGAGAGAACTGTAAAGTGTTCCCTTTTCATTTTCTGGATGAAGAGAGTCTTTTGTTAAGAAAAAACACTTGTTTGGTTTTGTTTGAAAACTGACCCAGGTTCTTACCATTGAGAGGTCAGGCCATGGTGATGTAATTCCCCAGTAGCAGTTGAATCACTACTTCTGGAGGTATTTTAAAGACATGTAGATGTGGTGCTTAGGGACATGGTTTAGTAGTGGACTTCACATTACTAAGTTAATGGTTGGACTTGATCTTAAAGGTCTTTTCCAATCTAAACAATTCTGTGATCATACAGAACACCATCTCCAGTTTCTTCTCTTTTTCACCTTCCTCAACTTGTCCAAGTTCTGCAAAAATTGAACAAATTGCCCCAGTCTGCACAGCCAGAGGCACCTGAAATATCATCTATTTCCTATGAAATCTTACACTTATCCTCACTGACCTTCAAAATCCAGTTGATTATACTTGAGTAAATTGGGCATATCCAGTACAGCTGAATCCAGCAAACAACCTGTGATTTACTCCTCTGTGTGTGGTGTAATCTATTTTGATGTGTCACTGGGAAAGCTTTAAGTGTGTATCTTTTCCAGGTACCAGTGGTATTTTTCTAGATATGTGTATTCTCTTCTAAGGGGAGAGACTGGGTTGCCCATTCCCCAGAACACCAAGTAAATGTTGCTGTCTGAGGTCTCCTAGCAATTTGAGGGTATAGTTTTTGTTTATACAGTGTAGTAGGGCATTGCATGTACTGAGATTTGAAATAAAACCCTTTAAGTGGAAATATTCTGAAATCTGAGAGGAATAAAATAATTACTGGGATTCCCCCCCCCCCTTCCCCCCCCCCCTTTTTTTTTTGGTTTTGTTTTCTCTGGATCAACTTAGTTTTTAACTTTTTTTTTTTTCCTTTAATGTTAGAATTGGGCACAACTAGTAGAAAAAGCAGTTGTTCAAAGGAAATCTCAGTTCTAAACTTATATAAAGACATTTATCTGTGATCCTAGGAATACCTTTGATAATTTTTTTTTCTTAAGAGTTTACTGTATTCTCATAGCACTGATCAAGGAATATGTTTCATGTTTTTGAGCTCTCTCTAATGCTTTGCTGAAAGCTCTAAGCCCTTTTCTTTTACTTAGGAGTTACTCAAGTGGACTTCTGTGATTAAAACCCACAACTGAGAGGAGAATCCTGCCTTGTGTCTTGAATGTCAGCAAGGAATGAGAGTACAATAATGCTGTAGAAACACGTTGTGTTCTCTTCCAGTGAAGCATCAATATGTCCCCAAGGAAGCAAATGTGCTACACTGCTGCAGGTATTCAAGGATAGGATAGAGTAGAATCTTTAATGTTGTTTTGAAAAGACCTCTAAGATTGTCAAATCCAACCATCAGTCCAACACAAAGTCCTAAACACAGTTTGATAGAACAGGCAGTGGATATTACATGTCCACCATACACTTGGACATTAAAAACACTCAATTAATATGTTTTAGAAGTTAAGTTTTTATTTAAATGAGATCTTGGACATTAAATTAAACCACTGTGCAACTGTCACTATATGAAGTATTTATTTCCTTAAAAGAAAAAGATACATCTAGTGTTGTGATCTATTTTAGCACTTCAGAAATCTATTTATCTTGTAACTGCAAGAGATGTAAGCCCAGATCTCAGCTGATTGGAAAGACAGTGTCCAAAGTACTTGCAATGAAATGTTCTGCTAGGAAACAGCTTTCAAAATTTCATCTAATGATAGAAAACAATCTGTCTTGCCCAAAGTCTCCCTACATGTTTAACAGGATTTTAGTTTAAAAGCCTATTTTCTACTTAATAGCAGAACAGCTGCATTTTGAATACAAGGTGATTTCACGTTTTGCTGTTCAGAAAACTTACATTCAAACACTCCTGCAGTAAATGTAACCATTTGTTAAGTTTCTCTGTTTGCCAAATGTAATATTATTTCATTATTAAGATTTGTGTTGTGGTGATTTCAGTGTTTTGGCTCAGTTATATTAATACCTGAGAAACAGCCAAGTAAATGTGAAATTTGTGTAAATTGGAAAGACCATTAAAGTGTCATTCTCTTGCAAGATGATAATATTAATAATGCAAGATAATATTAAGAAATATGCTTCTTAAGCATATTTTAGGAAAATATGGAGAGGGTATATTTACCATTTTTTTAAACACACTATATTTTTTCATAAATAAAATATTAATTGTACTAAATGCATGGTGTGTCTGTGTTAGGCAGTGTCCATTGTGTGAGGAATACTGAGTGCACTCATCCAAAGGTTACCACTAGTTCATTTTGAAATCCATAGTAAAAGGCTCTTCCTCACCTTAAAACTAAGATTTTATCCCAGTTTTTCTTGTGCATTTGGATTTTTATCTAGTGAGTCTCCATGTTCAGCAACACACAAATTTGCTGGTCTCCTAAGTATTATAAATATTCTGTGCTGTGCTTTTGTATCCAAGACTATTCCTTTCACACAAGACAATTCAAAGTGATGTGACCACAGGGAATAAGGAGAGAAGATAAATGCTAAGATTAGAGATTATCAGACTATTTTGGGCTGAACAAAATATAATCAAAATATAGATCTCTGGGACAAGTGAGGGGAGTATAAGCACTGAGAAAAGAAAGATTGCACTTGGGACATGAGAAAACTAGTGTCAGCTATACCTGAGACAGAGCAGGTTTTTCACTCCAGGACACTAGTCTGGCAAGGCAAGTCTTGAGCTTGGGGATCCTTGTCCCAGTGAAGACCTCAGCATCTATTCTTTTGTGTGTTTTCATGGCTAAGGAATCGTGCTAAAATATCCATGCTTTGTAGGAGTTCTATTCCTTATGCTGTGTGGCATTAGGGAAAAAGAAAAATAGAGTACAAGATGCAGATCTTTAAAGTTGCTACAGAAGGGGCTTGTTATCATTCTGTGTTCTGGTTATAATTGAGTCAAGCTACTCACTACGTCTGGAACTGGCTGTGTTATTTGAACATGGTCTCTGTGGTAGTGAACAGTGGTCAGCTGCTCTTTGGGAGCTTCTGGTTGGAGTGATCTTGGCCATCCCTCTCTCTTCATGAGTGTGTTTCTGTCCTTGTATCCTTGTGTTTCTTCCAGTCTTCACCATTGGAAATGTCAAGGAAGATTTTTGTTCCGCTTTGTTGTCATTTTGGGGAGATGAATGAAATTGGGATTCCTTGAGCAGAATGCTTTCCAGAAGAGTGAAACCAAAGCTATGAAAGGGGAAAGAATAAATGCAAGAAAAACAGTAGGGAAAATAAATATGAAATAATAGCAGCAAGTTTTGTACCATAGAAAACGTTGTGATTTGTCTCAACTATACCTTGCAGGACTCTGTCAGCTGTCCCCAACTGAGGTACAACAATAACAAGAATGTGCTAATAACTAACTGTAACTAACAACTGTCAAAGAGAAGCACCTCAGGAGTTCTCGCCCCTGGCACTCTTTTATTATCTGCTTATATTTTTTTATTCACTGAAATGAATGACTTGTAATGCTTTTAAATTGTACCTACCTTGGAAGGAAGAGTAAATGTGCGTTACCCAGGCACTTTTCAAATATCGACTGTGGGTTTCAGTGAGGTAACATTAGTTTCTGCGGGTTATTGTGGTGTCATTTGGCTTCAGTGAGGCACTACTCTCTAAATCCTAACAGAGGAATGGAGTGGCAGGAATATGCCAGTAGTTGTGTGAAAACCCAGATCAAGGCTTTGTCAAATACAGAGAATTCTTGTGAGTCACACTTATGACATTTGCTGATAATATTCTAGCTGTATTGATTATACCAGAAACCCTTCCTCCTTGAGTATCAGCTGTGTCATTCTCACACATGCTATGTGAGAGTCTGCTGATAGGGAAGATCTTGACCTTGATTTATCTCCCCACAAAGTTTGCTTGGTGAAGTACAGTTCTTGCATCTACTTTAACCTTGTCTATAACCTATAACCTCCTGGTTATCTTACTATCATGAAAATCACAGTCCTTGTGTTTGAATTCTCTAAGGAAAAATCATAGACCTTATGTTGTAGTTCAATTTATTCAGAAACCATCCTTTAGTTATGTTTACTAAGTAGTTCTCTGTTAAGACAGTGGGATTTATATAAGTACTAAATATTGTATGTTTACACATTTACAGTCATGTCATCCATTCTTACCCACCCCACTCCCCCCCCCGCACCAATCTGTTCTAAATCTTTCTCTCATGTCCATCACCACAGAGTCAAAAGAGCTTACAGACATCAACAAATTACTCCTGGTGATACCACGGGGAGCTGGCTCTAGCTCTTTCAGCCTTGTGGATGGGGTACTGAGGATTTAGCAAATTGCTCTCAGACAGACAGTGAGAGAAGGCAGTAGCAGAAGTATTAAGTGTTGTCCTTGCACACACTCCTCAGTGCTGCACGGATGAGCTATCTGCTCAGCTGATGGGAACCCACTCTTGTGCATGACACTGTCTCCCTTCAAAACTAAACTGCATTGGCAGGCCAGACTCTGGCCTGCAGAAAGGATTGGAAACAAATGTCTCTGCACTTTGAGCCTTACTCGTTCTGGAAATCTCAACTTTGGCGACTTGTTCTGGACAGAATTAGAGGGAGGCTCAAGTTCCAAAACGCGCTTCTCATCTTTTTTGTCATTTTGTTGACTCTTCAGCTCTGAGGTTTGGTGTCTGCTTGTATGCAGCCTTAATGAGATTGCAGAGAGGGGCTTGGCAAAATATCCTGCAACATTATGTGAGGTTTCTCTGTAACACAAGGAGCTGTTACTGCTCTTCATATAATATGTAATACTTAGCTTCATTCCTAAGAATTGCTGTTACTTCACCTATTTGATTTCTTTCAGAATATCAATTTTGTATGCTTACATGTCAAGCCGCAGTGCTTTTTGGGTTCTGGGTGTAAATATAGTCTATACGTTATGTTTTCCACCGTAACTGATGGTGATCATGGTTGCAGGCTGTTCATCTCTTCAGCTTCTTATGATAAATTAGAAATTATGCTGTATCTGGGGGGATCTGTTCTCTCCTGATGATAGCACTAAGTTACCTGTGTTTTGCTTTGTGAAAAGTATATGTTTAGAGTTGCCTGGATAAGTCTATTGACACTAGAGCTTTATTGCTGCCTGCATTACATCAAATCTTTGCTTTTACAGTGGGAAATACGAGGGCTTAGCTTCTGCAAGAAGTTATTCATGCAGATGAAATTAGCAGCTCTACTTCTGCTCAAAATTATTTATCCGCTTTCAAATACTTGTTAAATGATGCTTTGATGTGTGAACAGGGTATCTTTGTCGCTTCTCTTGGACTCTTCTCTTTTATGGTCTTTTTTCTTTTTAAACTTCATAAACCCATATGCACTAATTTAAGTTTCTAGAGTGAAACTTCAAAAGGTCAAGCATGCAGAAACAATAAAAAACAATATGGGGGTGTGGGGGTGTATTTTGAAATTACTGATTGTACCTTTCCACTTTGTCTCTGGGATTTTCCACTCCCTTGTGGAGTATTGAGTTATCTTGTGATACACACCAAAAATTACTGCCCAGAAAACTCTGATGCATACATACAGCTTGTATCTACCCTTAGAGACAACCAGGTGGGAGATGTCAGAGACTCAGGATGAAACCAGAGTGTTTGGCTCTACTACCAGGAATGTCCCATTTCTAAAATGTCATAGTAGAGAATATAAACTGTTTGGGTGATATCATCATATTTCTGTCCCACAAGCAGAGCAAGAACATGGTAAATACATAGTTCAGGTCAGCAAAGGTTTGCATTTGGATAGATGTAAAGTTCACTGTTACTGACCTGGCTGATGAGGAGAGCTGTGGTGTTCACTGGTTACCTACAGGAGAGACAAACTGCAAATATTCAAAGGGAAGCACTGGGGTTGGGGGTGATGGTGTGTGCATCCCTGTAAATGAGCAGATGATGATGATTTGCAGGAGGAAACTTCAGGAAAAGCCAGGTGTGCATCCAGCAGAGATGCAGGCTGCTCTGACTGTCAGTATTTGGCACCAGTGTGACATGTTACTGCCGTGGGCATAGTTACAGGGCTGAAATTCTAATGTCTGGCTGTGAGAGGTGCAAGCAAGCTTCCTTCATAGGAAGCACCTCACACAGGTCATCTTGGTCAGTCTCTCTTGCAGAAATGTATCTCTGGCTAGTGCAAGGCTGTTTGGTTTGACACAAATGTGTGTGGCAAAGTGGTAGCCAACAAAGTACCTAGAAATAAAGTAAGCAGGCACCTGAGCACCAATTCTTAAAACTCTTAAGGTCTCATCTGGAGTTTAACTTAGTAACTGAAAAAGAATTACATGCAACTGGCTTCTCGAGCATGCAGCTAGTATTCTTATGGGTTACATTTTCAAGTATTTATGATGTAGCTATATTGATTCCTATATGTACATTTGAATTCCTTTTCCCTACATTTGTATCATTTCAGAGCTTGAGGCTATAGCAGATGAATATGGAGGGTGGTGGTGTTTAAGCATAAGCTCTGTGTATTTATTTACTACTCCTCACAAGCCCTGTGAAGGACTCTCAACCATGAAGAGACTTCAAGAGGGGCATGGAAAAACAGGCTGCCTGATCCATTTCAGTCTTCCAGTATGGCAAAAAATACCCTCAAGAGTAATGTGGATGTAGTAGTTTTACTGTCTCCCCTTTGCATGCCACCACTGCTGCTCTGGAGACTTTTAAAAGCACTGAGTGGCATTCAAGGTAGGTGTGACATTGTGCAGGGAGCTGGGGATGGGAGGCTCTTACAGGCTCAGGAGAGTAAATGTTCTGGGGGCAGCTGTTCTGTGTCATTGCTGCAACGTTGTTGTTTGACTGGAGGCAGCAGTGATGGGAGGGAGATGGTGCTGCACAGAGCTGGTTGCTGCTGGTCCTGTGGGGAGCTTCACCCTTGTTCAGTGAGAGCTTGACAACTGCAAAGGGAATAATGGTCAAAGTATTCGTTCGCTCAGGACTCCGCAGTACTGCCCTTTGCTGGGCACTTCCTTGTAGTGTAAACGGCAAACTCCACGCTGCTCTGAACACCCCTGACTTCCCAGCCTGTCTGCTGTGTGGAGATGACTGTCAGGCTTTGGTGCTCAGAAATGGTGGTTGTTCTGGTTACTCATGGCATGATTCATAGGCTTAAAGTTAAGCTGATACTTTTTGCCTGATATCCTTTTTTGGAGACAGCTGTTTTGGGGGGAAACCCAAAATCCTCTCCTGCATCCTCTTCTCTGTCATTATCAGTGATAAAGTGACATTAACGTTCAAGGCCAGGTTGGATGAGGCCTGAGAAACCTGATCTAGTTGGGGGTGTCCCTGCTTCTTGCAGGGGGATTGGACTAGATGACCCCTGGGAGTCCCTTCCAACTCTAATCATTCTATGATTCTATGATTAATGAAATCTGTGATAACACGATTCTCTGTTTCATGGAGTTAAGAAAACATCAAGAAAACATACAAGTATTCTTACTAGTAAATTTGGCTGAAGCTTAACAGGATTGTTGGAAAAAAAATTCTTCCTTCAGTGCATAAAATGGGATTGCTGCTGTGCTACAGTCATGCTGAAGGGTTTGCTGGCATTACATGTATAAGTGAAGGTTTGGGAAGAATTTTACTCTTTGGTTAGCATTGCTGTTTTTCAGTACATTGTGTAGGCTAAATAATGACACAGAATAAATAATAGACTGTCTGACTCTTTAATATAAGTGAAGAACAGAGTTGTAGGAACTTTTCTGGTTTTGGCCAGGAGGAACATTTGTCTTTATTGTTCAGCATTTAAAATGATATTTCAGTGAGTCCTTTAATATTTGCTGGTTTGAGAAAGAAGGCAATCTGAAACAACCCCACCACCACCATCCCAAACAAATCAACTGGCCATGAACTGAATCTGTATTTGATTATCGATAATACAAAGCTGGTGCTTTACATGGTACAGGAGAACCAACTTTCCAAAAGCCACCCAAATTCAAGGCAGACCTGGATTGCTTGTGGGTTCACTTTATTATGTAACCTTCTCTAAAAATTGATATTTGGGGTTTTTCAACTGAAATAACTGTTCAAAACACATTGGGAAATGCTGCAGTTGCTCTGGTAGAGCACTCGTGGGTGTTGCTCCTGGCTAAGCAGAGAGCCCACCAGTACCTGTGCTATTTAAACACCAGAACATTTAATATTTCCCTGATGTCCTTCTGATCCTTTCTCTTGAGGAACTGAATGCATCAAGATGACTGCTGTAAACAGAGAAGATGTTGGGTGATGTTCCAAAGTGCATGTTTCTGGCAGCGGTAAGCTTTCTCCGGTTAGCTGCCTGGGAATTTACAAACCAGTCACATCTGAATCCATTTTCTGAACTTGAGTCTGCACCTACCTCCCAGAGATAGTCTGAAAGAGAGAAGCTAGAGATATGTTATCCATTTGCTGATGCTTCATTAGAGCTGAAAGGAAACAGCCACATCTTAACGGTCTGATTACAACACCTTGGGTGGCAAAACATCACGTTGCTCACTGGAAGAGAACACTCAGTCAGTTGTGGGTTTTGCTGTGTTTTTCCACTCTCCTGACTACAGGGATATGTTTTTTTCTGAATGAAGCATAACTTTCTCCAGGTTATTTTTGCTGAGATGAGAGCACAAATACTCAAATAATGAAGTCTGAGTCACTGGGGCAGATTCCTGGCACTGCTGTTTGTTATACACCGGAGCCAACACTGGAGCAGCGAGTCACGATCGTGTAGGGTCAGGGCGGATGAAACCCGGTGGGCAGGTAACACAGCAGAGATCTCTTTAGAAAGACCTGAGTTTTGAAATGTGGTTAAAACCACGCTTCCAGTGTCCAGAAAGCTCATGTTTGCTGGTTAAATGTAGACTACAGCAACAACTCTTGCAAAATTATGAAAATGTTTGTCCATACAAGATGAAGGCTGTTTTAGTACTAGTGGTACTGCAATACCTGTAGGCTGTCCTGTTAGATTCAGGTCTAGAAACTGAATTTAAAGCATACTAGTGGATTTTCAAAGTGACTTGATTATTATTCCAGCTCAGCAGCTCTGGAAGTGCACTGAAGAAAGAACCACACAGGCTTCTTAGTCTTATTCTACCTGCAGGACAGTTTCATCACTGACAGCCCTGACTTGCTGTATTAACTGTTACAGAAAGATTGCAGGTTGTTTTGGTTTTTATATTTCTCTAGTCCCAGGTACAACTTGTTTCATACCAGCAGCCACTTACTGGTGGAACTGAATGCTCTGCAACAATGAGAAGGAATTGAAAGACTCATTTCTTGGTAACAGCTTTTGGTCAGCCAAAAAATCCCAGCAAACCAAAAACCAGGCTGGCTGAATCTGGATTTCAGTCTTTATAGTCGTGTTGGCTTCAGTCACACTAACCACAGAGGTATAAACCTGTGAGGAACCAGGAACTTGTGTTCTCATTTACAGAGTTTTGGGAAGCATCTCCTGACCCACTGTGTCCTATGGACTTTATTAAAATGTACATAGGTATTTATAGACATGCAAACACCTACATATTGTCTAAAACATAAATGCTTTCTCTCATTCTTTTTGAAGTCATCTTTTCAAGATTGGCAGTGACATGAAGGTAGAACATCTGTGGCTTTTTTTTTAATTCTAATGTCTGCTATTTAAAACCTGTTGCTAGTGGGAATAGAATATCTTAAAATCTTTCTGGTCTTTGTCTAAGTCAAGAGCAGTTCCAAATGCAATTCATGGTGTAGCCTTAGAGAGGCCAATGTTACTTTGCAAATACAGAAGGCATCTGGACACCTGCAAGGCATATTTTTACTAACAAAGAATTAGTTCTTTAGTTGCAAGTAAGGTTTTGGATTTTATCAACTCTTCATCTCTTTTCATGCCGTGAACATTGTGCTAAAAACATTTGAGGCAGCCTAATGTTTTGCAAGTAATGGTGACTCTCTGCCCAGTGCCAACCATCCTCACAGCAATTTGTAACAATTCCTTTTGTTTCTTTCCACTTATTCTTGGTGAAATCTCCTAATAAAAGCCTGGTTTTATCTAGGAACGTACTAATACCAAGAGCATCTCTTTCACACCTCAACTAAATAGCTGTTCACATGGCAGCTTTAAAAGCCTCTGAGTTTATCAGTGGAAAAAAATGCTTGGAAAGGAGTGATTTAGTACTTAAATTAGTTCTATCAGTACTTTCTCTTTTTTTTTTTTTTTTTTTTTTTGGCTGAGGCTTGTTCTCACAGAACTTCAAGCTGGATTATTTGTGTTAAACTTCCTGACTGAATTCCAAACAAGTCATCTTTCCCCACAACACTGACCTTTAGTACAAGACCAGAATAATTTTAATTTGTTTCAAGTTTCCCTTATAAGCAAGAGAACAAGAAACCATATCCCTCTAAGACCTGGCTAGCTAACTTCATTGTTTCTTTCCCCTTAGAATTCAAAACTATTTTGCCATGGAGCTAGCTAACCAGGTCTTAGAGGGATATGGCTGCTTCTTCTCTCTGTTCCTTTATGTGTAAGAGAGTGTGGCCTGATCTTTCCAATGCTCATGCTACTTGAAGGCCATTTGGTGCTCCACATGGGACATAAGGACAGTTAGGCAGTTGGTAGGTCCCTGAGTTGTGGTGATCCTCAAGTGCTCTGATGAGGTGTGGAGCTGTGCTAAGCTTCACTGAAGAGCTTGCTGACTGGTAAGGCTTTGAGAGGTTTAAGTTATCCTAAAACCTTGATGTGCCTTGCAGTGAGCTGAGTGGCTTTGCCACAGCCAACAAACCACCTTGGGGGCCATGCTCAGCTGTTGGCTTTTCATGAAGCCCAGAGCTTATAAGCGATTGGTCTCCAAGTGAAAGAAACGTGAGTTTTCCTTCGCACTTGCAGTAGTCTTCTTTTCTTGCTCTTCTCCCAGCCATTATATAGTCCATGCATTTCCCTACCCAGGACTCCCCTCTCATTAGCAAGACCAAAAACTAGGTTTCATCTGAAAACATCCCAGTGTAGTGGCTTGTGCAACCCTACATGTATAAAACCTGATGCAGCTGGAGGGTGGCGATACTCAGGGCCTCTGATGATTTCTTTGGGGTTAATAGCAGGATCAATTTTGTGTTTGAGCTTCATCTGCTGAATATTTTATAATGATCAGAGCTACTATAATTTTCCTCTTCCAGAGCTCACTGGAGTGAAGTATGTGCAACTCCACACTCAAAAATGCGATGACACAAACCATTTACTTTGCTTTCTTTTGGCAGCACGTCCGGTAGGAAGATATGTATTTTTAAGGAGAGAGACCTGGCTGAGGATTAGAGAGCTTGATGTGCCCAAAGCTTCTGGCAGTGCAAAAGGTGGGACATCTAATGACTTAGCAGATTTGCTAAAATGAAAAGGTTCATGAAACCATGAGTTCTAGGGGCTCAGGAATACGTTAGGTCTCTGTTGGGCTGGGTACTGCATGTGGCTAGCAAAAGGTTGGTTTAGGCCCCCAGAAGTTTGGCTTTTTTAAAACTCTGCTTAAAAGTTTAAATGATGTCATTTTGCAGCTATGTTTCATGCTTACTTCCTCTGAATGCTCTTGAATGAAGGTCCCCAGGTCACAAGTGTGCAGGAACACTTGGGTCCATGTTTTTGCACACTTGATCAGACATGAGACAGGGACAATGTGGTGGCTTATCTGACCTTGTTAACCCAAGGCTGAGTGCTGGCAGGGGTCTCTTGCTAAGGTCCCTGTCACTAGAACACAGAGCGTTTCAGAAGCTGCCAGCAACAATTGTAGATCGCAGTCAGCTCTTTTCTCACACATGCTGTCTGTAGTGGACAGGGAAAGCAAGAAGAGTAATTGTGTAAGTTACTGTAAACTGCTTATGAAATATCCTAGATTTATATTTAGCAATGTAAAACCACTGTAGGAATGCTGCTGATAAGCATGGCTGTGATAAATTTTCTTTTTTTCTTTATTTTTTTTAAAGGGCAGCTTTTTGTGCTATACAGAGAAATACTTCCTGTAGCAGAACTGCCATTTCAGTAGGCCAAGAAGACTTTGGCAATACTGAAAGATTTATTGGTATTTAATATAAATTTGTAGTTGTAGAGTTGCAAGAATGTCTTCCTGGTAATTAAAAGCTAGCTTTTTGCCTCAGAAACTTCCTATCCAAATTTAAGATGGGTTAGATGGGTATAGGTGGCAGCCACAGCATATTAACAGCTCTAATTGGCAAAATTCATTTAGCTATCACAGCAGATGGGAGGGATTTAGAGCAAGGTAAAGAGGTAAAGAACTTTGCAATTCCTTCTAAATGCCGATTCTCTATAATCAGGAAGGACCATGTAGGCAAAAGCACATGAAAGCAAAGGGTGTCCTGGAAGGTGCTGGTGTGGCTTGAGCTGTATCACCAGCGCTTACAAGTGACATTCCAGCTCCGGCCAGGAATGTATCAAAGGGATCGGACAGCAGGGGGGGAGTGGATGTAAGTGCTGGTTTATACAGTCCCAGCCACTGGTATAGATCTAAATTATTGTCTTGGAATAGGTTTAATGGAGAAGTAGTTGGGCAAGAGTGTGGGTTGGGGGTTTGGTTGGGGTTTTTTTTGGAAAAAAAAATCGGTTTGTTTCAGTGTCTAATTTTATATTGAGAGCAAACTTTCTTGTTTGCCCTCTGAAGGCAGCAGCTGAGCGTGATGGGTCTCTGGGGGGGGAGTAGCGCTGGCCGGAAGCAGCCTGCCAGGCCTGCTCTGGGATTTGTTTTCTTTTGATTATGGGAAAAATAACCCGAGATATTTCTGTGCATACAGAGCATTCTTAATGACTGAAAAATCTGTTGTCAAGTAGGGACAAGGGGGAGTACCATTTTGAAGGATGACTCAAATGTGTTTGGATTAGGTTTAAAAACCCAAACAAACTTATTTTTAGTGACTTCCAGAAGCTTCTACTAGAAAAAATCCCAAGCATTGAGATAATTGTACAGCTAAACCTAGACTTGCTATTGCTTGTTCACAGCAACAAGCTCGAGAGGAGGGACTCCTCCACATCCTCACAGATAGTGACTTCTGATCTTCTCCAGGCCAGAAATGTGTTGTCAGGCCTCTTGGTGTTACTTACATGACATGGAGGGTTTGATGAGGCTTTGTGCCAGCCCTGGCTCAAACAGCCATTTTGGCATAGGAGGAGAGGGATTGGCAGTGGTGCTCTTGCCTTTCAGATACTTGCTTGGTAGCTGGCTCTGCTGTGCACTCTGGGAGGACAGAGTATGCTCCTCAGGGGCATCTGTTCTGAAATAATTGATGTTTCCACTGGAAGAGGTCCTCTTGTGGCATTCCCATGTCCTTCAAAGATGATGCACTTGGCTCCATGCAGGAAGGGGAGCAGTAGCCATTTGCTCCTCAAACTGAGCCACTGGCTGCGTCACCTCTGGCTCTCCTACCTTAACTTCAGTTCAATGTGCTGCAGATTTTTTTTCATCTGAGATAGAGACAATACAAAACCCAGGAAGGTGCCTTTTGAGCTGTGCTCACAAGCCACTGCTTTGTAGCAGCAGGGCAGCAGTCACCCAAGGCAGCACAGGAGTTTGATCCCCATCTTCAGCCATAGCCTGGCTCCATCCCATGCACCTCCACGGCTGTGGCAGGCAGAGCTTGTGGGTCCTGTTTCTGCCGCCCCTGCTGCCTGTCTTTGAGTGCACATGTGCTACTTGGTCAGGCAGAACTTCCTCCCTAGGAAAATAGGATGTTTGGTAAACTTCAGCTGGAGTAAAGAATAATGTACAGACAGTGTGAGGACATGTGCATAGGTACACGCAAGTGTTATCCCTTGCCTCCAGAGAATAGCATTGTTACCAGTTTAAAATACACTGTAGCTCTTTGCCAGTAAATCTCCTGTGGTCTGGTTCCCTCTAAAATGACATTGTTGCACAAAAGAGCCCTTCAGCCCACTTACACCTCTACAAGTGGGTTTATTATTTATATGTATTGTGTAGTGCAGAAAGTAGCTTCATATATGTGGGTTTGGGGTTTTTTTTAAGGTGGGTGGTGCTATTAGGACCAACAAAATGTTCGCCACTTCCATGAGCGTATACAAAGGCCCATGTGCTGTGAGAGCACTGCAGAGGTTTTGGATGAAGCTCTAGGAGACTGCTCCTGCACCACAGCCAAAGCCAAGAGCTCGCACTGCTGATCCTGTGTAAATGGATCTGGTGTGCCACATACAGCACTTCTCACCTCTTTGCTCCTGTTTACTATGGAAGCATTGGTGAATCTCAGCAGCATCCACTCTACAGTGCTCCTGTCTTTTGGGCTGTAAGTATATATATATAACTCTGGAACTGAAGATTGAGCTCCAATCAAATGATGTGTTGTTAGAATCAACAGAATGTGTTTAAAGTGTCTGTTACAACTGTGGTATCAAGACTTGCCATTTTGATAAAGGGGATTCAGTGTGCCATACTGACCACTGGCAAGGAGCCTGTGCTGAGGTGTCACAGGCCTGTTCCCAGCAGGCTGCTCTTTCTTGGGAGATGCCCTGATATGAAACAGAAAAGTGAAGAAAGCTCTGAAGCTTTTTTTNCTTCTGAAAGGAAGAGTGGGAACAAGGCCCGAGTCCCAGGTGAGCCCAGGCACAGGGAAGTGTGGAGGAGTGCCTCCACCATCCTTTTGGAAGACCATCAGCAGTTCCTGCTGCACAATACTGGTGCTCTGGGTTTTTTCCACTACTTTAAAGAAGCCCTGTGGGAAGAAAAATAATCTGGGAGGCATGTCCACTGGTAGGGGTAAGTGCAGTTAAACGCGTGGCTTGTGGGTATCACAGGTAAGTCTTGCTGCTCTCTCCCTGGCACTGCACGCTGCCACACGTTATTTTCCTTTTCTGCCCTGCTCAGCTGCTCCTTACACAGTGTGTTCACCTTTCCAGGCGTCAGGTAAAGGCACTTGGGTGAGACGGGGGTCAGACAATAATTGCCCTTTATAGAGCAGAATTTATTGCTGCTTTACTTCCCCTCTGGTAAGCTTGGCACATTTAACCCATCAAGTGTTCAGCTGCAGGATTTAAGTGGTAAAGGAGCTCGACAGAGTAATTGTCTTCCTTGCCCTAACGCCCTGTCTCACAGAGGACATGGGACTTGGCGTGAACCAGCGCAGCTTCCTTGGCTTTAGCAGTGCAAGACCTGCTTATACCACTGGGAACCGCACAAGTCACCGTTTCCTTACTGTGCCTGGGAGCACCAGGGGTGCCTCTGCCTTTAATTTGCCTCACCAGCACAGCCAGTAATTAACTGATCACTTGGCTTTAACATTCCTGCAATAGTTTAAATGTGCCAAATTTTTAATGAACAGTTTTGGGTTTGATAGTCCATTTAACCACTTGAATAACTGTAACTATCTGCCACAGTACTTGTTCTTCAAGGTGGCTACTTCCCAGACATGTACATGCAAACATGGGGTTTTGTGGATTTTCTTTTTCAGCCGTGATGCAAACCTTCAGGAATTTATTCTTAAACATGCTGCTGGGTAGATACTTATTTTATCACTTCTGGCAAACAAGCTCTCCCCATGGTTTCTTACATTTTTTGCAGTTTTCAGTTTGTGCTTCTGCTTTGCTGCATGTGAGCAGCTATTTATGCTGTCTAATGCAATGCAGGCTCTTCTGATACGACAGAACCCAACAGCAATGGGAAACTGCAGGTACAGCAGAAATGCACTAGTTCTTATTATGTGCCTGTAATACACAATATGTCCAACTTACTTTTGCTGTCCCAGTGTTGTGAAGAGATGCTGAGAACTGCATTGAGCACCAGGATGGGATTTTAACTGAACTTTGAATGGAATAAAATATTTTGGGGTTTCTGGTGCTCTACTAAAAATTGTGGTTAACTAACTCTCCATAACTTTTGAAATACTTAATTTGGCTGATGAGGAGCCCAGCGCTGGTGACTGAGACACGACCTGCAAATTATTGCAGAACCCAATGCCCTTCACTTAATGTGTGACACTTTCACATCCAGCCAAGGCATCCACGGAAGACTCCTGTGTCCTGCCTAACATCCAGCTCCTGCTTTGTTGCCAGACCTTGCTCAGTAGTTCCTCCTTCAAAGTTTATCTGTAAGTGAACCCCAAGTACGAGTTTGTAGCATCAACAGAGCTCACAGCCCAGCAAATTCAGCACTTTTTAAGGCTGCTGTGAAATCACAGACCTGTAAGTAGGACAGAAAGCAAGAGGCCTGTGGGTTGCTGCTGCCATATACTGTGTTTGGAGTAGCAAGGTCTGGATTTGTGGATGGGAGAGTGGTTGTAGTTGCAGACTGCTGTCCTTTGCATTAACTGCAGTTTGACTGCTGTACTGAATGTAACTAAATCAGTGATTGACATGAGGATGTTCTAGCAAAAAAGAAAAAAAAAAGAAAAAAATGGCCTAATACCAGCCCATAATGCTTGCAAAGTGCGGTGCCCACATGTGCTCTTGTCGTTTGCATTGTTCCAGGACACGTGCAGGGCCCTGGTGCTTCATCTGTCTCCATTTGCTGGCATCTGACCCATTTTTCTCCCGTGATGTGACTGACTGGCATGGGCAGCAGTGATCCAGCGTCTTGGACAGGCACCTGCCAGGCCAGATGCCACCACTGAGCAGCTGTAGCAGCAGGAATGAGACTGCAACTCCAGCTTCCCCAGAGGCACACCCCAGGGCCTGGCCAAGGTATCACATCTATAGGGTATGTACATGTGGTCTCTATTGATACATGTCTCTATAGATACAAGGCTTCAGGAGGTCAGTGCAATACCCTCACCACCAACACCCACATATGTGGGTG
>VXBZ01004242.1:74725-124720 GCA_013399135.1 Heliornis fulica
TATGTGGGTGTTGGTGGTGAGTGTCCAACTGCACTTACTCTACGTGTACTATGAGTTAGGGGTCACTAGAGGCTGAGTAAGATGTGAGCTGAAGGCAGCCTCCAGCCAGCCTGCCTCACGTATGCCTGACCAGCCCCAGCAGCAGCGTCTCTGGCCACGGTTTTGTGCAGGTTTGGGTTTTGTGGTGGTTTGGTGTTTTTTTTTTTTCTTCAAGGAGACAAGAATTGCTCGTTTTGAATGAATTTTAAAAAATTCTGAGAATGAGAAAATAGCGTTTATGCGACGGCCTTATAGGCGTGTGGCCACACCTGTCCAAAGCACAGAACTGCAGACTGTGCTCCTGAACCAGCTGTGGCACTTGGGACTCCCCAGTCTGACTGTGCAAAAGACAAATTGACTAAAACAGCCCTTGTGTGAAAACCACCAGTAAGTTTCATCTCCAAATGGGAAGTCATTTGTACTTGGCAAAGCCAGGGCTGCTGAGCTGCAGAGCTCCTCTTTGGAGGAGCTAGCAGCTTGCCAGTATTTGGCTTCTCTGTGACACTGGAGGCATCCACAAGGATGCAGACTGACCAGCTTCATGGAAAGGAAACTCACTGAATATGAGGAAACAGGTTCCCATACTCTTCCCCCAGGCATTCACTTTTTGACACAGTTGGAGACAAGATACCAGCACTGATGAACCTCTTGCCTGAGAGATGGCTGCTCTTGCAGGACCACTGTGTGCAGAAGGCAAATGTGACCCAGCTCCTGCCTGTGCCATGAAGCTGGGGACAAGGAAGTGGCAAAGAGCTTCAGAAAGGTAAAACACCAAAACATTACCTTTTTCGTTCCTGTCAATCAGATCTCTGGCTGTCATTCATCAATTGCTGCAAGAAAATTGAGAAAATGCCCCAAACCAAGGTCCGAATCTTAAAGCTATGCAAGTTCATAGCTTCATACCCTCTTCTGTAACACTCCAAAAATAAAGGGGTATCTTGAAAAGGAGGTGTTGCTCAGTACAACATGTGAACTGGCCAGACTGGTCAAAGCTTAATTAAAAATTGCCAGAGTGGCTAAATTCTTTTCGAAGTGCAGCTGCAAAATATTAGCTGTGGGCATATTTTAGACCTTAATTAGTAACACTTGCACTGGAGGACCAAAATCTCTCATGAATGCAGCTGCAATCAATTAATATGTTAGGCATTTCTGTAGGCAAGACAAGGGTCTCCTGAAAATTGTTTTAATGCCTACCTAGATTAAAAAAAAAAATCAACACTTACATACAACAAACTCCACAATCAAAGAAAACTACAAAATGTCTTTATTGAAAAAAGCAGATTATAGCATCTAAGGTTAAATGAAACTTCTGACTTTTAATATTAAATAACTTAGGATGATAGCAAGTAGCTTCTTTAGATAAATAAATCTACATTTCCCCATTTTTTTCTTCAACAATCAAGGGAATCAAACACTGGAACACAAAACCACAAGTAATTCTAAAGACTAAAAGACAGAAGCACATTGAAAGGTTTTACAAGGATATATATATATATACAAAAATAGTTAAACTAATGTATATTTTCAGCATGTAAACTAGTTACATGATATACAAACTTGGAATTTATATATTTCCTAAAAAATAAAAATCAAAGTTGGTCCAAGTTCTTGGAAGAAAACTATATTCTTTTAAAGAAAATGAAAATATTTCTCAAATGAAAACTTAATTTAAGTCAAATTATATACTCTAGTTATGGCATTAGTTACAGGATGAATCACAAACTTTTAAACTTTTCTTGAAACACAAGAAAGCAGCTTTTGTCTCCTTTAGAGCTTTGGTTTACTTAACTACTCTGGAATTTCTGGTCTTAAAGAGCTCCTCTAACCATGTTTTCCTTTTGAAGCTCCACCTTACAAAACATATACAGACACACACGTGCACACAAGTGAAAGGGAAAGGAAAGAAACCCAAACAAACCCTCTTTGAAAGCTCAATTATCTGTGTGCATTCTTTTGCTTTCAAATTCTTACTGAGGTCCTTTCTTTGGAACACGTTCTCCAGTGCACAAGGGACCCTGATCTACCTATGGCAGCTTTGTGCTGTGGGGACTCTGTCAGATTCCTTATGGAAATGAAAGGTGTAGTTCTGGTGCAAATGAGAGCTGTTGGAATTGTTTTAGCTTTGTGGAAAAAATTACAGCAAAATTCTGTTCTGAAATGACAGCAAAGGCTTCTGAAGAACAGCCACAAGGTAAAATGAACTCTATATAAAGTTTACCCCTGTGTTGAACAGATTTAATGTAAGATCACTCCGTAAGAAAATCATTAAAATAAGTTTTCTCACTCAATGCCCCAGACAGGAGGTAACTTGTGCAGAAGCTGATGCTAGCACTAAGGAGTACAGCACATCAGGGTTTTAGATTTGCTTTTATTTTTCCCTTTGATTTGAAAAATAACCAAACTAGAAAATAGCACTTGGGTTCCAGTTTTTGTACTAAATGCTGGAAAAGCAAAGCTGTACTTGATTATACAGTAACAGAATGCACCTGTCTGTAGAAAATACTGGAACAACAACTGCTGCTTTATGGTTTTAAACAAATTGCTTATTCTATGTTGAAATATTACCTTTCTGTGTCTGTACCACGATGATACTTTACACATCGGAACTGAGCAGAACTCAAGAGAGTGACAAATGAACAGGTGAAATGAACTATTGTTCTGTTCAACAGCACAACTGATTTCAAACAAGAAGCAAAGGTATGGTATGTACATGTCAGTGTGCTGTTACTTGAACAGCATGTTGGAGTGAGAGCTTAAACCTGGCACTGAGGAAGGCAAAGTGCTATGGGAGGTACTGCCAGAAAACTGGGCTGAACATCAGAGTAACTCAACTCCATCTCTGGCCACTGTGATACTGAAGGTTTTGCTTCCATGCTGGTAGAGCAAAGCTTTTCCAGTACAGCGAGTACTGTTAGGGGGTGACATACCCAAACCTTCTCTGTGTATTCTACTATTGTCTTAATTTGGGTTCCTTAACATATAATTGTAAAGACAAGCAAGTAAGAAGGCCTCAAAGCTATATATGATCCAAAGCAGCTTCCTTAACTGGAACAAGTACTGTGTTGCAGCTGATGCTAAGAGTTTATCCTGAAGCTCTGATACATTCCATGTGTGTAATAATAACCTTATGGAACTTACCTAATAGGAAAATACTATTTAAGACGTTTTTTTCCCCTCGTCTAGCATCTGCTGTTTGGGCAGAGGCATGTGCACTTCCACTTGCTCTGGAGGCTGGGCTGGTGCCTCTGGGCACAGAGGTAATGTTTGCAGAAGCAGAAAGCCCAGTGCCCTTGCTGTGGCAGGCCAGGCCTCTTGGGTCAACACTGTAGAAATGGGGCACTAGTTGCCCTGGAATTCCTGCAAATCGTGGCTAGCACATTAAATATGTTAATGATTTTATGATATATGTTAATTAAAAAAATGTAATTTTAAAGGAGTATCTGAGTTGCCAAGGAGAGTTCAGCAGGACAGGTTACTTTAGGAGAGTGGAAGTTTGGTACAAGTTCTGGAAACATCTTTTGTTCCTTGACAACAGAAAAATTAGTTCACTGGTATTTTCTTGTTGCCCCCTCCCCCCATAAGGAAATTCCAGGCTATCAGAAAGTTCTGTTAAGGATGTGAGTTATTCCACTTTGCAAATAGTGTGTCTTGGATGCTCTTTAGACTTTCTGAAAGCACTACACATGGCTTTCAAAAAATCAATGGAGCATAGAAACCTAAACTGCCAAATAAGTAATTTCATCAGTCTGAGTGTTAAATTTAACATGGGACCTTCTCCAAATGGATTGTTCAGATTCTCTGTGTGTTGAGAACTGGCATGGAAATGTCCCAACTTACACATGGAGTATCTGGTCCAGTATTTTCACTTCCACTGGAGCAGAATTATTTTATTTCATTGTAATTCTGGATACACTTAAGGATAGCAACGATGGATTTATTTAAAGTATAAATTCAGGAAGGCTGGATCAATTCTCATGAGAATGCAAGGAATTTTTTTAAACATACAGATGTGTGATTTGCATGTAAATCATCAACACATGGTAGAAAAAAACACACCATAAAAAAAAGATTCATCTAACTTCCTATATGGAAGACGTATTTCCCCAGAGCTCTGAGGTTACTGTAGAAGCTTATGCAAAACATGAAGGTGTGTACATTCGATGTACATCTAATACTTGTTATCAAATAGCAATGTTTGAATGGCCTCACTCTCCCAATTGTTACTCTTGCTAGATTGTACTTTTTGTTTTCCAATGAAGACAATCACCATAATCAGTTCAAAAGTACAGCTGGAGAAGAACAAAAGCTGAAAAGGCAATACAACCCCCTGCCGTCCCCCTCTTTTAAATAACATATCAACATACAACCACGAAGCGGTTGGTAACAAGTGAAGCCTTGTATAAAGACAGGGGTACCTTTGCACAGAAGGGGGCTGCTAACCCTATTAATCAAAAAACAGGTTCAAAAGATGAAGAATTGTTGGGTAAGTGTCAACCCATCAAGTTTGAGATGACTGCATTTTGAAACCATGGCTACACTTGTACAGGGCAAGCAACTACAGGGGCCGGTAACTCTCTGCAACCGTTAGGAGCCCACGTGTGCCAGTCTATTGGATTTTCCTCTGTAATGTGAGTTTTAGGTGAGATGCTTGCCATATTTCTTTAACAACTAAACAGTCTTTGGATGACTTAGAATCCTGCAGGAGGGAAAGCTGGCCTGATGCCTCTTCACAGAATGCCACTATTTAACCCTGCTGAAAACTGTCATTGCTAAAACCACTCGTTCTTTGCTTCCTATTCACCGCTTCTGGGAATCTGAGTTTTAAATAATGTGAGACTGTATTCTCTAAGACCAGAATTCAAGAAAACTAGCTAAAATGCTAGCATTTATCTTATCATGCTTGCTGCAATGTGATAAGGTGCTAACTTTTGGAAATCAATTCTACACTCCTTACTAGGGCGAACCCTCCACTGAGGGACAGCAAGTAGGGAGTGCAGAACAGCCCTTTGTACCATTGTTTAAGAAATGCTGCCATTTACAGTTACAGTTTAGTGGTGAATTAATTGTTCAAGTAAGACAGTGTCTCAGTGAAAATGTCTAGATAAAAGAATGCATACGTACAAGATCAGAAAAGGACCCCTCACCTCTGATTAAAAAAATAAATAGCTGGTTTAGATGGTTATTACTGGAATCTCATCTTCAAAGGAGCAGGAAAGCCATTTGCAGATTTTTGTCTTCTCTTTCAAACAGCTCATCAGGAATGGAAATGTCTTTCAGAGTTCTGTGACGTGCATCGGGTAGCTCGGAGGCGGATGTGATGGCAGTTTAATATTGAGGCGCCTGATGTGACAGCCATGGCAGAGCAAGTGGCCCTCTAATGGGTAACAACGGTGGCCTTCCTCATCATTGAGCTGCAAGCCACAATCCTAGGAGAAACACATATGTCCCAGGTTAGTGAGTGATTCAGGCAGGCCACCTCCCAGCAACATTTACCTGTGCTGCATAGCCCTGGGAGCTTCCTCCTATGCTGCCAGAGGCAGCAGCCTCATGGGTTTTTGGGAGGTGGACCCTTGTCTATCTCTCATTGAACAAAATGACATCACTGAAATGTAACAGGACAGTCTGTAGCAGTACCCAGCATTATCTCCCCCATCGTTGCCCATTCTGGTCTCTTCATCTAATAACCAGATGCCAATCAGACAAAACCAGGCCAGGGACTGACCCTGACACACACCCTGGAAGAGGTTCCAGCACAGAGGGAGCGATTTCCACAACAGGCAGCGAGCGGGAAGTGGGGGAGCACAAAGGAGAGGAGTGGGGAAAGGGGGGGATGAGACATGTTTTATTTGTGAAGGGCTACACTTTCTGTTTTGAAATTAAAAAAATAATTTAGAAACTCCAAGGCCAACAGTCCATCTGTAGTGGGGATATGTGCCGATCCCAGAGGTACTGACATCACCTCAGGGATGACACTGGGCCAACAACAGTGGAGGAACAGAGATAAAATCCCAACACAACAAACAGTGACCCTGCCTGCTGACTATTATGTACACTGCAACAGAGACAATCCTGGTTTTCAGGTCAGCGTTATGATTTTGAGGACATGTCAGAAGTTGTGGAAATTTTGTGCTTGGATTTTAAGTTTTAATTAGACAAAAGTATGATTTTTTTCAGCTTGTGTAGCTCAGGCTAAAATACCTAAATTTTACAATGCTGCAATAAGAATGAAAATGGGTTTTAAAGCAAGCTTTAGAACTGCAGTGTCAGTTTAGGAAAGCTTTAATCGAAGTTTCTGCCAGGGTAGTTTTCTGTATGTTACTACATGTTATATAGTAACTTTATAGTCCTTTATGAATTAAAATTCAATTTCTCATTAGGATTAAACAATTTCAGATACCCTACAGATGTGCCCAGTGTTCATACCTTTTTGCCTCTCCAAAATTATATTCCTTTTCTGGAATGAGAAAAAGCCTGCCTTCTCAGTGGGTTTCAGTTCCAGAGTGGAGGTCTGTTGATCTGTAAACTCTTAAACTGCTCAGAAGTTCAGTGGTTGCAGAAGAAAGAGATGAAATAGAAAACCAGCAAAGTTTTCAAACTGACTACTGACTTTGCATGGCCACCAAGTGCTGATGACATTCTTGGCATTTCAGAAGTGTCACAGTAAGTTTTGCAAATGAATACTGCATTATAGTGGCACCAAGCTTTCTAGCAGCACTGGGGGACAGCAGTGACTCAGTCTGAGTGCCCCTCTTGAGACCATCAGGCAGTAACTTACCCCTGTTAACACATGGCTAAACCCTGATTTCTGTACATAAATGCACTCTGCCATTCTGGGCAGATGTGGAAGCAGCTTGATTTGCCTCAAACTGTTCGAAGAATGGGGAAATGAATAATGAAACAGAACTGAAAATAAACCCCCATTGGGACATTCTAATATAAAGTCAATAGCTGGAGAGAGAAGGGGAGGGAGCTGTCATTTAGGTGAAGCCTGCACAAAGCAATAGATGGGGGAGGAAGGAGGAGGGCAGGACAACTCTCCAAAATGCTGCCATTTCCTGTGCCAATTTCTCTTTAAAAATTAAGAAAGATGGAGCATCAGGTTTCTCTCTTGTAAGGAGAGTACTGAGTGGATGGGGGTTTCCTTACACCCTTCCATTTAGACATTTCAAGATGCCATGAGTCCTGTTGCTTTCTCCCTCAATCCCAAGTCTCTCTGTAAAGCCTTTCTGTGTGGACATGCACAGAACACCTATTGCTGTGTGCTTCCCTCTGGTGCTAAGACAGGTAGCACAGGTAGGATCCATGTTGATATTTTCATGTCATAGCACAGTGCCAAACCTGCAGCAAAAGGGATTTTTTTTGCATTGATCCCAAGTGAAGGAGTTTATTTTCTCCTCATGCTCCCAGATGCAGAGCAAGGACTGAACTCAGCTCTCTGAAGCAAGAGCACCAATCCCACAACTTGATCTGCCCCAATAAACAGAAGAAACTATTCCCAAAAACACGCCAGAAAGTCAGTGGTATCCCTGTCACTTTTCTAGTAAAGAATCAATATTCATCCTGTGTGGAATACACACAAAACCCCTAGAAGAGCCTTCCAGGGTAGGGTGAGGGTCCTTCCCTGCACAGGCAATATGAATTCAAGTTGTCTCAGATCACGGCCACACAAGCTGTGTCTGGAGATCAGGAAAAATAATTGGCACCCATTATGGTCTCTCCCCATCTGGAAGTATTGAGAAAATTCAACTCAACCAACCAAAGCCAACTTCTGAAGTTCACATACTGGGGAAAAAAAAAGAAGCTACTTTGGTACTGGAGATTGCAGCACTGCTTGCAGCCCAGCTAGCACTCCCCCTTTGCTCCACCTGAAGCTGTGGGGCAGAGCCCTACCTGCTCAGGCATGCAAGACCCAGCAAGCACTCCCTGAGGTGTGAATCAGGCACCTACCAAGAAGCTGCTAGTTATTAGCAAAGCTGTGCTGCAGGGAGGGCAGGCAGAGGCCCTGATGCTTACCTCGCAGTGATAGCACTCCACGTGGTAGTCTTTGTCCATGGACACCACCCGAATGGTCTCCTCAGAGCCCTGTTGGGACAGCAGAGAGAAGGTAAGAGTGAACTTGTAGGTAGTGTTTTCTCAATCTTCTTTCAGTGTCCAACCTAATACTATGGAGAGCTGCTTCCCTCGATCCCCCTTCTTCCTTGTGGAGCTTTGACTGCCGAGGGACTTGCTGCCCACTGGTTTTGCTGTGTAGCAGCAGCAAGGGTGCCTGGCATATCTAAGCTGTAGAGGTCATTTGGGGAGTGTAGCCAAAACTTCATCCTCAAGAGACAAATTTTCCAAGGGCACCCAGGATCTGAGTCACCAGCTACAAACTGACCTGCTGATTGGGTAACTCTTCCTTGTAGATGTCCTGGCTCGAGTATTCCAGGACTCACATTCCCCTCAAGCCATCTGCTGCACAGCTATTTTGCACATGCACATGTCACTGTATGTACCCCACAGGGATTTACATACCAGTCCAGCAGGTAGTTACGTGCACAGGTCAAAACCTCAGTGCGAGGGTGGATGCAGTGGAGTTGTGCAATCCCTGGCTGAGACACAGGCCCTGCAGAGCACCCTAAACCCTTCTTGTAACCTCACAGAGTATTTTTTTCCTGAGCCACTCTGAAGCCTCTGAAGACAGAGCTCATTGCATTTGTTGCCTTGCACTGTTTCCAGGTCCAGGTGTGGTTAGAACATCAGATATGACGTAGACTGTGTCTGAGAGAAGGTGTGGGCAAGTTCGTACCTGTGCTGCTAGACTTGAACTAACCTAAGGAACCTCCATGGGAAAGAACATGGTGTCTACCCTGCTCATCAGATGAGTCAGCAGCAGGACTCCTTGCTTGTTTCCTTTTTTTCCCCCTCTCCTTTTCTTCCTTTTTTCTAAAGTAGTTTTGTAAAACATAAATCCAGTGATATTTATCCAGTGAGGGTTTTCTCCTCACATTCCTCCAGCAGGACAAGCAGTTCTGGCTCAGCCTTATGGACAGTTTTTAGTTATGGAAGACCAGTCCATTTAACAGAAATTCTGATGACAAGCAGAAAGTATCATGCAGAGAGATGGAGGTGGTTCTGCTGAGAAGCTGTAGCCGCTTTATTGGGGCACATCAGCTTATAGGATGCAAGCTCTGTCTCTATAAACATGACAACAGGAATGTGATGAGGTCCTTGCTTATAAAAGAGCTGGTCAACTACCTCAGCAGTAGCAGCTCAGAGGGTCCTGCACCCACCAGAGTATGAGGGAGCACTGTGACAGCCAGGTAGAAAAAGGGTGTCAACACAGCAGTCTTCTCGTGCTAATTATGCTGTCAGGATGGGCTGAGGTTGCAAGAATTCATCTGGCTTCCCTTTTAGTCACCTTTGCTACTGCCTTTTCCACCCCTTTATGCACTCTCATTACATTGTCACCCCAGGACAACAGACTGTGTGGCCTTTCCACAGGGTCAGGGTAACCCTCACCTGTCTTTTCAAGGCTGGGTGTCTTAACAGATCTGCATCAGAAATGCAAACGTAGCAGACAAGGAAAATTGCTACTTGAGCTAATGGGAAATTCTAAAAATAAACAGGGCTTTACTTCTTGGGTTGTTCTTGGTGCCTCAGTCAGGGCTTTCACTTAGAGGAGATTTATAACAGCATAATTAAGACCTGGAAAGCACCCTAAAGATACAAATTACTACGCTAAATAACTAGTACAACTATTACAACCTCTGGAAACATTTGGGAGTGACATTACTGCAGAACTAAATTAAATTTAGTATCTGACGTGGTATAGATTCTGAAGAGGGAGGAAAAGCATCTAATGAGTTTTTAGAAAGTGTTCATATGCCAACAGCTGTTTCTCTGAAGAGTCAGTGCATGTCAACACGTACCTGTGCTGGTAGGATCGGCTGGTTACAGGAAGCACATTTTGGTGCAAAAACCCTAGGGTGCAAGAAGAAAGTGTTCAAATCACATTTATAGCTTCTTCCAAAAGTAAAACCAAGAGAGTTATTCTACCCATGACCTTATTTTTAGCAAAATGTAGAGCCATAGAATTTGAAACACCTCTAAATGTTTGATGATATTCAGGGAAAAGGAGATTGGGAAGAGGCTGATCTATCCCACCTTTATTGCTTATGTCTTCCTAACCTGTAGACATAGTGTATCCAGCCCTCTTACCCCACGTGCCCTTTCCCTTACCTTGCTTTACTCATAAAGCCATTCAAATTCTTCCAGACACTGGCTGCTTTGACTGCAAAACATCTCCTCATTTGAGGACTAATACCACCTGACCTCAAAAAGGCATAACTATGCTAAAGAGAAGCTGATCATAGAGAGGATCTGCTTAACCCAAAGGCATCAATTGGTCTTATGCACAGCTGCATTTCATGGGGCCAACATTCACTCTACCCCGTAACACGGCCAGTGCTGAGTTCAGAGTGATTTGCTGCACAAGCCGAGTTATTGGTTAACTAGAAGTAAGAGCATTTGTGTTGCCTTTGAGCGGGAGCAGAAAGGTGTCCAAAAGCAACCACTTGAACCACAAGACTTTTTGTTAGGTGAGGCTAAAATCAATCTAATGCTAGCTGCTAATTACATATCTCCTGCCCAGTCAACATTAACCTTACACTCAACCACAGTCATGCACTACCAGAACCCTGACTCTTAGAAAGAGCCAGCAGAACTTACTATCACTTGCAGAATTAGCTTGATCTAATACATACTGAAAATCCTGAAAGAAGTACAGAAAACCACCAGAGACATACATGCTGTGACACAACTTGACTTTCAACCTCACCTGGCCACTGTATGCCACACTAGGCCCTGGAAGTCACCTTAAACACCACTTTAAAACTCTTACAAATGCAACATGTGAGAGCAGCACTTAAGGGCCACCTCAGCAAACAGGGACAACCCTTTTTACCTACTCCAAGGCTTACAGCTATACCAACAGCTTAACTACTGTATGTTTTGCAAGCATGCAATGGATCACTACTTACGTATGGTAGTCTTTGACACAGTAAATATTGTTCTCCACATCTACAGTGAAGGGGACTCCATCCAAACACTCATTACACACCACGCAGCGGAAGCAGCCAGGATGGTATGACTTTCCAAGAGCCTGTAAGATCTTAATAGGCAAAGAGCAAAATAAGCAGATGCGTGATTACAGGAGATCCACACTCGCCCCCCGCCATATGTGCGGTGTCTGAATCTTAATAATGACAGTGAGGAACAGCAGCTCAGGATGAAATCACCTCTCTGCCTGTCTGTCAGCAAGGGGCCTTTTAAACACACAAGACTTGCTTATTTCAGTGGGCTCCCAATAAAGAGAGAGAACTGTGAAAAATTGGGCTAGTGCCCATCAGTGTGGGGCACCATCCTGCTACAGGACAGCTCCCCTCATTCCTGGTGTCCTTCCGTGTAATGCTCAGTGTGACACTGGGACATCAAGAAGGACACACCAAGCCTGTGAAAAAGCCTTTGGGAAGAGACACAGTGTCCTTTACAGGCAGCTCTCATAGTACCAATTGCATACATTACAGGTATAAGAAATACCTCTGACAAGCAATTTTTAAAGTATCTGCTGGCAGCAGCACTCAGTTTGGAACTGAGAGTTAATTAAACTAATTAATTGGAGATGAAAAGTCTCCGCAGGCCAAGCAGTCATGGCCCTGCAGATGATTCTATGAATAAAGATTAACACAACATGAAGAAGGGGCACATAGGAAAAATGCAAAAGTCAATTTATTTTAACCGTTTTTCCCTCCAGATGAAGCCCTATAGCTCATCACACTCCATCTGCAAGCCCAGGCAGAAAAACCCCTCAGGGGGTGTGTGTGTTGCTATCTAGAGGGCTGTGCAACCACCCCTTGTGCAGTCGCCCCTCTGCAGACAGCAACTCCGACTCCAGCTGCACGTTCTGCCCCGAGCAGCCTCAGCTGTGCCCAGGATGGTGGGGCTGTGGCTCCCTGCTCCTCAGCTGCACACAGGCACTGCCACCGTGCAGGCACACTTGTTGTCTCGGCGCTCCCAGGGAAGAGCGCGAAGGAATTAGCCAGATAAGACAGCTTAATTCCTGGAGCTCCCTGAGCTGTTTCCTTTTGTCAGAGCACACTTGCTGACGGGAGGAAGGCAGACAAGCACCTGCCAAAGCTTCCAGCTACTGAGCTCCACCAGCGAGATATTATGGACTCTTGCCTGGGATTCTGCAATTAAGGGCCAGCTCAAAGCATGCGAGATGGGATACCCCTCCCCCTCCCAGCATGACACAACTCTAGAAATTTGCTCTTGGGCTGAAGTGAACAATATCCTTGTCCAACCAGTGGTGCCAGGATCTGAGCCAGAATCCTCATTAGTGAAGCCTCCCTTCCAGCTCCTACTGAACCTCTGTGTTCCCAGTGCAATCGCTAGGTCTGTTGGGGGTTCCAAGGTCCGTATACATTTTAAAGCAGGAGGAAAATCGATACGCTACTCGACCTGCACGTCTTCAACTTGCTAGCCACTTCACTTTATTAGGGCACTTCTGCTCAGGAAGAACAGACTAAACTCTTCCTGCTTTCACCCACTGAAATGATGCCAGCAGTATCTGGCCCAACCCACAGCCCTTTGATACTCTTACTGTAAAAGTAACTCTGACTACCGGCTGCCTACAAACCCCAGCGGCAATAACACGTTTTAACTGACACACAGCAAGTGGCAGAAGGCAAATAAAGCAAGTCAAAGAGCAGGCAACAAACCTCAGGCCTATTGATAATGTCCCTCTCCTCTTTAGCCCAAATTCCATCCCCTTGTAGAGCTCTTGCTATTCTACTGTCTGCCAGAGCACAGCCTCTGTTTTCCTTTACCATGTTCTCACACAAAGCTGTACTCTGTTTGCCTCCTTTACTATTAAAATTCTTTAAAAAAAAACCCAAACTGCTGTGTGGCAGAACAACAGCAGAAAAGCAAAGCAGTCCAACTTACTGCACTTAGTAGTAATAGAGCACAAAGGTATTTGTGTTTATTTCCTGCCTTGGTTTCAAAACATGCCCTGAAAGCCATGAAGACACCAAGATACCTGACTAGGGAAAGAGCACAGGAAAGCAAGCCACCCCATGGCCGGGAGTTTAGGTCTCTTACCATTTCCATTATGAGGTGTCCACAAACAAAGCACTTGTCCGCTGTTTGCTGAAAACCTGAATACTGTTCAAATGACAGAAAAGAAAGGATTATTAGTAGCCACTCCTCTAGCCACAGAAATGCCTTTTATGTGAGTGCTGCGCTACTTTCCAGTCTGTGCTGGATAGCAAACTACACAATAGGTTTGGGAAGACAGCAACTCTGAAGCTGTCACTGCTCTTGCAGCATGCTCAGATGCCAACCTGCACTTCTGATCCAGAGCAAGATTTCCATTGCAATTTCCATTGTAACAATATTATTTTAGTTTTGTTTTTTTTTTTTTTAAATTATTTCTGAAGCTTATTTGGTGAGTTTGCATTTAGTCTGCTGGAATTAGCTTGAATTCAGTCTTCTGTTTATTGCAGTTGGGCAAATAAAGAACACAGGATCTCCCAACCACTGCTCAAATTAGCAAGCAGATGCTTACTGACCGCAGGTTTTGGAGCTACACTTCACTCAGTGCTACACACAGGCAAGAAAAGCGAAAAGAGCTGTAGTCGTAGCAGCCTAGGTGCCCTGCATGATGTGGGCAACTGAAGGGGATCTCATAAAGATGGTACAAAGCCCAATCACCATGCTCCAGCCCACAGTGGGAATTGGGATGGCTGGGCAGGCCTGGTGGCAGAGCCCTGGTGGGTTCAGTGCCAGAGGCACAGCAGCAGGGGCCACGGCTCGGTGTTCCCTGCCTGAGTGCTTATGATCATAACTCGGTACTTGTGTCCCCAAAGTAGTTCCTGTTGCGGATACCAAAGTCTGTCTTCAGCCCTCTGTGCAGAGATATACAAAAAATACCAAGGTTATCAGGCCAGACAACTGACCTACCAAACAACTACCCCACAGGCCTTCGGGCATTTGCCCGAAGAACTCCAGCCATGTCATTTTGAAACTGGTATTTGCAGTGGCTGAACTTTACTCTCACCCACTGCAGTCCCATATAAGCAGAGTGCTGCACGTGCACTCTTTCCTGCCAGAGGCAAGGGATGCCCAGTTATCTGTACAGCATCGCTCAGTGATACTTACTTCAGCTATTAGGGCTGTAGCAAAGCTCCCCTGAAGTGTAACTTAGCTCCACAAGTTAAAGGTCAGGGCATGGGGAGCGTGAGTGTAAACAGGACTTTTCTCCCAGAACACTGGGTAACTGACCCAGGCATTGAATGCATCCTTAGAACCTCAGCCCAACAGAACTTGCAGCTTGCTCCATCCCCCTCGAGGAAATGAGGATAAACTGTCCCCTCACTTCAAAAACCACTGGTTCCCAGCCTAACGCTGCCATGTTTTCTTTTTCACTGGTGTCATTTCAGATCAATAGGTTGGAGACAAAATTATTGTTGCTATGCAACAAAGTGATTTCATGTGAAAAGGTGTCACAGAGCTTTGATGGGCCCAGAATGTCAGTAAATGATGTCAGCTGCCACAGCTCCAAATCTACTATACACTAAGGTACACAGCTCATGCAAAACTTTGATACTCCATCAAGTGAGATGAGGGTGCTGAGGAGCACACACACAGGTGGGCAGGCATAGCTGGTTATTTCTGCAAGACACCATTCCCTCTCCCTTTTTTTTTCCCCCTTCTTTTTACTGATGCAGAAAGCAAGACAAACTGCTTGGGATGCTTCTTGGCTTCAAGAGTATCTGAGTAACCATCTGGCCAGACTATTTCCTAAGGTTATGAACTTGAGGGTTACTGGAAACAGGTGGGTCAGTCCTGGTGGCACAGACAGCAGAGGATTAACAACAGTGCAAAACCAGCTAATTCTAAAATCCTGATGGAATGAATTTACTGGTACCATCTGGCTGTTGTTTGATGAGGAATGCAAAGGAGCATTTACCCAGCTATTGATTAAGAGAGAACAGCATTCCCCAGGAGCAAATGGCACAACAGTCAGATTAATGGCATTTATGGTTAACTAGATTGTCATAAATTACACTGTTTGTCAGAAAGAAAGGTTTTGCTGACACAAAACACTCTTTATATGACTAACTCTATTAAATTAAAAACATGATTTGTTTTTAACACGAGAACTGCTCTTTTTAAAACACATCCAGAACTGGATTAGACTGCAAAACAGCAGCAATTCTAAAAGCAGTGATAAAGCACTTCACAGACTTAGGGAGCTGTCCTTCATCACTACACCCTCTTCCCTGATCACAGTACCCACCCCAGACAAACTGAAGACACTTCAGTGAGATAGAACATTGGATTCAGCTCTGCTTGAGCTTTAAATCTATCAGGAAAGGAGTAAAAAGCCTCAGATTCCAGTAGCACCATTTTGTAATGACTGGACGCTGCTGTTTCAAGGTAAATTAAATTACTTCTTCTACATTTCTGTAGCTCACACTTCAACTTTGCAGTGTTTGTTCTTGACTTGGAGATGTCAAACAGAGCTGTTGTGCTAAGTTTCAATTTTAGAGGCAGAATTTACAAATGAAAACCTAAAATATCAATTTAAACAGACAACCTATCTTTGAAGCACTTTATTATTAACCTTCACAAATCTTGTGTGTGCAACAAGAGAGGAACTGTGACTTGCTCCAGACTGCAGACAAGGCAGAATGGCCTCTTGATCATGTTTCAGCACACCCCAAGGATGCATTCCCAGCATGGCTGGGTGTAAGAAGCACCAGTGCCCCAGAGCTTGTGAACTGGGTAACTGCAAGAGAAGAGGAGGCTGTGCTCTACCCACCTGTAGCCTTTTTTTTTTTTGACATAGCTGGAGAGGGGGAAAGAGCTTTTGCACACACCAGCTCTCCCTGACAACCTGGAGTCATGAAAACCTGACTGAGGTAAGACAAAGAAGTAAGGCTGACAGGCAAGACCCTAGCAGAGAAGCCAAATCACAGCTGTTTTTACTGTGCACATACGTGCTGAGTTATACACACAATTTCATTTGGGATGTAAGCAGTGCTGGGCTCAATTCTAGCCTTACTCTATATTGGGGTTTTATGTGCCAGGGTTTTTTTGGGGTTTTGGGTTTGTTTCTTTTTTTAATACTTTGTTGGCAGACCAGTAAGATGATGTAAATACAGACCAATCTCAAACCACACAGCAATGCTATGACGTCTACAGACAGTCTGTATCCAGGACAAATAAGAAGTCTAACTTTGAACTTTCACAGATATTCATTCTAGATACTCATTAAACATATATAAAAACGTTGAAATAAGTTGTTATATAAAGAACAGCTCTGAAATTCAAAGCTGAAAACGAAATATTACCCTTTACTCTCATCACTGTGACTTAAATATGTGAGTTACCAGGATGCAAAGAAAACAAGTGCATCTTGAAGAGCTGGTGTATTATTTTTCCTGATTTCTTAGTTTGGTCCCAACTGTTTTCTCCCATATTTACGTTTTTCTTGACTTCTCTCCCAGGATAACAAAATCTCACTGTATGTGCATGAATCAAGACTTTGCAAACTATCTCACAAATGTTACTAATATAAAAATAAGACTCTGGGAAATTAAATAAACCTTGAGAAATATGTTAACTATGTTAGAATAGAAGAGTAAAAATAAAGTACAAAACTTGGCTGGTGGAACTTTTGTTTGCTATCCACTATATTTCAATTATCAAACGGGCAAACCAAATCTCTAATGTTTCTGCCCAAGAGTCTTTGTTTCAATATAAGATGAAAACAAGTCCCCTTCTGTCTATTCAGGCCTGTTAGTGTCCTTCTGTGATAATCTTTGGGTTTATAACTCTTCTGTCTAATGTGCAATATATCCAAAAGAAATTAACAATGAATTTTGAGCATATAATGAACAATTATGCATGGAGGATAATCCCACCAAGTACTATGAGAAACAGTTTCTCATGTCTGCCCTCAGTCCTGTAACCGATCTTGGGTGTCTACCCAGGGTCTTTTAAAGCCTGATGTTCTCATAATGATTTTTAGAAGTAAAAACATTCAGAAAATAGCATGCCTGAAAAAGGCTTCAGGACCCAAAGTTTCTACCTTAGGCAATGTCAGATCTTTGAAAAGACGTGTCACTGCTTCTCCTTTGCATGCCTAACCGTGCCCAAGGAGAGGCTGATGCACTTCCCTGCTGTTATGCACTCAACAAAACAAAACCTTCCTCCTGGAAACAGACCCTGGAATCTCATTCAGGCCCATTTTCTTCTTTGATGAGGATGTTCAAAACCTGCTAAAGGTTTGTGCAAGCAGATGCAGCGGGTTACATTTCAGTAGGTGTGGCAGTTGCTGCCCCGGTAATGGTATGAAGCCGTAAAAACTACAATTCACTGTTAGAGCACAGCAGTCACTGAATGCGACTGCTCAGCCTAGACTTGAGATTCCTGCTCTTTTATGCTTGAAGGGCTTTTTGAGAGGGATGATCAGGAGTTTTTGCCAAACAGCTTCAGGCATTTAATTCTGAAAACTAATTTTTGAATTGGGTGCTAGGCTAATAATGTATTCCAACCCCAGGCTGCCTGTAATCCCTCACAGACTCTCTTCTCCTTGGTTTCCCATTAGCAGAGCATCTGTCTTCTCACTGCTTTATTGTTTGCTCTCTGCATGGGACCCTTAGTACATGGGACACAACAATGCAAGAAATTCATGGGATCACATTAAGAGAGGGAGAGAATATCAAATTTGGTTTCATGCAGATGGGCTTTCGTTGTTGGGTTTTTACACACATTTAAATACAGCGATTAAACTGAACTGAACAAAATGGGGCCTTCTCAGTCCCAAAGATATTGGAGCCTCATGGCAGGTGGCAGAGATTAAACCAAAGAAAATAGTCCAGAACTTTACTCTTCATCTTGCTGAAATCCTTTCATATATCCTGTTCCCTCACCCTCACTCCAAAGTGAGGAAACATTACTGAAGCAGCTTATCGGTTGTGTGTTTCCACTTGGTTATGTTTGAAGGACGTGGGTAGGGCACTGAGGGACTTCATGTTCTGCACAAAGGTGACAGTTTGTCTGGCCTTGCACAGAACTCTGCCAAAACCACTCAGGAATTCAGCCTGTGGCTAACCCTGCCTTAGCAGTAAGGCATTTTACAGCCTCTGAAAAGGGAACAGCCATTTCCTTCCTAGAGAGCCTGCAGACACCCTCGTGTGAGTGTTCACCAAGGTTACTTTCTGTCTGATAAAGAGCCAATAATGATCTTCTTACCCTTAAACAAACTCTTATGGGAACTTTGCAGTGATAATGATCAAGAGAAAAGCGCCTGAAATAACAACTTCAACTCAGTATCACATCATAGAGCCCAAAATGTATTAACTTGATTCCCACTGTACAGCACTTCGGATTGCACAGCGCCATGCTCTTGCTGTGGGCTATTTATTGTCACTGCTACCATTTATTATGTACACTGCAAAAGAAACTGTCAACATCAGAACATATCTTCCCGGAAAGAAAAAAAAAAGATATCTGGATTATATTCAAAACAGTTGTTGAAAGACTTCAATTCAAAACATAACAGCAACTAATACCAATGTTTACTACAGAAGTGAAAACACGCCACTTTCTCATGGTTTTTCCCTAACTCTTCCACAGAAAAAAATTAATGATGTCTGCCTACAAGTGTTTGGCAGGAGTTACACGTAATTAGAAAGAGCCCTAGTTCTTTTAAGTGTGCTTCAGTTATTGCAATTTTCTTTTCAACGTAATATTAAGAAAAATGGGATAATCTGTATGCATCACCATCTCAAGAGGAAATGGGGGAGTGACTATCTGGCATGAAACCAACTGGACTTTGTAACAAGCTCTTCAAAACATTCCATTAGCAAATGTAAAATAGGGAGGAGCTGCAGAAGCTAGACCATAGTGATACATCTCAGAAAAACAGTCTTTTTCTTTGTCTATTGCACTCAGGAAATGCTGAGCATCCTTTTAGTGAACAGACATGATGATGTCCCATCACATTATATATATCTCCATTATCACCTGGGTCTAGGTACTGCCTGCACGTTGCTCTTAAGTAAACCTGAGCTTTCTGGACTCCAGTTGGCCTCCTATTTCAAAACACCAATTTGCTGCAATTAGCAGACTGGAGCTTGCCATGCTGTGCAGTGTTTGTAGCATTCACCCTTAAGTTTCTCAGCCCCAGGGCCAGTGATCTTATGTGATCCCTAGCTCTAAAAAGGTGTCCTCTGAGATGAAATCCTGGGAGAAAATCCAGAGCCCCCTGAAGTCAATGGGACTTGTGCCACCAGCTTCAACGGGCTCGTAACTTCTTGATACACGATACAGCACTACAGTATTGTGCTGCAGTGAGAGGTGAATGCTCACTGCCAGCTCTACACACTCTTCACGCTGATTTGCACTAAAGTCCAAAGTCCAGAGGCCAATCAATATTTGACTATCCCTAAATGAACTGAAATTTAAATTTTAAGCCCATCTGTAGGTTTGATGCGACCTGCAGAATACCCTGAATGATCAACATTACTGTCAAATTTGTTTATAACATAAAATCAGGACCACTGCCATACTACAAACTGGGGAAAACCTAAGGAAGTAAAGTATTCAAATTTTTTTGGCAGGGAGGGGCTGGAGTAAGACACAAGTGCCTACATGAACTTCACTCCCTGGTATGCCAATTACAGTAACAAGCTATAATCTGTTTGTGTTTGTTTTCAGTGACAGTATTTGGGAGCACAGCAACACTTGGCATTCATGCTGCTTCTGGAACCAGAAAGCACCTCCTGTCCCAACCTAGAACTGTCAGTGCCTTGAAAAGGCTCACAGACTTCCTTACACAGGTCTGTACACAGGAACACTGTAGCAAATCCCCTTCCAAGCTCCGATTCCATCATTCTGTTAAACATCAATAAACACCCACGTCTGTCTGTTCTCTGACTGGTGTGTGCCTTTTAACAGCAAGTCTCCTAAACACAATATCCTCACGGTTATCTAGAGCTCTATCTGCTCTGTGATTCCCATTAGATACAAAATGGCCACGAGCTCCAGCTTTACCTTTTCAACTAAGTCTATTTTTTCCTGAGAGACTCTCACATAGCAGCAGTGGGCTCTCTAACACACTAGTTCCAGTGCTCACCTCCCAAGGTGGAATCTCCATTTATCCTCACTGAGATGAAAATACAACCCTCTGACTCCAGCTGACAGCAGCTTCCATTACACTAAATAAAAACTATCCTCCTAGGGCCCCAGCAAGCAGGACAGGCCATTTCTCCCACTGTCAGGCTTGGCAGACAGCATGTGCACAAACTGAGAAGAACAGCCTTGTTACTATTAATATTTATGCTGCAGCCACACCCAAGGGACCAAATTAGAGTAAGGGTCTTGTGTTAGGTGCTACAAGAGAGGAAGGTGCAAGCCCTGCTCTTGTGAACTGCCAATCTCCCAGCTAGTCCTCTGTTGCTATCCCACTCCTTTCCCCCCAAAAAGGCTAATACTTTCCATCTGTCACCTCCCTACCAGTCTTGCACACCCAGATCCTTTAGCTTTTTAAAAATCATTGAGAGTTTTACAAGTTGTGGATGTAGGATGAGGCCTTTAATGTCCTCTATAGCCAACTTTTGCATTGCAGCAGCCAGCTGCCAAGCAAAGTGGCTAGAACGGTAGCAAGAAGTCGCTGGCATAAGGGATAGAGGATCAGAAACCCCAGCAGACTGATGGAGAGGAGAAGGAAGGCTTGTGAGGCAGCCTGCAGGGTTTCAAGCCACAGCTGCTTACCCTCCTTAGGCCACAGCCTCAGCCCTTGCCTGGAGGGAACGAGGCCAGGAGCTGTACAGGCCCCAGCATGCAGCCGCGGCAGAGGCCGCTCCGGCCTGGGAAGGGCAGAAAGGGGACACCCAAAGCCCTCACGGAGGCTTGCAAGGAGCTACATCTCTGTGGCTGGCATATGCAAAACCAACTCTTTAGAGCCTTTCAGATCTTCCTCCGGTCTTACTGAAATGGATGAACAGCTTTAGATGAAACTTTCAAAGACTAATGACAGCAAAGTTAGCCAGAGGCAAAAACCTGGTGTAAAGAAGTTCAGCCTAAATAATTAAATTTGGCAAGGTTATAAGGCAGTGACTGAGATAATCTTAAAAGGGGAAGTTCTGGATGACCTTAATGCTATGCACTGCAGCTTGTGGTGTCTGTAATAGGTTATTTCCAGAGCATCTGAGCGTCTTCCAGTAGTGCATTAAGCAACATAACTAACATCTGTCATGAGGTTCATTTTCCCTCTCATCTCCTCCCTGGAGAGAAATTCTCTCATTTTGTAACCTCTACTGGACCCCCACTCTATAATGTTCCTTACCTCAAGAGAAAAAGGAAAAGCCTATCAAAAAGAAAAAAAAAAAAAAGAAAAAAAAAGAAAAAGAAAGAGATATCATAGATCTAAGATTCAGGCTGCTTTGGCGACATTTTAAAAGTCTTTTTTGCCAAGAAAAACAGCAATTTCTTTACATTTCTTTACATGATATTTAAGCATTGAAAAGGAAAGACACAATTATTGAGCTATTTTCCTTTCACCCATGATTATGCAGCGATTTATCAACAAAGTGGAACAAGAACATCTGACTGGGATTATTTATTATACAGTAAGGCATTTACTTTTTTTTTTGTTCACCAGGAACAGCATCCCTGTTATGGCTAGTTAGCCATCTGTGTCCTAGGAGCTTTCAGGGAAGGATTAAACTGTCATTTGGTTTATTTCCTTTCATTAAATAACTATCCTAACAGGGCTGAGGCTTGAGTACTGCTGGGTTTGCTGTCTTAAGGTGGCATGAAAAAGAGTAACTGGATCTTCCCTAGAGTTAAAGCAAAGTGATGAGAACTTTGGGGTTTCGATCATTTTACTCCCTGCACTCAGTAACACGCGGTATCACTACTTAAGTGCTCCTACTGCAAACCGCAGAGATTAGGCAATCTCTACGCCACGCTTAGGCAGAAGTGGAATTATCTGTGGACTTTTTTTTTTTTCCTTAAAACTGTAATTATTCACTACACTTAACCAATATAGTTTGAGTTTAAGCACTGGGAGAACTTGCAGCTAATCGGGGCTGGAATCAGGAGGCTGACAAAAACCAAGAAGGAAGAGGTATGCCATGTCCTTAAGGTGGCACGGGTTTACTTCTACCAGCCCTCCCCATCAATTTGCAACCCCCCAGACAGAGGGCCAGCACCACTCTCCCAAGGATGACTGCTGCATGTGGCAGCCTTTCCCCATCTACAACTCCACAATTAGGTCTAAATTTCTAGTGCTTCTTCCCTGGAAAGAATGAGCAAAATAAGCCACCCAATTCAGAGAAAGATAATCTGTGCCCTTGGTAAAAGCAAACATGTGGGAAAGCTATTTGCTAGAAGAATGTACCTTGCGGCTATTGCCAAAGGTTTTGATGGGTGTATCTGTGCTTTAGATAGCTTTATGGCTGCACACTGGAAATTGCTCATAATGAATGATAACATCTACATCTCTCTAACACCTTTTGTCCAGAAGTCAAAAGCACTTCTCAAAGAAAAGCCCAGGTTTTGAATGCTTGATGCTAGCAGCTCCTTTTATGGACTAATTTTTTAGAAGCAACTTGGTAACTAAAGCTCTCTGGCACTCACTATGCTTGAAGTGACAGATGAGCTCTCTTAAAAATGTGACCCAGGCAGCATTTCACCACTGCAGTACAGCTGCCTCTGGGGTGGAACAGACACACCCTGGCACAGCTGGCACCAGCACGGTGCTGAACCTCGAAAGGGACAGTTTAGCCAAGGAGCGTGAGCTCTGCTCTTACAACAGAGGCCAAGCAGTTAGAAGGATCAGATATAGACTTTTCTCATGATCTTGGCTTCAAGGACCATATATAATAGTGCAGGGAATTCCATGTATCACCTTTGATAGAGAGCGCCAAGGAAGAGCAAGGACACCAAGAGGTGACCGTTTTCTTAGCAGGACTACAATTATAATGCTGGTAGACTGTCTCTGTTCACCTCCCCAAACTAAAATAATCTTTTTTCTTATGGTCTTACCCAAGAATGAAACCAGAATATGATCCATTTTGCTTCTGATTGCATTTACTGGCCAGAAAGAGGCTGCAACGAGTTAGGAGGTAAGTCTCCCAGGGCAAGAATGGTTGAAGGCAGGAGTGTGTACTCACATGGCTGCTCTAGGGCTCGCAGGGAGGAAGGATGCACATCTCTGTGGAAGACCTGAGAATTCAGGGCTATGGGACAGCTCTACAGAGTGTTACAGAATCACAGAACTGTAGGGGTTGGAAGGGACCTCCAGAGATCATCAAGTCCAACCCCCCTGCCAGAGCAGGTGCCCTAGAGCAGGTCACGCAGGTCGATGTCCAGACAGATCTTGAATATCTCCAGAGAAGGAGACTCCACACCCCCCCTGGGCAACCTGTTCCAGTGCTCCGTCACCCTCACCGTGAAGAAGTTCTTTCTCACATCGCTGCGGAATCTCCTGTGGTCCAACTTGTGGCCATTCCCCCTTGTCCTGTCCCCACAGGCCACTGAGAAGAGGTTGGCCATCTCCCTTTGTCTCCCACAATTCAAACATTTGTAAATATCGCTAAGATCCCCTGTCAGTCTTCTCCAGGCTGAACAGCCCCAGCTCACTCAGCCTTTCCTCATGGGGCAGATGCTCCAGGCCCTTCATCATCCCTGTGGCCTCCCCTGGGCTCTCCCCAGGGGACAATGCCTACACATTAGAGTGTTGGAGTGCAGAGCAGCTCCTAGCTCTGCTGGAGCTCTCTTCTTGGCCTGCACAGCTTGCACAGCAGTGATCAGAGAACAGATTTGTCGATCTGCTTTGGTCTGAAACCACCCTTTTTAGAGAGGATTGGAGTTTCCAAGTGGTTAGGAGCAAGATCTAGGAATCTTAAGTAGTTACAATAGTTTCCTTTTCAATTGCAAAGCTTCTTCCTCAGAGTCCAACAATAGCTTTGCACTTTCTCTGTCCAGAGAACTCTAAAACAGGCAAAGTTGTTTTATTTTATTAGGGGAACAAGACAATTCCTAGTATTCTTGCATTGACATTTGCTCAGAGGATACTGAGATATGAAATTATTTTCAGAAAAGTTCTTGGCTGAACATGGGCAGGGACAACATCAGCATTTGATTTCTTTTGCTGACTTAAGGAGTGGTGAGTCCCTTAGTCTACTTCTCTCCCATCTCTCTGTGCTACTGGCAACCTGCTAAGCCATGCCTGTGGGAGGTTTGGGCTTTTAAATCTTAAATATCTCAACAGTTCCATAGCTTGCAGTTCCTTAACTTATTCTTACTAGGCCTTTATCCTCAGTTTTACTGGGGAAAATCACAAGTATCTTCCTTCAAAAGTCTACAGAACATGTCCAAGAACTAAAGAACACCCCGTTGTCCCTTCCCCCAACCGAATATTCACCAGAAGACTGAGATTCTTAGATTTAAAATCCTCATCTTTGGACTGAAATTACAAGCTAATAACAACAATCGTGTCATGAAGTCAGATGACAGGTTTTGATCATGGGGAGAGTACATTCCAACACAGTTCAAAATAGGATTCTCAAAGGTTTGCACGCCTCCATCTCACACTCCACCTCTTCTCCCTCTCCCTGTGTTTCTGCAGAAACATGGGAAGACAGAGCTGAAAAAGGCAAGGGAGAAAAATAATTTTCTCTCCAAAATGCAGAACAGTAACATTCCAATTATAACAAGAAACTTATTTTCTGCACAAAATACAATTTGCTCTTTTCAACTGGCTCCAGCTGTGGTAGACTGAGAGGAAAGGTGTAACACATGAAGGCAAATATGGCTTATATTTTAGAAATTTCCATCATTTTTATGGATTGCATTGATGAGAAATGCATTTGTACACTCTGAACTGCCAGTAACATTTTTGTTGTGGGATATACTTTGCATAATTCATTTGCAAAAAGCATGGCTATATATACATTAGAATTGGAAAGTCATTCTGGAAGATTTAAGCTTCTAAATGAATGGTATTTCAATAAAGGCGATATAAATTCAACATACTGATTCCCCAATTCATCATCCTCTAAGCTAAAATATACCATTCCTCTGAAATCACAATTCCCAGCCATGTCATTCTCTGAGTCTTAATTATAAATGGTCTGCCACTTATCAAATTATTCTTTGCATTCTGCACAATCCTCATCCTTAATTGCACAAATATTTTATTTTTGGAACAACACAGCTCAGCAACAAGCTTCATTTTTCTTTTCATGACTCAGTCTCTATTAAAGTGAAGTGTTTATAAAAGCTCTGGGCACATGGAGAGAAAATTAGTTGCTCCTCCGTGGCTCACAGCTCTTAGCTAATCACAATGTAGCTCCACATCACTCCGAGCAGGGCAGTGATTAAAACTGCGCCTGCAACAAAGCAACATTGTACACAGCCATGACGTGCTCCAGTCAAAAACGTCCCCCCTCTTGTTATGATTGGTATTCCCCAGATGTTTGACTTTGAGCTCTAGCTTGGCAGGCAAGGCTTTGTGGCTGCAATTCAAGTCCCAAGCTTGAGCAGCTCCAGTGTTTTTCTCATAATTTACACTTTGTGATGGCTTATGGACAGTTATGTACTTGGTTTCATAGCCACCACTTCAAACCAAGGGCTGGATCCTGCCTTTATGGAGTTAGTGGTTAATGCTTCCCAGTTCCAGCACTGGCAGGAGGTCCTAGATGACTAAACTATCTCTCAAAGCAAACAATCCAATGCAAAAGAACAACTTGGTTTAAAAACAATAAAAAAATGCCTGAAATCTTACTTACTAGGAAGTCTTCTTCACAATACACCTTGCCATTGACGTTGTAGAATGCTTTTCCTCGTAGTCTTCTCCCTGTCAAAATACAGTACCATCAGAACTCTTGCCCTGGCCCCAACCCAGCCGTTCAGGACCCAGTGAAAAGCACTCCCTGCTGTGCCTGTCTCCATGGCCTGTTCCCGGCCCCTCTCCTCTGGAAGATCAGGGACATGGCTGAAGGATTGGCTCTCAGCTCCATCCTGCCTTAACAAATGTTTTGGACACTAGATGCTACTACTAAGAGCAGGCTATGGAACACAGTTGATACCACTTCCTGGAAAAATTGAAAACTAAACCCAAAAATGGTTATTCTGGGGGGAAAGGCTCATTTGTAAATTCAGATAATGTTCTTGGCAGGTGAAACCACAGCAGGCATACACCCACTGCAACCAGCATCAGGGCAGCGTTTGTCTCTGAAGGACCAAACCAAGGATACTGCAGCATATGGGTGTTCCTACCACCTTTAAAAATATTAGTACATGAATCAATGCCACAGCCACTACACCCACAGCTGGAGAGCAGAAAAATCCCACTGAAAACAAGAGATTTCATTTTCAAGTTTGAACATTTGCCATTTCATTAGCACTTGTGGAACTCTACTGATGAAAGCCTGTGACCATCATTACTGATGGCTCTCTTTAGAGCTAAGAAATGCACAACAGACTCCAGAGAATCCCAACCCAAAGGATTAAAACAAGGAATTCAGAAACTACCCCGGCCCAACCAGTTTTTAGATACAGCAGATCAGATCTGTCTCACACCAGAGCTGCTCCACTGAAAGCAACAGCATTGGAGCAGTGTAAAACTAAGTGATGGAGAAAGAAAACTGCACTCATCTTGCCTCACCTTATTTCCACTCTGTGCCAGGGTCTCACTGGCCAAGGCTCCCAAACATTGGGTGTTGTCACCAGCCATCTGCAGCCTTGGCAAGCTGATGGCATGGTGCCTACTACGGGCTGTGTACAGGCTGCTGTTAGCAGCGACAGAGTAAGGAGGGCAGGAAGCTCGGTGTTTACAGGTCAATAGACAACACTCCCCAGGTCACCACCAAAGCGTTTACTCCACAGAGTAAACGTGGACATCTACTGAGGCAGAGCAGTAGCTCCACCATAAACACCACTGATCTTTGTGGAAGGCTGGTGAGCTGAGCCAGCTGGCCAAGCACAGAGGGGCAGGAGTGCTCTCCATGGTTTCCATAAACAAAGTTAAGGAAAATATTATTAATTTTCAGTGCTTGAAAGTGCCTTTTACACATTGCCACTGTGATCTGATCCTGGGAAACAGTGTGTGGCACAAAGAAGTTGGGATCTGGGCTGATGCTTTTGGGAAATCACATGCTGCATGTGGTTGTCTGGCGGTTTTACTGTCGTGGCGGAGGGAAATGCTTCTTTTGTGTGCACATTCTTGGGCTGTCGATCTCATGGGCTGCTGTCTCCATACTGCTGGTAGGTGGAGTCAGCTCTTGTTTTTCTTTCTAACTGCCTGGTAGCTCTGGTGGGGACCAGTAGCCTGGTGGCTTGGGCAATGCACTGAGACTGTCACATCTCCTCTGAAGCTCTTAGGTAAATCTGGTCCATCCTACACACCATTGAAACAAGACACAGGGTTTGGCCAGCAATCAGGGGGGTCATGGGGCCTCTCTCAACTGAGGCAGGACCACCTCTGGATCTTCCTTTCTGCTTGCACAAGCTGTTTTTAAACCTCTCCAGTGAAAGGTAAAGGAAAGGTAAATGGAAGGGAGGGAAGAAAAGGGAAGCAAACAGAATAGCTTTCTGAAGGCTCTGTCAGACCAAGCCTTAAAACACAACTCATCTTCAGATGGTGGAAATGAAGTGGCTGTACCCAGAACACGGACTTGCCTTGGACATGCTGATGCAGCACTTCCAACTTGCTCACACACACTGCTGGTGCAGAGCCCAGGCATTTGTTTCAGGTGAGGAAGCATGGACCATCACCCTCATCACACACCTGTTATGGTTAGAAGCAGCAGAGAGAATCGAGGACAAATCCTTAACTCTGTTGCTGAAAGGATCTCTGCAGAAAAGGAATACCTCGATTTGGGGAGGTTCCACATCTCCTGAGGCACAGCAGAAGGTGCACCAAGTCCCACACATCCCACTTCACATGCCAGTATGCAGAGCCTAGAGCCCTCAGGTTGAGAGAAATGCCCCAAACTCTGCTCCAGCTGTTTCTTAACACAGCATCACTGGCTGAAGCCAATGGGGTCAGAGCTTCCTCAGATTGGGAAGGAGCAGGAAGCCTACAATGCAAACCTGATGTTTTGGACATTTATGTTATCAGATGTGTTTGGCAGTTCTTTGCCCTGTGACATGAAGCAACCTCATCCCACTTCAGCACAGCAAAGCTGTGTGTCTCCATCTCAGACACCAGGCAGCTTGTGAGCCCCTGCTCACACCTTGCTCTGCCAAACACAGACACTGGCCTTTCCTTCCATGCAGCTGACATGGGAAAAACCATCAGTTTTACACAGCATGGAGCTGCACCTTTAAAAACTCAGAAAAACACCATTTTCCCCATTTTACAGTTGAAAAAACCCAAGCCATTTATTAGGGAACGGACTTGCCTAAACTCATAAAGCAGGCAAGCAGCTTGTTCACATGATAATTACTATTATTAGCAATAATTAATAAGATAGACAGGCCTTTTACCTTAGAGGAATTTCATTCGGGGATCATACAACAATTATCTCATAAACAAGAAACAGCAAGTTATCACACAAACAGCCACAGCTGCACTGTATTGGCTTCTGCATGCTGCATTTGGGGAATAAAGGCAACACCATACATTCCATTTGCTCTCCAGAAGAGTTTGCTAAACAACCAGTAAGCTCAGTGAGTACCTGGGCATCATGCAAAAACTGCAGTCAAGAGGCAAGTGCTGGCAGTTGCAGCCAGGAAGACACAAAGCCCAGGGAGATACAGTCGGTACCTCCCAGACCCAGGGCTGCTGTGCTGCAGGCCGGGTGCAGCGAGGTCAGGGCACTTGCCCAGAGCTCAACGTGCAGGACAAGGTGGTTTCACCACTCAAGGTCCTGGAGTTACTCGTGGCCCCACAAAGTGTCAGCCTATAACCTATCACTGTCAATCAGGCAGACTATGTGTTCAAAACCCTACTGTGGCATGAGCCAGCTGAGTCAAATGCCTGGCCAGCGAGACAAGGTAGTGTCCTGCCCAGTGGTACACAGAGCATGCTGCTTGGCTTTCCAAGGAATGACTGAGCAGAGCCAAGCCCGGGTTAGTATTTGCTTTCATAATATTAAAACACAAAAAAGCCAAGGGTTTCTGGCAAAACTTGATGCAACTTGTCGGTAGCTCATTATAATAATAATGAGTGGCTATAATGAGCAGCCTAGCTCAGAGTTCACAAGTACGGGTTTCACAAGCACCGTGCTGCTGGATACCCACCTTGGCACGTCTGCCCCGTCAGACCAGTTCTCAACAGAGGAAGAGGCTGTTTCACAGCGGACCACAAGAGCAGCAGGTCAGCCGGGAATGTGTGGGGGACCACGGGATGGGCAGAAGCCGCCCAGCCTGCAGCCCACATGTAATGTAGCTGTTATAGGGAAGCCCTGTCTTCCTCGAGTGCTCTTTCAAGCTTTGTTTTGCTGCAGAAAATTAGTACTCACACTGATAACAAATGCTTGCTGCAAACAACTTGTGCATTTCTTGACTGACACCCACATGCTAGAGGGGGACTGAGTTCCAGGACAAAGGGGTTCCCACCAGCTCAGGTGTGAGGCAGAGAAACCTCACAAGTGCTCCAGCAAAGAGCTCAAAATTTCATTTGGATAATCGAGCAGTTAATAAAATCCAAGTTGAAATAATTCTGTCCCCAGGTACAATCACAACTAGCATTTGCAACCAACATGACAAGCATCCAAAAGAAAGCAGACTTTTGGAACTTTTAAAAAAATGTATAAAATCAGAATCAGCTCTAGGTTTTTAACGTCTGTTTCCACATTTAGCTGACTGCTCCCTCTTCGGTATTTACGCAGGCCTAGCAGTTACTTCCTGGACAATTTTTCTCCCCTATGTGTTGCAAACTAAAAGGAACAGGAGAGCTGTTGCTTTAACGAAAGACGCAAAGATTGAACTCAGAAAAGGGAAAATGACCCACAGTTGACAGAGGCTGTCCACAACTATTCTCTCCAGCCTCCACAACATTCACTGGGTGGTGTAAACACACCATCCAGGAAGCCAAGATGGGGTACATTTTTTTCAAAAGTTACTCCAGGCCCTCATGGAACAAAATGTGAATCAGACTGGGTTTTATAGTCTTGAGGAGGTGCTCCAAAAGAGCACAGAAAATGTCCTGTCCCTTTCCCACCAGCCTGGAAAGCACCTTCAAAGCCATCCCTGCCGCTGCTGGCAGTGGGGTATTTGCCTATAGGGAGGTACGTTTATCAAGCAGCAGCCTTCAGTGGTAGATCTCCAGCCTCACACAGGATGATGCAACCGCATCAGGGGCTAACCCCACCCCCACCCCCGTTTTGAAAGACAAGAGATAGCAATGTCTCACTGTCACAGCATGGTTATTAGACCTAATTACTGTTTGCAGTGTGCTTTGAAGTTGAAAAGTACCAAGCATTATTACAATATTTTAAGTACTTTGATGATTAAAACCACGCAACCGTTGGGTAATAATCATGATTTACTAGTACTGTAGTGTAAGCAAGTTCATGTGAGAAGCCTGTATTGTCTCAGTGCCTGATGCTACTTAAAAACACAGCTCCCCTCTGACATAATAGGAATGCTGCAGCCCCAGCCTTGTCTCCTAGATAAGGCCTGGCACATCCTGAGACTACCAGTGTGCTGAACAAAACACACCAGTGTATCTTTGTGCCATTGTGATCTCTCATATTTTTAGATAAATCTGCCTCTTCTCATACCTTCATGCAGGAAGGTTCAGTGTTAGAGGAAGCCAACTTTGAGATGACAAATAACGTGTCTGTTACTTCTAACATTACAGCTGTGTGGAACAACAGGCCTATATTTTAGTCAGAAAATGTAATTAAAACCTCTCAGCTGTAGGTATTCTGCTAAAGATAAGGAGTTTCTTAAAGGAGAGCTAATTAAAAGCCTGAACAGCCCAAGCTATAGCCATGGAATATTATTCAAGTACCTGTCATTCCTGTTGGCTGGGGACATGCCTGGGTAGGTCTGACCACACACGAGCACAGACCACTGCTTCTCCCATGGGAGCACAGCCCCCAGGAGCTGCCGTGCAGGCAGTGAGCGAGGCACAGGCTGCAGCAGGACCAGCCAGGATGGCTGCAGCTGCCCTGCCATGACATCGGGGGCCTCGAGACCCTGGCATGGCCACACACTGCTCGTGCTGGGAAAGGGGCATCCATGGGCTCCTGGCTTGTCTCACAGCAGCAACACAAACACACAGCATCCTTCTGTAACACCTCTTCCTACCAGAAGAAAAAAGTGTATAACCTTGCTCCTAGCATTGGGACTTCTTCCCCTTACTTATGAATTGTCCATCCTAAGACTGAATGGGGCACACAGGGAGAATCTCTGAACTGTGGAAGCTTTGGTCCCCCACTTGCACAGCTTTCTGAGCACAACAGCCCCTGGCTCTTCATGCCTCACTGACCGACTCATATCTGGTTTAGTTAGCAATGTTACACATGGACCTAATTGCTTGTTAACTGCTTCAGATGCCATCTCTGATTTGACACCAGCATCCTTACCAGGCTCATGTTAGCACCTCAAATGACAGTCAGAGCTCTCAGGCTAAAGCGACATGTGAACATACAAGCAGGATAAACATGTAACATCTGCTCAAATATTTCCCAGCTACAGTATCAGGGAAGGAAAGTTGTACAGAGCCCTGCACAACTGAATCAGACATAAGGAGGCTTAGGCTGAGACAAACCTATCTGCATGCCTGCTGCCCACCTGTGGCCACAGCCTCCATCACTGCTCACGGGAAATGTAAACTTTACCAGGCTAAACCTGCTGATTTTGTTTTGTGGAAGCCTCTGGTATAGGTCTGGGGCTGCTGTGATTCAGAACCAGTGTGAGGTGGCTATCCACGGGCTGCCCCATACTTCCAGTAGAGTACACAAATGCATTTCACATCTCACATCACCCATGGGCTGGAATGGTCCATACAGGGGCAGCTGGTGCCAAAACAATGTTCCCTGTGGCATGTGGACATTATCACGACAGCACAGAGTGCCACGATGGGAACCATCATCCATACCCTTAAACTACACTGGCATGGCTGCTGCAGCTTTTCTTGCCATGCAAAGTGTCAGGAGCGCTCTGAAGAGCGTGTGCTCCAAAGTACATGGTTCAATGAATGAGAAACCATGACCAAACTAACTCAAAAGCTGAAGGGCAAATGAAACATCCAGAATTCAATCTGTTCTAGACTACCCCTCAGGCTAGAGAATTACTATTTCTGAAAAGCAGTAACTAAACTTTCAGTCACCAGATAATTCCAGAAGCTGAAACTTCAAGAGAAATACCAAAATTATGAACATAGAATAAATAACTGAAAATACTAAGTACTGAATATACAACCTGCCTCTGCTACCTCCGCTACCTAGCCACACCAAGATAAAACTGATGAGGAATTTCACCCAGGAAATCTGTTTTCTTTCCCTAGGTGGAGGCGGCTCACATGCCCAGGAAGGCAAGATGTGCCAAAAGCAAACAAAAGCTTCCAACACTTTTGTTTGTTACTATTTCTCCTGTGCTCACGCATGCGTGTGGGCGCGCAGCTCTCCATCCCTCTCTGGCGTATGGCTGCCTATTTGCACTGAGATTCTCTTTGCACCAGGTTTCTGTCACTCCACCCACTTGATAACTGGGAGCACCGAGGCTGCCTTAACCCCTGAATAACTGTTAATTAAATTCTTCTCCTCCGTCTCCTACAGGGGACTCGAACAAAGCCACCAAGCAACGTGAGCACAAGCTCTTCGCGATGGGGTCCTGCGTTTGGGCTGCAGGCTCCACCGCACCACAGGGTCTTCCTGGCTCTGAGGAGGGCTGCGCATCAGCCCTAGCCCCTGGGGTGGGAGAAGCTTCCATCCCCCACCGCACTGCCCCGGCCCCTCCTCACAATACTCAATTGCTCAGGCTTTGTGAAAGAAGGGGTGTATTTCTAGGGCTTTCAGGGTTTTTAAGATAAAAAAAAATCGATGCCAAATTCCTTTGAATAGAAGATACTGCATGTTGGCAGAAGCCAGTTTTCACAGACTGCAGCCGTTTGAAATCTGAAACACTAAAAAGTGGCTACTGTGGATGTGCTGTATTCTTCTTTTCAAAGCAATCTGGCACACAATTTTGCTCCCCTGTTTCAGGACCCAATCCTGCATTCCTTTCACGCTCAGACTCCCATTGACTTTAAGGAATGCAGGATTGGATCCTAAATGTGTGCTTTACTCACACAATAGCTCCTCATGGTTACGATCTATTGAGAAACGCACACTTTAAAAACCATTTGGAATTTCAGGCTCATCCACCGGGCCAGAATGCTTGCAAAGATCTTCCCTTATTTCAGGAAAAACGCTGGGTGAGCGAATCCCACACAGACACACACTTTCCCGGTTTCCAGCTGCAGACACAGCTCAGCTTGCGATGCATCACAATATTTTGAGCGCTGGCCCGATAGCTCATAGAGAAACCACGTGCAATTTTAGCTTTGTTTTTCTTTTAGGAACAAAACAAACAAAAAAGAAACCACCAAACAAAACAAAACTCTGGGGAAAAAACGCCACCAGAGCAAACATATAAGCCCCTGAATCTTTCTGGATAGTTTTTCAGAGAACTTCTGTAAAAGCCTCTAAAGACCTGCACTAGCTAAGACAAAACAGAGCCTTGCACTGCTATTTTTGAGGATGCTGTATATTGAGTTACGAGGCTATTACGATGCAAATCTCAAATGTACAAGCTTTTTACTTGGCCATAAACACAAAACAGTATACATTGTCCTTTCAGAAGAAAAGGTTTGCTGCTAAAATAGCAGAAGCCCTACGTAAATAACCAACATTCTTTCTGCCTGAGGTCACTGACTTGGCCTATTCAATTCCGGGCTAGTCTGGGATTTGACAATCTAAGCAGGGGAGAGGCCCTTTCCTTTTTTTTCAAAAGAATGCTGGGATTTTATTTGAAATTTAAACTCTTGCAAACAAAAGGTGGCATCGTATGCTAGAGGCCTATGAAGGTGGAGTACAGGATGTGTATTGTTTTCTCCCTTTACATAGATTCTTTCAGGAGCGAGTATTCAGAGAGTGAACTCATTCTAATAAAATATTATCATCAGGTAGGCAGACATAGAAAGGCATGAATTAATACTTTTAAGAGACCAAGCAATTTGATTTTTAAAAAATATTGATGCAGGGAATGCATATGATTTTTAAAATGTATAATCCAAATTATCATTAAAACAAAATTTTTAAAATCTTAATTGAAGAGCCCTCCATAGTTTAAGTTCCTATAGCTTCCATACTAAAAAAAAAAAAAGAGAGCTTTTCACTACAAATTAACTGTGGCTACAAAGTTAGTAATCATTCTCATTCTCCATCTCAAGCTGATTAATCCTGGAGAGGCCAATGGCAGTTATTTTTCCTGATGATTACCATTGCCCAGCTCTTACTTGGAGTCTCACAGAAGTACTCTCTTGTATAATACAATTATCATTTCCATTTCTGGGCTCTTATCCAGGCTCTGCACTGCTATGTGCCACCTCTCCAGTACAGAAGAGTGTGCCAGCTCCTGCCACATGGACGTGCTAGGACCGCACACCGCCCACTGCAGACAGCTATGCTGAGCTGAATTTGCAGCTGGTGTAAATCATGACAGCATCCCTGAATTCATCACAATTTATACAAGCTGCAGACCTGCCCCAAGGTACTACCTTCACCAGAAAAAAATCTGTCTCTGCTATGTGCTCACAACCATGTGGTAAAATCCAGATGAAAACAGGACAGTTTATCATTCTGACATGTTTGTAGCCCAGAGTAAACTCTGGACTCGCCTCTGCAGTTTACCTTAACCAGCCATGATGTCAAAATGAAAAAACTTCATTATCTTCTGTCCTGGTTTCAGCTGAGATAATTTTCTTCCTAAGTAGCAGGTATAGTACTGTGTGTCGGATTTAGGATGAGAATGATGTTAATAGCACACTGGTATTTTGGTTGTTGCTAGACAATGTTTACACCAAGTCAAGGACTTTGCAGCTTCTCCCATTGCCTTGCCAGCAAGGAGGATGCTGGGGGTACACAAGGGGACACAGCCAGGATAGCTGACCCAAACTGGCCAGAAGGATGTATATCCCATACCATATGATATCATGTTCAGTATATATAACTAGGGGAAGGTTGGCCAGGGGCTTATACTGCAGCTTGGGAACTAGCTGGGCGCCAGTGGTCTGCAGGTCCATCAGCGACTGTGCTGTCCATCACTCGTTTTGAAGAATATTATTAATAATAATAGTAATAATAATTTTATGTCCTATTAATCTTAATCTCAACTGATGAGTTTTACCTCCCCTCCAGCCCCCTGATTCTCTCCCCCATCCCACTGGGGGGAAGGTCAGCAAATGGTTATGGGGCAGTTTTAGCTGCTTGCCAGGTTAAACCACAACATCTTCCTCAGGATTCTGCCTTTTGTCAACTATTGCACTGAAACACCTTCCTGTCCAAAGAATGTGCTTTTGCTGCCAACCCCCCCAACCCCCACCCCACCAGTATTTCTGCACTGAGGTTGGTAACATGTCTCCTTCTGACCATCTGCCACCACCAAAGCCAGCAAGCCCAAGAGTGAAGGGAGAGGTTGTAGAGGGTACATTTCTGCCCCAGCCTAGCTGTGTGACTTAAACTGTCAGTCTCCAGCAGGATTATGTAGATAGATAGCTAATGTCTTTTGTTACCTTGCTGGAAAACCCCTCCTTTCTTGGCAGGGTATTAATAATCTCAGTGCCATGTTTACTCTAGTGTGGAATTCTCCCTTCCTTTCTCCCTCCTCCTACTCTTCAGTCAAGTTATTTAACGAAAAGGTTACTTAATGCTGTAGGGACAAGAAGATCTCTGACCTCTGGTACTTGGGCAAAGTGTTCCTTTGCAGACCATATTATAAACTTAGCAGATACTTTCAAGCTTCCATATAATTTGCAAAAGTTAAAATTAGCAGATGTTTCCTTTCTCTCCCACTTACTTATTTATTCTATCCCATACCAGCCATCAATTTCAGGGTTAAGGTACAAATTATTTCTGTGGAGCTCCAACAGAAGAACTTATGTTGGAAAGGAGTCTTTAAAAACCTGAGTCAAGCATATATTTAAAAACAGTAATACAACAGCCTACATTGATCTGCTATTTTGGGCCTATAAATTAACATATATCTTGAAATACATTTCTTAATAAGTTTCCAAGCAGACACACAAACAGGTAAATGTAAAATAAACCTCCAAATGTACTTCCAAGATTTTTTTTCAGGGCTGGATTTACAAATGCAAAAAAAGAGTGAAGAACAAGGACAAAGTAAGAGACCACTGGGTAAAAACCATGAGATGCCTCCTAACCACTCAGCAAGCTGAGAGGGAAGGGGCTATAGCTCTTCCCCCCAGGTAGCTTCCACTTGGGAAGCTTTCATGATTTGTTCCATCGCAGATGCTGCTTGTTATTAGTAAAGAAATTTCACTTCTCCAGCTGCTGCCTGTAAGCCAGGACTTTAAAAAGTAATTGCCATGTCACCCTTTTCCAGAGTCCCAGTGACAGCCCATTCAGTGACAAAAGAAATGCATCAAACTGTTCCACCCCAAGTCTTCTTGACTGCCCAACACAACCTTCCCAAGCAGCCTTGCTGACTGCTTCCCATGCAGTGTGGTGGGTGGTTCACGTTCAAGCCCCAGTAAGAACCACCACCGTGGCAGAAACAAGGATCTATCTAGCACATTATTCTGTCTACAACTCTGGCAAAGAGTGGAAGCTCAATGGCATCAGAAACAGGGCTTGCACAGGCTGATGTGTTCCCAAGAATAACCTCTAAGCTTCCAGCAGCTGCACTTAAGGCCTTCCTGCACCACAGGTTGCATCATAACTATTATGTTTAATAGCCTCACTGGACCAATCCTTCTTTAATTTGTCTAATTCCTCTATGAGATCATTTATACTTTTGGCCTCTATGCTGTCCCTATGGCAGTGAGTTCCACAATCTCATTATGCATTGTATCCAGCATTCACTTGTGTTTGTTTTAAACCTCTGCTGATCCCAAGCTTCTGTTGCATCCTACTAAACAAAGCAGCCTCTACAGTCACCACAGCCAGACTAGAGAAGAGCTTTCCAAGTCCAAGCCTGAAACTTCAGTCTTCAGCCACATCTGGAATTGAATGGCATGCAGATCCCAGACATAACCAGTATTTTTATCCAGCAGCTTGTGAGACTCTGCTCAGGTCCTCTTTCTACAACAGAAGAGGACATGTGAATGTAAGGAAAAACCTTTTCACTGTGAGTGTGACAGAGCTGACCAGAGAGGTTGTGGAGTCTCCTTCTCTGGAGACATTCAAGACCAATCTGGACAAGTTCCTGTGTGGTTAACTGAGGTGACCCTGCTCAGGCAGGGGGTTGGACTGAGTGATCTTTCGAGGTCCCTTCCAACTCCTGACATTCTGTGATAAGCAGAATGGATAGTCCCCAATTCAAAAAGTTCCCACTCTGTGTGTGAGCTCTCAGAAGGAAACATGACTAAGCCACTGAGTTCTACACTACATAAAGTTAATATGAGCAGCCTTCATGAGGAGTAAACTGCTGTAATACACTCAGGAGATAATTTATATGGGAATATGCAGGAGATGATTTATATGGGCATACATAAAAAGGAAGATGCTACTGTGTTCCAGTAAGATTAAAGGAAGAAAAAAAGAGGGTGGAAGAAAAAAAGGGGCGGGGGGAGAAAGAACATAAACAACAAGAACAAAAAATAAAACCGTTTTCTCCCTCCTGCCATCTGGACATTCAAAACAGGGCAAGAACCCACCAGACTCACTTAACTACCAAAAGTAGTTAAACTTGTTGAACTGAGGGCACTGCAGACCTCTCACCATTGCTAACAGATTTTTTCTTGCAAGTCATAAAATCACAGGCTGGTTTGGGTTGGAAGGGACCTCAAAGATCATCTAATTCCAACCTCCCTGCCATGGGCAAGGACATAGTCATTATGCTCTTCAAGTCCAGCTTCAACTAAAAATCATAGCTTAGCCTAGCCCTGGAGCAGATCTTCAGAAAACTGATCAGCAAGTGAGACTGCTGAACGCCATCTCTTCACAGAGCGATCTGCAGCATCACCTTCTCTCCTGATACTTTATATATATATAAAACTATGTTGAAGAAAAGCAGTGGACACAGCCCAATCCTGTGGCAACATGTAAGACAGCCTCAAGGTAGATGAGCAATTTCCTTAAACTCTCTTCTGCATTGCCTCAGAAAAACAAGAATGGATTTGCACAGCAACAATTTGCTTTCTTCCTCCCAGTAGCATCATATGTGTCAGCACCTCTCGGTGTGAGCAGCATCAAAGGGTGCTGCTGCTGAACCTGAACACACCAGTGGTGCTTGATTTCAGTCACCTCCAGAAAGCCTTCAGCAGCCAACACCAGTGGCACCCACGTGTTGTGCAATCAAGCTCACAGTGCTCAATGCTGATACACAGGTGCCTAGAGAGGGAAACAGCAATTACTTTTTTCTTCATGTGATAATGGAAGAATATATTGGGAATGGTCCTCAGGAACAGAGGTATTAAGAAAACAGGTTAGTACACAGTAGAAAAAAAATCTCTAAATACTCTCAGAATGACAAAACATTAAAACATTCTACCAATTTTGAAGCACATTCTTTGGGTTTATTTAGCAATAAATTTTAAGTAACTGCACAGAGAGACAACTCTTCATTTGCTCACAATGGTGAACGATTATGCTGATGTTAATAATGTTACTTCAGTTTTATCCTATGTAACTTTGAACAAAACCTTGCTAGAATCTAGGTGAGTATTTTAGACAATATTCCAGTAAACTTTGCTGCAAGTGAAATAAAACAAAAAAATTACAGTTGTACTGAATTCCTGAAATGGAGTTTCCTCAGCCAATTAAAAATATAATCAGGAATTAGCCCTCTAAGATTGCCTGTCCCTTGTTGTTGTGTGGTGGACTGACCACATCTTCATGCACCAAGTCACATTAAAACTAAAACCATAAGCAAGTTCCAAGACAGTGCTGAATAGATAGGATGATAGTACACTCTCTTCTTTTGGCGTTCAGGTACAATAAGGATATTGTTCCTTTAATGTTTAGCTTTTCTTTTAAGAAGTATGTAAGATTTCAGCCAGTTCCCCCCAACGATTAGTTCAGGATGAATGTACTTAAGTCAGGATTCAGCTGGAAAGAGCCCAAGTAGATGCAATCAATTTTCCACTAAATCCACTTCCTTCCTCTCTTCCCTTACCCAGTATGAGACATCAACTCACCACTACAGCCAGTGGTGACTAAGACAATGAAAACCTCTGCCTTCAGTCATGCTCATATCAAACTTGCTTACTCCTTTCAATTCTCCCTGGTTCCTGTTTTTGCATACCCTGTTCACTAGTCCAACATTTGGGCAGGGTGAAAAGGCACCTATATATCAAACCACAAATGCCAAACGCAGTGGTTGCTGTAAACCCCAGTTAATCATTCAAAACTGTACAGAATCAGCTGCAGAACTTATCTGATAAAGGACAACATTCCCCTTTAAACATATTTAAATGCAGTCTCCCTGAGGTTTCAATGTACAGGTACCATGTCTGCATCTGCCAGCATTCATGCTGTGCCACGTCCGTGTAACAGCAAATTATCTTCACCATCATCATCTGAACACCACAGTACTGAGATACCAGCTACTGGCCACTTCACTCAAACCATCCTCATGCAGCACTGCCTGAAAAAGAACAGCTGGAACACCAGGGATGATTTGCTACTAGAATTTAACCAGGGTAATAAAAAATAACATCTGTTCAAAAACGAGGCTTAGAAAACATGATCTCTGGCTCTCACCTACATGCCTTCTTAAGATTTTAAGTAGATGATTTCCACCTGCATTTCCCCAAGTGTATACATTCTCCTTTGTTAAATAAGTTGTGGAAACAGCAAAACAAGTCATAGTAGCTCTTTATTCTTCAAGTTTTCTGAAAAAAAGGAAACTAACTTTTTTGGACAGTGGAGTCTGAACTTTTTTGATCACACATGTGATCTTTTTGCATACAACCCTAGTATATTTACTTATAACAATATTTATTTATAAATTCTATACACTTACTACTGAAGTATTTGCTTCCCATACCCCCATGGATCATCTTCATCACTCTCTGGGGTGCATGCATTCTACTTTAGAGACCACTGGATTGTTCATACTGATTAAGCAAACTGTTGCTATAGGTATGAGTTCACATTGCTGTGGTTCCTAAAGTGGGTAAATTCACAGATTCACTCAAGTAAGTTATTTACAATGTTTCCAGGAAAAAAACTTTGTAGGGAATGCAGCTGGTAGAGTGACAATGTCGAGCACTCAGGCAGCCAGGTGGGTTAAGTAACTAAAGGTCTATAGAACTATATCCATTTTAATGCTAGGACATACCACACGTATTTTAAAACACACTGACAGAAAAGCACTGGGACAGAGAAGGCAGTAATAAAAAAATAACTCTATTCCTCCTTTTAAATATGTATTAAATCAGATGCCTTTCACCCTGCACTAATACAGTTAAGAGCTGCAGTTGTTAGTGGCTGTATTCTGCATGTGTGTTGGCACCAAGAGTCACCTACACCACTGAGTCAGCAGTGCTGCCAGAAGCCACTGATGATTTTATTTCTTCTTACACAAGATACTTAAAAAATTTCTCTCCTCCACTTCTTTGCCTATCTCTAGCCTAGCTCATCATTCACTTTTATTGCTACTATTTCTAAACGCAGTGCAAGCTCACAGCAGTGTGGCAAACAAAGTGTCATGGCTTGATGGTTTTAGGCAAGAAAAATCAGCTTGGGGTCTGGGGGAGAGAAGGAGAAAGAAGCAAGCCTAAGGAGGCCTCCAGACCAGGGAGCACTGCTGGAAGCACAGAGCACAGGGAGGATGCCTGCCCAAGCCAAGGCTGTGGACAGTGGGAGGAGGCAGGGGGTGGCAGTTCTAGGGGCTGATCAGCTGTGTCACAGGAGAGAAGCAGTAAACAGCAGATACAGATGTGAGGACGAGGTTACATGAGGCCCTAAACAGGAAGGAATACTGGGAGGTTTTACATCTATAAAGTAAGCTTGTGAAGACAGAAAGCAGTGGGACAATGTACAAAGCAGCAAGGGGACCCCTCACCGAGCACCTTCATGCCTCTGTGCTGCCTACACTCCATGGGGTGAGAGCAAACAGGAAAGGGAGGGTATCTGAGAGACCCAAAACCTGGTTTTGCAAGCCTGCCCCAAACAGCACAAGACAGCAAGCACTTCACCGGGTACTTTGGGAATGCCTCCACAAGGCCCCAGTAACCTCACAAACAGCTGAGTTTACTATGGGGTTTGAACTCCATCTCAGAAGCCACAACTCTTGCCAACAGCCTCCCCTACACCTTCCTGTCCCAAAGCACTCCTCCCAAATTGCACGAGGTGACAGGAGTGCTTGCAAAGCCACTTAAGAGAAGATGCTTTGATAGGGTAAGCAACACTTACTACCTCCAGTAAGCTTCCACATCTCTCTAGTCCCATCACCCACAAACTGAAACTTAAATGTAACCATGCTGAGCTACATCTTCACATGTCACACCACTTTGCAGAACATGGCACAAGCTCTCCCCCATTTCAGCTTGCAGGATGATCATTTAATTGTGCAGGAACATCTATGTTATGGGTGAAATACTGAGAGCCCTCACCACCCCAAAATGATGGCAGGACATTATTCTGGCTCAGGACCACAGTACACTGACCTGTTCCTCAGATACAAAACATCCACGAGAAGAGAAGCAGGAGGACCGAGTGTCTAGCAAACACTCAGTGCTGCTCTTCAAGGAAGCCCTCCTCACTCCTCACATGACATGGGCAAGGAGCAGCCACGGAACACAGAACTACACCAGAAGTTATTACACTTCCTCTTTATCCACCACTTCAAGAAAATGATTCATATTAATTTATTTGAATGTTGCACCAGGAGAGCTGGTGAGTTCTCATGAGGGTGAATCACCAAGAGAAGGCATCTATTTACAGGAGGGCACAGAGCATCTGTGTATCAGGTACCAGCCACAGCCAGTCTGCTTTCATCCTCTGCAGCCCAGCACTGATTTCCAGACACACACCGGCACTCAAGCATATCGCATTATCTCTGCTGGCTGCCAAAGCATGCTGCTTGTGCTCAATCAGATACTCACCCTGTGAACCGCCAAAAGGAGCCAATAATCCTATAAATGGAGGAGTACTGAATACAGACTGGATGTTGGCCATCAGGGAGGCCATGGCAGGGTTTTGCTTCAGGTTTGTTTTTAGAAAGTATTTACTGTACCTAACTCAAGGCTGTGGGATTGAGTTTGCACAAGCACGAAGATTTCCTATTTTTATTTATGTCAGTTCAATGCAGGGCACCCATATATGGGTTTCACACTGGGAAAATACTAGGAATTTCTCAGTGTAATCACAAAATAATTCCTTACTCCTTCTGGCATGGTGTTCATAATCAAAGCTGTATTGCAAAATTACCTGCTTTTAATACAAGTACAGGGAACAGGCTCATCTAGGGCAAACCACACTATTACTGTCAGTGTAATGCCACAAAGTCAGGGATATTCTGACAGTAACTGAAACTGGATTTGGTCATGAATTATGATAAATCTAAAAAGTCCCAGTAGAAGTTGAAGGCAGAATTTTCAGGAAATGAGATATTTATTGGATAGGGAAAAAAAATGCTTTCTGGCTAAGATCCTGTGCTGTGTTTTGAGGGAGAGAGGCAGAGAAAAGTGGTTGCAAACAAGAGCTCTTCTCTACCTGGGTTAAAACCAAGCTAAAATTTCCTGTGAAGTTCAAGGATAGGAGAAAACATCCACTTCTGGTAAATGAGTCTGGAAAGTGACTTGTAGAAGTCAATTTATCAGAACTAAGCTGGTCATTCTATAACAGTAAGTTAAAGCAAAACATTCAGCTCATGTCAAATACCAGGGGTCACCAAAACACTTTCCTTGGTGCCCAAGGACAGCCCACTGCAGCTATAATTGACCAATCCTCCTGAGTCCTGTCATTTAAATGAGAAAAAATTTATGGTTGTTTATGTAGGCTTTGCGCCAATCCTGTTTCTCTGATAAGTTTCTCTGGTGCATTTGTGTCTCACATCCGATTTAGAGTCCTCTGAATACTGGAGACAGCATTCCTTGGATACTTAAAATAAATTAAAAACACAACGTTGGGCTTGGACAGAGGAATGGGAACGTTATTCACGTGGCTCAGGCACTAGGGGCTCTGGGGACTGGTGCTGGGAAAGGAGTCTTTTTACAATCCTACATTAGTCTGTGTATTTAATGCTATATAATGCTCAAAATGGTCTTCCATAAACACTAAGTATGTATTATTTGAGCAAGCAATTATTTTCAGTAGCATGCTGCAGCAGCCGTATGACTGGTTTGACTACCAGACATTGCAGTGTTTCCTCCAGCAAATATATCTATTTCTAATATAACCATTATTTAATAATTTACAAAACTTCTCACTTCTCCAGTATTTTGATGTCAGTATCTTAAAATAATTTCAAAATATCAATGAAATCAGCACAATATCACCCATATGGGGCAGGTGAGAATTGTCCTCACATGGGTAAAGCCAGACAGGCTAAGTGATCTGCCCAAGATGACAGGGAAGCCTGTAGCACATAGAGTAAAACCTTGTCTTCTGACTTGCAGGGCCAATTTACCCCTTTGTGACCATCAACCTGTCAACCCTCTAATTTTTGTATCTGTCATTTACCAAAACCCTCTGGCAGAAGAAAGCCTGAAAGACAGAATGCTAAAGTTTGCTGCCACTATTTTATAAATGTGAAGACAAACTTTGCAATAAAATCTTTTATTTGGTTTTGCACATGGCAAGATTCTTACAGGAAACAGTTTTTGTAGATCTGCAAGAAGTAAAAGCATCCTTAAGGTGAAGAGTGGCAGTAGAAACCTTTGATATGTAAAATTAATTTGCAAGAGAAAACCCAGGCTGGCTTCTCTGGTGTGGAACATCAACGTGTTTTCAGGCCATACAGACACAGCCCGATAGGAGACATGGATGAGGAGTGAAGTAAGAGAGTCCTTCTGTTAGACAGCACATGAGGATGAAGGTAGTAGAAGCAGCAAAACCAGATTTCCACATCAGACCATGTCCTTTGCTAAGAACACCTGTCTTTGTTAGGCAGGTTCTGGAGAGAGAGAGAGGTGGATGCATGGCCTGGCAAGAGAGAGCAGAGTGCAGAGGTCCTGCCACTGCACTGCTGAGCGTGACCTGGGGAAGGGTCAGGAGAAACCCCAGACTGAACACAGCAGCACAGCGGTAACAGGAATAAGAACAGAAAACCAGTCAGCTGCACAAGTACACAAGAAGTTTGGTAACTTCTTTGGTAACTTTGCTGGTGAGGAAAGATAGAGTGAAGTTTCCACGACTGCAAACCAGTATAATCTTGCCTGCTTGGTAAGAGGATGATGAACTCTCAGCAGTCTGGAGTTTTTAGACCCTGGGAACTTGGGGATCCAGGAAAAGCCCAAGATACGCATAATGAGTTGAAACAGGAAATGACCAGAGTATAGTAAGATTTCAAACAGTGCCAAGGGCAAGGGTGCAAGTTCACTATTTTCTGGAGAAAAAGGTACTGACATGCAGTTAAGATATTTATTAAAGAAATTAATTATGCTTATTTGAAAGTAACCACAAAAGATGCCCACACAGAAACAACAACGAAGTCTGAATTCTTCAGTAGTGGAGCAGGCGCGTGCCAGAGGAAGCCCAGGAAAGAAGAAAGGAGTGTATCCATGGCTGAACACATGAGCATGTACATGTTTGTGTCTGAGGACCAAATTTACTGAGACAAGCACTAGAAGAGAAATGATCGGTCAGTTGGAAGAGGAAAAAAATTATTTACTGAGTGCTGAAGTGATAAAGGATAAAGCTGATTAGCTGGCACACACAGAGCTAGATCTAATGTCTAAGAATGAAGATGATCTGTATTTCATTAGAAATCATCTCAGAGAGGTATGGTATTGTAGGGTCTAGTTTTCAGATGAGTAAAGGTTCAAGGGCATCACTAAATCACTGGCTAGGCATTTTGCAAAACATATAAGGAAAACTTAGATCATTAAAATTACAGGAAGCCAATGGTGTGTATCTCCTTCCATTCACTTTCTTAATTTTTTTTCCTTCCACCTGTTTTTCCCTTTGTTTCAAGGTAACACTTAAAGATTACAGAACCTGGAAATAGGAAACAGAAACATCTGTTGATAATGTAAGTGACTTGCCTGTGCTCTGTTCTGGATTATCTGGATTTCTTCCCCTTTGAGAGATGAACTCAACAGCAGCCCAAGGGAATCTTTTCTTTTGGAGGAACTGTGTTGTGCTCCAAGAAGACATTTTAAATGAATGGAGGGGAAGGCAAGAAAATGGGAGGGGGATGGGGGAGCGGGGAAGAGTAGTAGAAGGATGAAAAAAACCACATGCATGTTTAAGAGTAAGACAATCAACACCTGCAGATAATAGATGCTGATAAGAACAAGGAAATTTTAGCAAATCTTGTCAGACTAAACAATAGGTGGCATTCCAGACACTGAAAACCATGCAGGGAAGTGATTACGTTCTTTGTGGTTTTTACAGAGAAATAAAAAACAGAGGCAGAAACCGTGTTAATTACAGTATATATTTTGTACTTTATGTGTTTTCCAATCTCAAAAGGATCACAAGTGCTGCCAGTGATTGGTTCCATTTTATGAATACAAAAATATTGTGGGAGCAATACATCTATGGTCAGTCAATCAACACAGAGAAAAGTTTCCATCATTGGTTGCCAGGCAACTCCAACCAATTAAAATAACCATAAAAAGCCATGTATTTCATGCTAGAATAATTAATAGCAGAATGCAGTTACTACCTCTCAAGGAAAGGAGACAGAGACAAACCACCAGCCAAGTATTCATCACGTACCCTCTGATAATCAGAAATAGGTAATGGAAATGTTTTCTGTTTCTGTCAGCTACCTACCTACACCACTGCCTTTCCCTGGGGGTCAGCCTCCACATCTACCAAATCCAGCTGCTAAAGTAGCCCTCAGTACAGAGTATCACTCTTCTCTAAGACCCCCAGCAAACAAAAAACCCCCAACTTTTAAGCATGTGCATCTTCAAGTATCTGAGATGTCCCCCTGGAAGGCCCAGGACTGGGCCAAGCAGATGAGTCACCTTTAAGAAACTGGTTCTCTCCTACAGTTGAACTAACTTCAAGTTCTCACAGAATTAAAAACCTTTCATGACAGAGCATCTAGTAGTACTGTCTGTAAAAGGGACACAGGAATGGACTGGTCTCTTTATCTGAAGTCAAGCACACAGATCAGTGCCTGCTGGGGCAGAGCTAGCTGGGACAGCAGAAAGCCATGCAGAGAAACTACTATATACAACCTATAAAACACCACTAAAGACATTCTAAATAAAGGGGAGTTTCCTGTGTCGGCCCCATGTCAAACATTTTTAATTATGCTTTTCCTATTCCATCTTTTTTTGCTTTTCTAAAGCTTGGAATTATTACCAGACTAACCACAGCTCAGGACAAAGGAAACATTTTTCTATCAATCAGTACCTGAAGGTACTTGGCGTTTTTTTACATGGGCTGGTAGCCAAGTTTTACTTTTAATTACCAGAAGACAAGATTACATTCCTTTGCTGAGACTCATTCATGGTTCAGTCTTGCACAAGGTGAACCCAAACCATCTGAAGCCAACTGTCAACCCTATCATCCAACTGCCTCTTTAAAGCGAGCACACCTCCCTTTCCGTGAGTCTCGCATTATCGGGTTTGTCTGGGGCTGCAGTTGCAGACATACCTGAAATAGCTTTTAACTGTCTGCCTTGGTAGGTGTTAAAATGGAAAGCACGGGGCTAAGCACAGGCTGTAACTTATCCCAAAGGCGCAGAATGACTCAGGCAGAACTCTGCACTCCTGCAGCAACACTACTCGTTACCTCAATGACACATCTACACAAACTGCAGTGTTAGCAGCGCAGACAGCAAAGCCTTCAGTACTTTTTCCTAACTAAAAATGACACCTCTACAAAGGGCTTAACTTTTCCTGTGAACCACACCTCAGAGTAACTGCCCCCAATGCAGTAACTGCATTGGGGGCAGTTACTCTGAGGTGTGGTTCACAGATTAAGATGGTGGTGAATTCAATGTGAGCGGGGTGTGAGACAGGATGAGTAACAACTGCAGTTAGGCAAGTCGAGAGCATCCAGCTCTCATGCTCCAGGCCACGGGGGGTCCAGGAGGAATGTTCTCACATGCACAGCACTGAATCACCCCTCAGCTTGTCAGGTATTAGCCAATGGCTCTGGCAGGATTACAGACCAAAAATCCCAAAATTCCAGTCTGCTCCAGTTCAACAGTATGTGGTTAGAAAACAGCAGGGAAAAGTGTGCAAGGCCATTAGCTACCCAGCAGACTTTCACTGCACAGCAATGCATCCCTTGCAGCAATACCCATTAGCTCCACTCCCACAAGTGTTCTCCCGGTGTTTCCTTGGTGCTCTGAAGAGCTGCATTAAGTGGTGGCAGTCAGATGAGCAGATACTGAACCTGCAACTGCATCACCAGAAGTCAGCCACGATGATCTCACGCACACACATATTTGTACTACCGATTACCAACTCTAACATAGGTGGACACACAGTGTAGAGCTCACAGATTTTACAATGACTTTTGGTTTATTCTATGTGAAAATTACATTCTCATAGAAGTTAATTTATGGCTACAAAGCAAGTACTGGCATAGTGCAATTTGGAAGCAGTGACTCATGCCAAACTTATATGTTGTGAGGGCAGAACAAATACAAACTGAAAACGAACCTTCCACTGGGAATTTGAGTATTTTAGAAACTCACCAACTACTGATAAATATACACTGAAGGAACACAGCTCCCTTAAGATGTTATGTGCCTTACTACCAACAAGAGCAAACAAAGGTTCAACCCAGGGCAGCAAATACGCAAAAGACCATTTCCAGTGTCGCAAGGAACTTCTTCTCCCTGCAAGCCAGGACATGAGGAACCTCCTATTAATAGGCATACAACATACAGTAGCACTGAGTGGCCTCAGTCAGATGGCAGCTGTTGTCTCCAAGATATAATATGAGCAAAAAGGCAGACTCTATCCATAACCACGAACCAATTCCTCTTTCACGTCAGTTAGAGGTCATGGGCTAATTCAGAAATGCTCTTTGTAGCTTCAGGGTAACAATGCCTACTGTTGCAGTTGTCCTACCTGGGCCTTTTCAAATGGCAGTGCTGTCAGCTGTCGCTGTGATCCTTCTCTTAGAGGTTAGCAGAAATGAGCTTGTAAAGTCTGGACAAAGGGTGATGCTGAGGCAGCAGCAAAGTGGCACTAATCAACTGTACTGCAATACCTTTACAAGCTGTCCCTTAAAATTAAACTGCTGTATGAAACCCCTGTGAGTGCTCCAGGCTGATCAATAGCTACCAGCTAAGAAATCAACTGCATACCTTTGGGATTATACAGTTTGCTTTAGGCTTCTGATTGATCTTGCGGTGATTTCCTGTGCATTAAAACCAGTGGCAAAAGTGCAAATTAAAGACGAATGGCATGCTCAAACATTTGCCTTCGTGTAAGTGAGCAGAACATGCTCACTTTTTTTTTACAGTGAAATACATCCCAGCTTTGAGAGCACAGAGACTTCAAACCCTTGACTCTGCAAAGCTCATTCCCTGCCCATCACCTACACTCTCAGAATAAACACATAATAAAACAATATTCCTCTTCGTAAAGATTTATCTTACTGAAGCTTATGCAATTATTGTCACTGTACTAAAAGTTTCAGCCTACAAAGATGCCATGGATGGCATTATGATCTGCAAACTGGAGACACCCGATAAGTTATCATCTGTAATAAATATCAAATAGAGCCTGATCTATTATTCCTACAACTGATCTACTGCACTTAGAGCACACAAGCAATCTGGCATTATTGCAATTACTCTTCAAGAAATCTTGTCATGCTCTGAAATACTACTAAGAGGAACTAGATGATGAGCTTTTCAGACAGGCATTTTTCAGCTCTTGTCTTCCATAAGCGAATTCTGCAACTGAATTCCTGCCAAAGCTAAAATGTTACACTCAACAGAAGGGACAGTGTATGTTGTTGCCTGAATTCATCTGTGTTATTTAAGATTTAGCAAAGCATGCTTACACATATTTAAGTATATGTCTAAGTATTTTGCTGAATCAAGGCCTAAAAGAGGTTCCACTGGTGTTAGGGCTGGGAGAGAATTTGATTCTACACTTAAAAACCATCCTTACAAGCTCCAGTTGATTCCTCTAAAAGATTTTGGATAAAGATTGAACTACTTGATCCTAGAAAAGTCAGACTGCTTTGGCTTTTACATTACCTGAAGAGAACTATCTGACCTCTGAAAAAAAAAAAAAAGCTATTTGAGGAACATTGCTTTTTGCAGAAGGCAAAAAGGCTTTGCAGAGAGATGTAATAAAAAATAACTGACAAGAGCAAAGTTCTGAGGTGCTGAACTTGCTCATTTCTGGAAGCAAGGCTCAACTATCAAAAGCCCACTGAACACATTAGAGAGGAAGAAGTGCAACACAAAATGTGCCCGTGTGGTGGGTTTGCAATGTGGCTTCTTTAAGAAGCAGCTAGAAAGTTTAAGGGTCCAACAAAGCAAATCCCAGCCGGGCTCCCAAGGCCAAACTCCCAAACCCTGTTGCTGACAAGGCCGGACGGGCCAACCAGCGCCGGTCACAGGCCTCTGGGAATCACATTTTAGAGAGAGAAAAATGCAAACAGCCACATT
>VXBZ01004242.1:125321-141986 GCA_013399135.1 Heliornis fulica
GAATGATCTCTCCCTGTCCTTATCTCGACTCCAAAGCCTCTCAACATGTATTTTCTCCCCTGTCCAGCTAAGAGAGGAGTGATAGAGCGGCTTTGGTGGGAGTCTGGCCTTCAGCCAGGGTCAAACCACCACAGCCTGCTACGTCATTTACTTTTCTATTCAGAGCTCAGCTCACTGGCAAGATTTTTTTTCTTTTTTTCTTTTAAATTTTAAAAAGATTCTGTACAAATCTGAATCAATATAGTACTGTGTTTTATCCCACAGTTGCCAGAACCTAGGAAGACAATGAATAGATTTACCATCTGAACACTTCACCAGAAAGTCTAAAATGTATCTCTGAAACAGTTCCTCATCTTTCTGCATTCACGTCCTCAAGAGCTAACCACTACTATCACTGCAAAAGACTGCTGAGAAATCTATCACTGTATCTTCACACTTACTGATACACCAGCAAGGCTGGACTCCTCACAGAGGTGCCTACATCTCTGAGTGCATTCTAGGTTTTCCTCCTAATTACAAGCAAAACAACCCCTCCATTGTTAGTTGTGATACACAGAGTGGGTGACAAAAAGGACAGTCCTGGGCCAAGTGTTGTATGCTCCCTGGCAGTCACTGGATGACCCATTCTGCCATGTGCTGCCCTTTTTACCCTGAACAGATGGCACCTGGCACTGACACCAAAGTTAGATTTGAGGAAGTGCCTAAGAAAGGTCTCTGAGTCAGGCAGACTTTCCTACTGAGGGTGTCTCTCCATAACTCCCCATTCTCTAGATAACTGCGCTTGTCTCTGCTGGGCTGACAATACTGCCAAGTGCTGAAACACGTCCCTTGGAGGCTCCATCACTCATTACGTTTCAGCCCAAGTGGTCTCCAAACCACTTTTCCCAATGGTTTGATTTATTTTTTTTTAAATTTAATTGTAATTGGTTAAATATTGGGCCCTTATCAAAATCAGTGTCTTCGGGTACAGAATTTTTCTTCTTCAGTTACTGTCTTTTACTTTGTAGACAGACTTGAAAGTAAGACTGATAACTGCTGCAGCACAATTTGGATTATTCTTGTTATTTAGGAAAAGAGATAAAAAGGCCAGCTTGCACTGTTACTCTGTCTCACATTTCTAAGTGTACACAGGAACTAGCGCATAGGAAGCATTTTAGGCAGTGTATTAACATTCTTCTTTACTCTCCTGACAAAGGTTCAGAAGAAGCATTAGTCTGTGTGCTGTGGCCTCTTGTCTAACAAAGGTCATTAGTGATCACCCAGTTACCTATGTATTGAACCTAAAAGTTTGGTTCCAAAGTGACATTTGGTCTTAATTTGAAAACAAAGAATAGAGAATCTGCTGCTTCTTTTGATGTTTTGTTCCAGCAGTTAATCATCCTCATTGTATAAAAACTGACTTTGATTTCCTATTTGAATTGTGTAATTTCAGCCTTGAGAAAAGATCTCTCCTGAGTTTGTCTCTAGTATGTACGAGACCACTTTCTAATGTAGTTTTATGGTGAAAGAATTTATGAGCTCCAGCCACATGTCCCTCCCATCATTTCTGATAACCAAAATACACTGTGCTCTCATGATTTAGCTTTTATCCTGCCTTTAATTGTCTATAACTCTCTTCAGACCCTCTCTCGTTTTCCCTCATCTCTTTAAAAGTGGGTACCAAAACTAGAGTGCAGAATGCTGCTCATCTGAATCCCACTGAAGGTAAAATGAACTCCCTGACCATAGTCTGCAGTACTATGAGAAGTTAGCATTTGGTTGCTTGGAAAAGATGTCTTCCAAAGCCTTTTCAGAGGCACACCGAATATGTGAACTGGATGCAGTTCCCATAGATAAGACTTGCATGCCTCATTCCCAAAGTCTGGATCTACTGGCACTGTCTTGAACCACTCTGTTTTTCCCAAGGATCAAACAGACCCAAATAAAGTGGAAAACCCAAAGATTAATGCAGTAATCCTGTTCCAGATATGCTTATTTTGATACTGGTGAGGAGATGAGTTTAGAGGAAAAGTTCTGCTTCTGACTCACAGTTGCATGTAGCTGAACCTGAGCTTTGAACAAGTTTTTCACCTGCCCTCAGGCACTACTGCCACACTGGCAGCACATCCACTTTTCCAGTGGATCCACATCCACTTTTACCTAACAAAGTCCCTGCAAATTCCTCTTTTGATGGGATTGTGTTAGAGACTGCAGACAGAACAAAACCCAAGCCCTTCTTGCTGGCAGCTGGGCCCTCCAACCCACAAGCAGTACATCAAGAAGCTCGGAAGACAACCTGGAGCAGAGTTTCCCTGTGCATGTGCGTGACTCATGGACCCTGTGTGAATCACCAAATTCCACCGGCATGGTGGGGTGAGGCAAAAACTATGCTCCCAACAGACATGTCTCAAGTCGCCCTGTGGTAGATGTACATTGGCCCCACACACCTCACCAGGGCAGTCAGAAAAGCTTGTTGTGCTTTTGAATAATTAAGTTTGGCTTGTATTTTGATGTTCAAATACATTCCTCAGTCCTTATACATTCTTCTGAGGAACAGAGTGACCTGTGTACAGACCCCTGTGGTAACGAACACACATCCTGACTACTTAAACAACCCACATCTGCCCAGAGAGGAAGCTGGAATTCACCCATGCAATTAGGTTAATGTTGGCGACGAGTACACAGATATTATCCGATATCAAATTTTGTAATCCTCTGCTAAGCAGGATGCTGTTCACTTTGGGAGCCAGCAAAATAGCTACTCATTCACTCTCAGACTTGAGCAAAGTCAAGAGCAATCCCTGAAGGTTTGAGATGAGTTTATTCTAGAACCTGGTAATGGTCCAGAGCCATTTATAAAGGTCACTAAATTCTACATTTGGGTCATAGGTTTCTTTAAACCAATATTTATCTGTACAAATCTCAGGAGAAAATACAACACTTCTCCTTTCACAAGTGAACTTTACAATGGTCTTTTCATTATCCACTTCTTTGGTTCTCTGCCAATAATATTTTATTCTAATCTTTAATTAATCCTTTTTATAAACAATTTATGCTCGGCAGACTGCTCAGAATAAATCTTTTTCTATGTATATGTATCACAAGATCTTCAGCATCCAGGTAAATATTTTCATATATTTGGAACATAAACAAATGTGAGGGTTTATCAAGAAAAATTACCTGACACCTGAAAATTGAGTTTTCATACTTCCCTTGAACTTCCTGGGAATTGGTGAGCCCTCAGCAGTTACAGAAAAGACAGTGACAGAGTTTCCAAATGAAGTTCACAGTGCTTGACTTAAGACAAACACTTCTGAAAACATGGCCCTGAATTTTCCAAGTCCTGTTTCCCCAGGCAAAGCCATGACTTCCCCAAATCACACACAGAATGCATCACATTTAGATGAGTTCAGATTAAAAAAGAAACCTAAAAAGGACAGTGAGGCAGCTATTTACCTGCAAGTTTTCCTCTGCAAAAATAAAACACTTTAATAGCTTAAGGTGTTTCAACATGCAATTTCTATTTGTTTTTACCACATTCAAACACAGGGGAAACAGTTTGGACATTATTGTATATACAGCAAATATACGTGCTTGACTAGAGTTACATTTGCAAACTGAAAGTGAGGGGAAATATGGTTTTGTCTGCAAAGCTTTTATTCTTTTTCTATAAAAATTATGAATGCACATTACAGTTCCATAAACTCAAGTGATTTAAAGTATGCAGCACTTAGAACAGCCATGTTCAAGCTGTTTTGTAAATGCAGCCATTAAAACAACCAAACAATACTACTTTTCTGGGCTCTGCTTAAGAAAACACCATTGAACACTTACAGATGGCAAATAAAAAACAACTTTTGAAGCTGAATACTTGTATGGGAATTTTGCCTCAGGAAGCAGGCATGATTAGGTCTTACTTTGTACACTGGTTGATGAAAGAATATATATTATAAAAGGAAGCCACTTAATAAGGCTATGGTAGATCTGACTTACCACAAGAGCAGCACGTGAAGCAGTTGGTATGATAGAGGTTGCCCATTGCTTGGCAAGCCTGGCTCGCTCCATACACACCTTTTCCACATTTTATACAAATACCTACAAAGCAGAAATAGAATGAAAGTTAGAATCCTCCACAACTCCTAAAATCACTTCCATGCAGTTGATTTATAATATTCACTATGCTCCCATCAGGCCCTAAATCAGTAACCTCCTCACTCTGAAGAGGTTCAAGTACCCAAGAACTTGAGTGAAACAAATGAATGGAAATTAACCCAAAATAAAGTGAGAGAGAGAGAGAGAGAGAGAGAGAATGTGTGTGAGAGTGTGTGTATGTGTCTGTGTGTCCACCCTGCTAGTGAGGCTGGCTACAAAGAGAAATAAAAAAGAGACAGATGCAGTGATGGAGGAGAGAAAATTTCCTCCATCAACAGCACTGGTCCATGTAGCACCAGGAAAATGGATCTGTCAATCACATTTAATAACTGTTTAACTTTCCATAAATACTACTTTAAAAGCTTTAAAAGTCTTTTTCCTATAGATTTATTTCTATCTATGCACACCCTCTCTAAATTCAAACCAAGACAGGGAGATAATTCAAGAATCACTTTGGTTCTATATCCTCTCAAAGAGGAAAAAAAATGCTTAAGAATCCATGTCCTTTTGTCACATATGCAGAGAACCATTGGTTTTAAGTTTTTCTGAGATGTCCATTGCTCTCTATTCAATTATAGCAGCAAAAGACATCTCAAGACAAGGCTTTGTGATTTTGAAAACACTACAGTAGAAAAAATGGAGATTTTTTCATCATATCACTCTGTAACAAAGCTGCTGCTGCAGTCCATGTGCTGTTTGAAGCCCTATTTCTACAAATGTACACACAGGCTTAATGTTAATCATTAGCATCAACACTGCTGTTAATATACTTAAGAGTCTAGGAACTTGGTAACTACCAAATTGGGGTTTAATCATCCAGAATTCTCCCCTGCTGTGCTGTGAACATTTTACGTGTACAAGCGCACAGAAAACATAAATGCAAAATGCTCAGGGGAAAATTAGTATACTATGAACTGGCAGAAACATTAATGGCAGAAAGAACAAAAGTTAAGCTAACAAAGTGTTTGGTGTCACAGTTCCATTTCCACAGGTTTTGTTTTTATTCACTCCTTGTATATGAATTGGCCTAAGCTGCCACACCAGAGACAAAAATACCATCTGTCCCTGACAGAAGAGCAGTACCCAGTAACACAGCTGAGACCTCAGCCAGGCTCTCAGCAAGGAAACACAGACAACATGATGCCCATGAATATCACTGCCTGCCCCGCAGCTATTCAAGACACATTTTAAACACCATTTCTGAAATCGAACCGTTTCGGTTCAGTGCAGCATTAACACAGCATTCCCTATGGGCTGGGTAGTGTGAATGGTTTAAATGAGACACTGTCAAATTACAAAAAATTATATTTGAAGACTCTTCCATGCTACTAATTCAAATACTGAAATAGAAAGACCTTTCATTAAATTATGGGTTTCTTGGAGTTTATACCTTTAACTCCCTTATTTCAAATCATGAAAAGAGATTATCCTTTGGTTCAACTAGCTCAACATCTTGGCACAACGTTCCTGTTTTGAACCACCAGCACATTTGTCAAATGAAACAGTAATTAAAAAAACCAAACACAACAAATTATGAATAATTATATTAGTAATAAAATAAAAATTTAAAATCTTAAACCTGATTTCAGTGTTTCAGCAAAGCAGGAACTATAATATTATCAGACACGAATGTCCCAAGACAAACCTGTAATACAAAGTAGCTGCCAGCTAGATCCATCAATTCACTGCAAACAGTGTTAAGAAAATTCTGGTTCTTAATTAGCTCAGCTCTAACACAGCAAATAGGAATTTCAGAATACTTGTTGCCTTATCCGAGACTGTTACATCAGTTTATGTATTTGCAACCAAAGTTTATGAAAAAGGTCTGCTATTTGCCATGAGTTAATGGATAACTGCTGATGAAAGATGGTTATTGATTACTGTCAGCAGTGTGATCAGAAAAGGCATCCCATCAGCCAGCAGCTGCAGGAATTACTCCCAGCAGCAGCACAACACCCACAAACTCACTCTCTGTCTCATCACATACCATGACCTCTGTAACAACCCTGGTCCCTCCTGGCTCTGGGGCTGCAGGGGTTGTGTACATCGCAGAAAACACGGGGCTTACACTAGAAAGGAGCAATCTGTTTTTGGCATCAGCTCTTTGTATGAGGTTTTGCTTTCCTCTTGGCAGTAGAGCCGAGAGAGCCTTTTTAAAGCTCCACAGCCATCTGCACCCTTCTTGCCCATCTTTTCCTCCTTACCATGTACCTGGGACTGGCAGCTACCGACTGTCCATCCACTGAAAGATCTACCTTCTCCTATTTACACATAATATTACTCAAAAAGTAGCAGAAGTCTGATAATTCTCTGGCATTTCTGCCTACGAGCTCCCGTGCACAGATCTGCTACATCCACAAACTGCTTTGATAAATGAATTTATTGCCTTATTTCTTTGCCATTGCTCCACTGAACCATCAGAAGCAAAATTAGGCTTTATTGCGGATGTTAAAGCTTACATTAGCCTCTCCAGCAAGTGATTTGTTGTGAGCAGCTGTCAGTTTGTTAACTTGTTTTCTCTAAGAGACTAGTCATTACATCCAGGAATGAATGACCACAGAGATGATTAGCATACTAAAAAAGTACATGTATAATTCTAAAAGTGTATTTTGGAAAAAATATATGCAGCTGTGTGTGAGTATAGTGTGAGCTCATAAATGCCTAGAAAAAGCACTGATTACATAGCTGTTTTCCACCAGTCACAGCCCAGACTTCATACTGCAAGCTTGTGAAAGCCTTGACAGAACAGCTACATCACTTTTTTTTCCAGATATAATTCCAAAGCTCGTTAAACAGCCTATGAAGAACGTTCTGTTAGAGAGCAAGCATGTCTCGTTTTTGACACTTCACTTGACATAAGATCATCGGCTTCAGCCTTTATACCATTCCTTGCCCCTCCCCACGCTTATAATCTAAGCAGCCAACTGTGCTTCCAGTTCTTTTAACACATCAACTCTTGCATTTCCACCCAGGTAATCAGCTCTCTTTAGCAATAAATAGATGTTTAAAGATTTTGCATATACCCAAAGTTTGCATAAAAGTTGGCTGAGGTAGTGTGGTGAAGAGATGTTCACATCCTTACATAGCATTTAACCTAACACAAGAGTAGAGTCTGAAGAAACATGCTCTGTGAACCACCACAAAAGATCAACAAAAATGATGCTGGAAAGAGCAGTCCCAGAGACTCCCTGCTGGAGTTACAGCACACTGCCAGTGCTCCCCACACCTTTAACCAGTTAACTTCACTGAGTTTGGCACTGGCAATCAGGAGAACATCTTTGTTCAACCAAGCAAGCTTCCTGCACTGTACAGCAACACAGCCCTCAGAAGCATGATGCTATCTGGGTAACTCATTCATTAGCAAAACACTAATAGCAGCAGCATGTGAAAACAATACAGGTATTTTCTGGTGTATTCAACTGCTTTGCTCCAGAATCAAGAGACCAAATGCAATACATTACAAGCAAAGCTATCAGCCACAACCCTAAAGAACATATTAAAGCTATAGGATTTTTGTTCAGACTGCTATAATTTACTTGTAATTACGAGTTCCCTGTCATAGCCTACCCATTAGAAGTAGTTCAGTTTGAGACCTGTACATCAGATGCTCTTCTGACAAGGCCAGAACAGGCTGGGATTTCATACAGACTACACCAGGTACCCAGAAGTGGGAAAAAGGCAGTTAGGAGAAAGTTAAATGGAGTACATATCATGGCAGTATGTTATGACCTTGTGGCCAAGCTCTGTCCCCAGATACATGTGGAAGTCTGCCTGCGTCTAATGCCATTTTCACTTAACCTGAAGTCAAGGGTTTAGCACAAATGCAAGAAAAATGGTACCATATGGCCTCTTGACTTCAGTACACTGCAGCTGTGTGAGTTAGAGAATCTGGCTACCCCACTCCTTGACAGCGTGCCATGGCTCGGGGATGAGCTGCAGCTTTACTGTCTTACAGCCACACCGTATCTCCACAATAACCGCTACATGCTGCCTACAGTAGGAAACAACCAAGCCCTGTCGTCAAGAGCTATGGTAAAGCTAAAATTAACAACTTACACATGGCACAGATGACTCCCTCCCTGTCTCTGCAGTTCTGTACATGCTGCAGTGCTAGGAAAAGGGCGGGTGATCACCACACTGAGCTACTGAAAAATCCCCTTTTCTTCTCTCAGACAGCAAAATACCACGGCTATGTAAGTCCCCCAAAAGCTCTTCCACACCTTTGGCCTAGCCAAGGTGCAGGAACAGGGAAATTAAAACCTACATCCATGAAGCAGGAAAAAACAAAGGCTGGAGGAAGCCTTAACTTAGCTCAAGATACTGAACTGCAGCAATAGGGACCAGCTGCAGGAAGGCTGTGGAGGGGCTGTGCTGGATACCCAGAGGTGTCACAGGCCACAAAAGGTGTTCCCATGTGGGCTGTGGTGCCTGCAATCAGTGATCTCATGTCTGGGCAGGTTTTTAGTAGCACAATGTGTTGCTACTATCTTTAAAACATATTCTTCTAAGAAGGTGGGTAAACAGTGAAACATCAGAACTGCCCCAAGCCTGGGGAGCTGTGTCACTGCTGCAGCAGGACCTGCTCCAGCTGACCGCAGCTACTGAAGTCCTGGACTGTGGCAGCTCTGATGAGAGATGACTTCAGGCAAGAAAAATGCTCCCTCTCCTTCCAACAAACACAGAAGGAGGGATCTCTGACACACACGTCATCTCCCAGTCAGAGGCAGACAGAAGAAACAAGGCACCTGAACAGGGGCAGAGCCTCTTCCCAGCAGCCATGCAGGAGCAAGGGTGGCCACCTGGAAAACCCTCCCAGCCCTTGCTGCCACCACACAGGTAGCTCTTGCTGAAGGACTTTGCTACCTGGCAGATGCCTGGCAATTGTACCAAGGCTTAAATAACTAACATAAAATAAAATCTGATATGTACAAGTTATAAATAAATACATACTTACATCCTGCATGTGATCAGCAGCAACACAATTACATAAAGACCAGGCCTAAGTTCACTTGTGGTAGGAATGATGAAGGAACTGCCTGGAGAAACCAGCTCTGCCCTTTCTCTCAGAAGACCAGAACACACCACAGCCTGAATTAAGGTTGAAAATGACAGACTAAATGCTCAGGTAAACATTTTAAGCTCCCCTCTACACCCCATCCACACCTGACACCACAACATCCCACAGATGGGAGAGACCTGACACAACTCTGGCTGCCAAGCGACCATGCCATGTACCAGCACTGACCCTGCTGGAGGTTGGAGTAGGTAAGACTGAAGATGTGCCACAACACCTAACAAACCACATCTTAAGCAAAGCAAGACAAGAAGCAGGCTGTGGACCAGGAAACCTTTTGCTGTCATTGTTAAACCTTATTGATATTGCCCCCAACCTCACTTTCACCAATAAACTACTTAGGCCACTGAAATACATATTCTGACTTTAAAAGTTCTGTCACTTCAGCATCTTCTTCCTACAGGACTGAAGCACGAGAAGCATGAGGGATGCATGTGCAGAACTTACTCAGAAAAAAATCAAAGTTTGAGATTAGTTTATCTTTGGTTATGATCACAGTGAAATTCGTATTCATTGCAAGTTCTGTAGAAGCAAGTTCTGGGTTCTAACTCCAGCTCCTGGATTACCTTTCATTACCCCCACTCTGCCTATTGCTTAATGAGGCTGTGGCTCATGTAGGACAAAGTTGCTGGGAGAGGTCATGGCCACAAAAGGAGGCACTGTGACCAGTTCCAGGAATGACAGTGCTGATTAGGACACAGGAGCTGAGCTTTACCTACCTGAGGGATCAGCCGGGCCAGTAGGTCAGCAGGGCTCAAGCCTGTTCCTACTGGCATCAGGAAACACATGGGCTGTTCTGTTTTGTCAGAAGCTTTCCAGAGTTTAAAAGGTAGGATGAGGTGATAGGTGAGAGTCTGGGAACAGTAGGCTCAAACACCACCCTCCCCAACTTTGCATTTTAGTAGCTATGAGCCCAGAGCATGTCTGTGCTAGTGATTTAAATCACAGCAGCTCCAGGTCAGCACTACAGAGTGGGAGATGTCACAGGAGCTGGTATCAGCTCTGATTAGCAGCTGTTGGAAACTGGAAAGCTTTTGTTACTGTTAAAGTAGATCCATCCAGTCACACAGTGAAAGCCTGAAGCTAGTGCAGCAAATGCTTATTGCTTCATACACTATGTGAAATTACTGCTCTGAACCATGAAATTACTGACACTATCTGCACAGAGTTCATCTGCCTTGGCCACAGCCGGCGTGCCTCTGCATAACTTCCCTTTGTGTGGATCTCCAGCTCTGCCGCCGAGCCTCCCAATGGCACAAGGCATAGCACAGGCCTATTGTTCTACACAGTGTTTTAGTTACACTGACACTTGGTTTACAAATATTCATTCATTTCTCTGCTTCTTGATTTAGTGCATGGCAGTTCTAGGATGATTTATACTTCTCACTTGGCATTTACAGAAAGATCTTTTGCTACAGAGGCAATGAGCTGGAAGACCAAGTAGTTCTCGTGGCTGCTCTATCGGCTGTGCTGCTGCTTTAGGTTGCTTTGTCCATGATTCAGAGCTCATCTGACTGTTCAAGCTTCACGCTCAAGTTGACAACCACAGAACAAGGGGACTTGTAAATAACTTCAACCACTGAATCACTGACCAGAAAAAAAATCCTGCTTCTAAAAGTACCTTGAGATCACTGGGATTAGCAAAGCAAGGAGACATACAGCTGGGGAGAGGTAAAGGAGGACACTGCTGGGAATGAACGATTCGGAGGAAAAAGCATCCTTGTAAAGCCCCATCCCTGTCCTACTGCCTGTCCACTGCTGAAGATCTTAATGTCTCACTGTGGACAGGCATCCTCTTACAGCCCAAACCCCTTTCACCTCAAACCACACTTACTTTCACAGAATGCATTAGGTTGGAAGGGACCTTTAAAGGTCAGCTAGTCCAAGCCCCCTGCAGAAAGCAGGGACACCTGCTTATTTTGCCAGGAACATAATGAATGTGATCACACACAGCTTACTCAAGTAGCATAAAATTTCTAGAAACAATCAGGTGAGGACAAGCTAGGGACAGCACAAAACTTGAGTTGGCAGAGGAGGCCACACCACTACATCCAGAGCAGCCAGGCAAGCCCAACAGACACACATACAGGTCACGCAGACAGAAGTGAGTGATGCTCCTGCAGGTCCCAATTTTCAGCTCAGAAAGATCCAATACCAACATACAAAGCTACTATAAGCATCCAGGCCAGCTGTCTACCCACACTGATTTAAGAGGGCAGACCTTTGCACTGCATCCTCCAATATAATAGGCAACAGAAGTGGCATCTCAGATGGTGATAGACGATATTTCTCATAAATAATATTCAGATTGAAAATGCACTCACACATAAACATTTAATTAACATGGATACTGCAATTTCTACCACTGCTTCTGCAAGTTCATTTAGCTGGTTCCACCAACTGGAGATCATCTGAGCTCCAGGATGAGATGTTTGACCACACCACTGCTTTAGATTTACTCTGCAGGTCAGAACACCAACCTAAGTTTTATTCAGGCTGTTTGCAGTGGCAGGTTTACAGACATTGAGGCAGTTTCATTACAGTAATTAAATAAGCAAACTATTTAAAGCTCCTATTTTCATCACCTTTCCTTTGTGCTTACTGATACCACACATTAATAACAGTATACCTATCTACACAGTGCAGTTTTCCTACATAAATGAAATGTGATCACAGTACAGAACCAGCTAGCAACTGTTCAGCACAGGTCTCCTTTTCCGTTTTTACTTTCTTAGTTGTCTAACAAACCATTTAGTTTCTTTGTGCCTTGGCTATTTTCTATATGAAATGGGAGCCACTGTCAACTGTGTGGTCTTCCGAAAAGACAGAATCCATTTAAATCCTTCAGCTTAGAAAAACTGTGCAATGAGGTACTAACAGTGGTACTGAAAGCACCAACAATGCAGATCAAATGCCATGAACTCCACCGCACGTCAGACCTGAAAACATCAGCTGCACAGACGTCAAGTTGGAGAGACTCTTCATTGTATTCTCCTGATATTGCACATATGATTCATCACTAATATATGGCAGAAAAAGGTCATATATTACAGCTGCCTTCCCTGACATATTTAAAACAGTTTCATGATTAAGCAAGGAGACTTGCCTAAAAGTTTCCAGGTGCACTTTTCTATTTTCTTAGATAATGATCTATTTCCAGAATAAGCATGACAGTCTGGAAAAGGCATGGATCACATAACCACATTTGGTTATAAATACAGCAACTCCTTCCACAAGCAGTACCCAAGCCTCACATTTCCACCACTCATGACACAAAGGTACCACTGCCAGTGCCTTGCTAGTTGTCACCTGCCACACAAAGGTTATAATTTCCACAGATATAAATAGGCTTGCTTGAAACAAAAGTATGTGAAGTCATTTGCCATAGGTTCCTCCCACCTTCAGCTCATGAAAGATTTTAGTTCTAAAGTGCCTCTCCTGGTAAGCCTCACTTTCCCTGCCTTGGCTACAGTGAAAAACCCAGTCTGCAGCTGTAAGGCCCAAGCCAAGGAGGTGCTCAGTGCTAGTGCAGAGAGCCACGGTTCTCTGCTCCAGCAGGACAGGAAAAACGTTAAGAAAAGCTTATCCTGATGTGGGCAAGCTGAAAACCCTCAGGACAGATGGTCAAATACAGTACTAAGGACATAAACAGGATATTCTAATTTTTACCACCTCCACTTCCATGAAACAGTAACACTACATGCTATATATAGGAACATTTCCTTCCTATAGATCCAATCGGAGAGGAAGAAGTAAAATCAGAAAATCAACACGCTGCCAACTTCCACAGCAAGATGAGGCCTTCTATGGACCTTGGCAGTCCCATGCATTCGACACAAATCCACTTGTAGACCTAGGGAAGACAACTGGTGGTTGTTCCAGGCTTTGAGACAGATTCCTGTCTGCAGTGATTCTTGCAAGAGGATAATTGAGCTTTGCAGAACCATGAAAAGACACAAGCTCCATTTTCATCTTCAGTGACTTACACTCCAAGGCAGCTGCAGCCAGCTAACAGCCCTCAGACCCATCGCAGGCAGATCTCGCTTTGCTCAGTAGTGATCCTTCCACTGAGACAGGCAGAAGCACTGCAGTAGACAAGGCCATGTTCCAATGACTGAATAAATCCAGCTTTACAACTGTTAGTAACCTATGAAAAGATGCCACATATTGTAAAGTTCTGATGGTTAACTTCATATTGGCAGGATTTCTGCTGGGTCAGGTATCGTCTGCCTGGACTGCTTTGACTTTTTGCTGGATCAAGTGCTGTCAGTTCTGGATCAGGTAACAGTCCAATCTCTAACAGCTGGTGTGAATCTGGGGTATGTGGTCTATCTGGTTTATTCAACAGAAATGTGAACATGCACTTGATCCACATCCAATTAGTATCAATGAACAATCCAGAAATACACAAATAGCACACTCACGACCATCCTCCTCCCCCACTTTGTCCCTGTCTCACGGATTTTGACACAAAATGAGAACAAAGTTACTTATAAAAGGCCAGAAAATCAGAAAGGAAAAAGAAAAGTGCTTGTTTTCTCAGATGAAACCGGGCATGGTCATAGCATTCAACTATGAAATCCACATTGGCTTTGCTTATGCACCTAGTTATGCACTGTTTCCTAGCTACCACCATCCCAAGCAAGCAGACAGCACGTCTAGAGACACTCTTGGGCTTTAGTCACTAATCTCTTACATTCTCATGGACAAACCCAACAGCAGAAATTCCTGGCATCTCTACAAAAGCTGGGCAGAGGAAATAAACATGTGAGACTGCTCAGCAAGTTATCTCAGAAAGGACCTGGCAAAAAAGACAAACCTCAACTACAATGGGGCTTTGGCATCATCTGCTCTTTTCACCACCTGCCTGCTGCACCTGCAGCCAAACCCTTGGCTGATAACCTCTACAGAGAGACCTGCAACCACTTAACTGAAGGGCTAAGACACTTCTATTAAAGAACACCTGTCCTGTGATAGCGTTTAGCACTGAGATGCAAACAGGGAATATACTTTGGCCTCAATAACTAATGTCAATGGCTAGTTGCTTGAGGGGAGAAAGGATGTATCTCTTGAAATTAACTCTGTGCACAGTGCTGGCACTAGCACACCAGTGCCCAACAAATTTTGTCTTCATAAAACAGGTGCCAGCAGCTGCCACCAGCCCTCAGCATTGCAGGACCCAACCACACATCATGGCAGGCTTGTTCACAGAAGTAGCACTGGGTGCATTTTCCACATCCACCCTGCTCACCGTCTCTCATGCCAAGACAGCAAGGCATCCTCTTTACAGGCTGCATTTGGAAGATGGAGTCTTTTTCTTGTGAAGCCACATGCTAGACTCAAGCCAAAGCGATGAACAAGAGGTGAAATGTTCTTTTCCACTTGTGACATGCTGCCACGCAGACACCAATCATTTAATATCTGATCCACATCATCACTCAGTCATCAGACAGAAAAGGAGTTGTGGCTAAATTTTCAGCAACACTTAAAAAAAAAAAAACAAACCCAAATAAAGCACAATTGTGGAGCAAGCACCTCCAGGATGATTATTCATCAAAAATCTTTCTAGAGGCAGCAAAAAGAAAAGTCAAAGCCCACAAAAACAGGGAAAGAGTGAGCAGATCAAAAATAGTGATGAGTTAGGAAGGTAATTTTCCACTGTTTATTACATTAACCATACCCAAATAAATGTAATCTTACACAATTTATCAGCCAAGCCTCCCGTCTCCATTTTGAAAGGTTACATGATGTGGTGACATATTAGTTAATTTATGTCTTAGAGAACCAGCTAAAAAATAACAGAAACGTGTAATCTTCTTACAATTATAAAGTCAACACTTAACTGATATGAGAAGCCTCTATTCATAGCAGCTAAAAGGGGCATTCATTCCTCCTTACATCATCCCTTAGTGTTATGTCTTGACGCAATTTTCAGCAGCAGGTGAAATCACTAAAAATTTGAAACAGCATGAAAAATTTTCCTCTATCTGGTTTTAATTAGAACACTCAGCAAAACAGAGAGGTGCAATAAAGAGAGGTAACCCTTTCCTCAGCTGTGCTGTCTGTTCATCTATGGTTACAGAGTCTGGTAAAAAACCCCTATGCAGTATCAGTGGTACTAACTACTAAAAGCAGAGGTTCAGATTAGGATCATGACAAAAACAATAAAAGACAATTCTCATCTGATTATGATCTCTATGTGTTAGGTGTTTTGTACTTTGGAAGATCACCCTGAGAAGTGGGCACCAGAGAGGGAGGTATTGAGAAGACTGGTTGAGACCTGAGGTGCCCCACATCACAGCAGTGGGACCTTCCATCTAGGCACTGGGTGAGACCTGGCACCTCTCCCACCCAAGACTTGCCCACACCAGATGATGATACAATCTACTCCCATCCTCTGGGTCTTGAGGTCCTCTACATAGATAGAGGTCTTGGGGGCAAACTGCCTAGACACTGGGTACATACAGTGCTTGGAGGCTGCCAGGCAGATGTCCAAGGCATGCATTTAGCTTTGGTATTCCCATGATCCAAGATGGTCAGGTCTGAGTACCAGCTCAAGGTACTGTTTGCTGTCCTTACCACAAGGTAAAATCTAATCTTGAATCTAGAACCCCAGAGGGCCTTTCTGCAGATCAGTTTTCCAGGTGGTGGGCCCCCAGCTCAAACCATTATACAAGGCTGTTGCTCCCCTGGTGCAGAACTTTGCATTTCTCTCTGTTGAACTTAATGAGTTTCCTGTTAGCCTACTTCTCCATCCTCTCATGATCTGACTTACTGACAATACATCCACCTGGTCTATCAACCACTCTTTCCAGTGTAGTACAACCTGTAAACTTACTAGGAAGTGTACTCATCACCCAGCTAATGAAGGTGATAAACAGCACTGACCCCAGTGAGGTGAGGTGCAACACTCATTACCAGATTCACAGAACTGTAGGGGTTGGAAGGAACCTCCAGAGATCATCGAGTCCAACCCCCTGCCAGAGCAGGTTCCTAGAGCAGGTCACACAGGTCGGTGTCCAGATGGGTCCGGAATGTCTCCAGAGTAGACTCCACAACCACCCTGGGCAGCCTGTTCCAAGGCTCCCTCACCATGAAGTTTTTTCTCACATCGGTGCTGAACCTCCTGTGGTCCAACTTGTGGCCATTCCCCCTTGTCCTGTCCCCACAGGCCATTGAGAAGAGGTTGGCCATCTCCCCTTGTCTCCCACACTTCAGATATTGATAAACATTGCTGAGATCCCCTCTCAGTCTTCTCTTCTCCAAGCTGAACAGCCCCAGCTCACTCAGCCTTTCCTCACAGGGGAGATGCTCCAGGCCCTTCATCATCCTCATGGCCTCCCCTGGACTCTGTCCAGGAGATCCCTGTCTGGTTTGTACCAGGGAGCCCAGAACTGGACACAGGACTCCAGGTGAGGCCTGACCAGGGCAGAGTAGAGGGGGAGGGTCACCTCCTTCGA
>VXBZ01004242.1:142008-159934 GCA_013399135.1 Heliornis fulica
CCTCATCTGGTTCCTCACTGTCCAGCTCTCCAGCCTGTCCAGGTCTCACCCAATGGCAGCGCAGCATTCCTGCGTGTCCACCACTCCACACAGATTTGGATCATCGGGTACTTGGTAAGGGGGGACACTGTTCCCTCATCAAAGTCGTCAATGAAGATGTTAGACAAGACTGGACCCAACACCAACCCCTGGGGAACACCACTAGTCACAGGTCTCCAGCCAGACTCTGCTCCGCTGACCACAACCCTCTGAGCTGGGCCCATCAGCCAGTTCTCAACCCACCTCACCGTCCACTCATCTATCCCACAGGCTCCAACTCAACCCCATCCTGCTGATTACATCCCCTTGAGTTCAGCAGCTCAACCTGTTTACAGTCCACTTATCCAGGCTGTACTTCATCAGTGTATCTAGAAGGATGTTATGGCCAAAAGCATTAAATGTTTTTCTAATGCTGAGATCAACAACATCTACTGCTTTTCCTCTACTGACCAAGCTTTCCACTACAGAAGGCCACCCCAGTACCCTTGCTACTCCCCATTTTCCCCAGCACTCCTTTTGTTCACACAGACGCAGAAGCACTTCTTGACCTTTACATATTCCACCAGATTCAGCTCCAGAAGAGGCTTGGCTGTCTCAACACTAACTGCATACTCTGCAACTCACACAGTTGTTTCATAGTCCTCCCAGGTCACCTGGCCCTGCTTCCATCTCCTACACATTTCCATGAGCTCCTTGCTCATCCATGCAGGCCTCCTGCATGTCAGGACGGAGCATTACTGAGTTCAGAGACAGTAGTAGTTGGAAAATTAACCCCTTTTCACTTCTTCCTAGCTACTAGGTAACTCCTTTAAATCAGTAAGGTATAAGATATACATATACACATATACATGCACTACCCTAACTCAGTGCAATTGACAGGAATGCTCTCCCCTAGTGTAGAGACCAGACTTCAGCTTTCTCTAACCAAATTCTCAAAGTGAATGACATGAGTATGTAAAGAGCTACTGGTGAATATTTACACATTCAACTCCTACTTAAAGATTTACCACCCCAGTGGATTCTCTCTAGACTTCCAAGTAATCATAAATGCATTTCTGAGTCTGACCTTTAATCAAAACACACAGGATCAGTGTGTAAATCACTCACTTGGGATTTTCTTCCTCATGTGCTAAATTACTGCAGCAACTATTCCACTAATTGCAACAAAGCTCTCTTGGAATTTTTCCTTTCACTGTATCCACCAAGAATTAGGTTTAAGTGTTCCCTTAAAAACAAAAACCAAACAGCAACACACCCCCACCCCCAAAAAAAAAAAACCCACAAAACTTCTCTTTGGAAAACTGGCTGAAAGAATTGTGGGGGGGAGGGGAGAGGGAGGTGTGTGTGTTATTTATTTTAATTAATACAGCCTTTGTTTCCAGATGAATCTAGCCTCTTCTGTAATCACATCCAAACTAATAGGGGTAGCTTTTATTAAATAAGTGAAAAACCTCTGTGTTGTCCTTGTAAGATTAAGAGTACAGAGCTGGTACCAAGCTGGTACCTACACATCCCTTGCTTCTCTCACTGGTACACTGGAAAGATGAACAATTTTATCATTCCTGGAGAAGAGCTGTTTGTCCATTTCAGAGAAGGAATCATTGTTCATCCTCAGTTAAACCAGACTCTGTTTCAATCATGTACCAGTCACAAAATGTCTTCTTTGGTTGTCTTCTACCAATAGCCAGAGAGAGATGTTTCTTCAAGCAAAGCAAAAACTAAGCACTCAGTATCCCCACATTGGTTTTCACATGATGGGAGCTACAGCTTTTATCTTGTAGTAGTGTCCATGACTCAGGCTAACAGGAATAGCTCATGCAAGTCTCTGGCAGGGAGAACACAGGCTGAACATGTATCCTTCCCCTTATCTTTCCTGGAACCAACAGACATGCAGTAAAAATCTGTGATACCACATAAGAGTTAGTCCAGCAACCTAGTTAAAAAAAAAAAAAAAGCTGTGTTCCTCTGCAGCACTAGGTCTAAATTCTGGCAGGTGTCTCAGTGCTCTACCTGATGAAGTAGGTACTACCTAACACCTGTTGGTACTGCCATGACCTGCAGCTCAGACCTGAAATATGGGTGTCCCCTGGCCTCTTCCTCCCCTGGCCAGTATGGTCCAGCACACAAGTTGTTACTATTTCTCAGTGACCTGACCCTGAAGCTCTGTGACAGAAGAAAATGTAAATATTTAGCTTGTCTTTAGGATCAATCATATAGACTGTTGCCTCTTCAAATCTACACTCCAGCCTGCACAGAAACACCTTATGTCACCTTTTTCCCAGCCCAGGTTTAAAAGTTAGTGGCCTGGCTCTGAGCTGAGCAAAAAAAAAAAAACAAATATAAAACAATTTCTTACAGAACAGTCACATTCAATATTGGGGTCAGTCTTGCTCTAATTTAGACCCCATGACAACTCTTTAGACTTCTCTCAAGTCTACTGATCAGTGTGAAAATCCAAGCTGCATAGTCAAAAAAATTCAGACAACAATTCATTTGCATGTTTATTGAATACTTTTTCTGGCTGGTACCTAGTTTTTTCAGAACAGTAGTGTTACAGGAGATGATGATGTGTGCAGAACTCTCTACACCAGCAGCATACCCAGGCCCCCACTGATCTTTCTTCAAAACAGAAGTGTCTACTGTTCAGGGAGATATTTTTACATATGATTGCCACCTGTGTGTGCAGTTCTTGTTCTTTGAGGAGGGAAGACTCCCATTGATCTCACTGCAGTTTGTTTGCAGTTCTAATCCAATTTAAAACACATTAAGTGAAAATAAAACTCACAACCTAACATTTACCCATAGCACCCCTTTAATTTGGTTCTGTGAGAAAATGAAACCAGCTCAAAATCAAAACAAAGTGATTTTATAGCCATTTTCAGCTCAGCCCTGGTGCCGGCAGCTCTGGACCAATGAACAATATCTTTGGTATGGCAAAAGCCTGTGAAACGGTGGAGTGAGGGAAATGCACTGGAGTAACACTCACAGTCATGTGTATAGGTTGTAAAAGGCCTTAAATATAGTTTATTTCCACCACTCCCCTCCCCCTTCCATGGACAGCAAGACCTTCCACTAGACCATGTTGCTCAAAGCCTGCTCGATACACTTAAAGGTGAACTAACATATTCCTCAAATTTTAGCAAATACTGTTATGTATTTCTCAGAACAAATATGTAGCCCTCTCCTTTTGGCTGAAAGATCTCTCTTGCATTTTTCATTGGTTAAAAACATGATTTTAAAGCTCCCCAGATGCTACTGAGCCACTCAGACCCAGTGGGAACTCCCAGAAGGACACATCCTCTGAACAGCCTCAGGACTACCCCTTCCTCCCTGCTACAAAATTCATAGCAACCTTGAGGGAGCAGAGCAGCTGCCTCCTTGCAGAAGCCATGGTCTTTGTACACGCCATCACAGGCCTCGTATTTGTGTGCTGAGAAGGACAGGAGTTACGGCAGGGACAACCCCCACCCAAAGGATCACAAGACAAAAGGAGAACTCTGACTATTGGGATCAGCTGGCACACTTCATCCTCACTCATCCACACAGGCTCAGAGCTGTCAAGGAAGAAACACTTGGGTGCAAAAGGGGAAAAGGGGGAAAATTCTTATCACTCTTTACCTTACATCTGTGACTTTAAGTTGAGGTAATGTTTGTGCACAATTGTGTGGTCTCAGCAGCAGCCAGAGCCTACCCTCACCCCAGTGACACTGCTACCACTGACCTCTAATTCCCAGAGGTGGGATTCAGCTCCATGCTAGAAGTCCCCTGTCCCACACAGCACTGTTGGTGGACATGGCAGTCAGGGCCATGAGTTGTTCGCTCTGCCTTAGCCCAGGCAGAGTGACCTCGGGCAGTGGCTCAGCTCATCCCACCTACAGAGCAGGGCTTGAAATTCCCCATGTGGGCACCCGGTGCAGGCTGACCTATTTGGAAACAAAAAAGCTTTAAGCTGATACTCATTATTCACAGGGTACTTTGTACAAAAAGCAAAGTACTTTCCCTAAACTATGCAATGCAGCCCTTTCTCTAACCTTGCAATAATCTAACACCGGGTTTCTCAACTCTACCAGTCTTTAACCAAGCAAAGCACCCAGTCATTTCAAAGGAGGCTCTGCCCACAAAGTAGTCCAAGATTTGGCCTTCAGCTTGGGAGGTAGGGTGTTTTGTTTTGTCGTTTGGTGTTTTCCTTTCACAAGCTACAGAAATGTATTAGATGGACACAAGTGAGATGGGATGCTCAGCCAGAGCCAGGTCACCACTGCAGCCAGACGGATCACAGTTGCTCCCTGCTCCTGCCCAGTATCACTCCCACCAGCCCCAAAGGGAAGACAGGCAAAACCTCTGCAAAGCAGGGAGCAGAAGCAGCAGCAGGGAAAGGCAGAGCTTCATACACTTGGCACACTGAGAAGCTGATCTGCAAGTCTGCACTTGGAGCATCTTCAAAGTATTTTCTTTGTGAATAAATGCAAATCAGCTTCTGCAGATCACCTCTTTCTGGGCTGGTTCGTCACCATCCCGAACTCCTCCTAGGTGTGGAACAGGACCTGAGAAAACCTTTTGCCAAAAGAGTAATAATATCTGTTTGCTCTAACACAGCATACAAAGCTGCTTCAGTCTAACCTAAGCTACCCTCTTTTCTGCTTTTCCTAATAGGTCAGGAGGATTTTTTCATTTTGTTTTTTAAAACAGCACAGTATGGCACTCCTGAGACCTTCCACCTCATGGCACAAGTGTTCACTGAGGCTCTGGGGCAATGTGGGACTTGCCAAGTGAATTGTTACACCTCCACTCTTCCAGAAACTACAGCAAGGTACAAACCCTACCCTGCACCTGCCATGTGCTGCATTCAAAGCTCCAAGCCCAAAACTGACAGAGATTTGATTTTTTTTCTCTCTTCATTGGGCAGTAATCTAATTTGCAGGCACTGCTTGTGTGACTACCAAGAAGGCCTGCACCACTCTCTAGGACCAGTAATATCTCCTGGCACATGAATGTCTCCCTCAAAACTAACATACTAAAGTAAGACCAGGAGGTTCTGCTTCCAGGCCAAGCAAAGCAGCAGGCTTTTTTCCTAATTGTCTATAAAACAGCATCCAAGACAACACTTAATGGCCACTAAGCTTTTAGGAAAAAAACATTAAGTATCAATAAGTTTTTTTTTTTTTAAAGCAAAAATAAAGACAACCAAAAGAAGAAAGTGGTGACAATCCAGAGCTGCCAGCACTGCATTCACAGAACACACAGCATCAGGGTACCCTATAACCACCTGTAGATCAGAGGCAACACGTGTCACATGCATCATCCCTGTCCATACCTATTCCTCTGCTCTCTACATCCTCTCCAGGTTTAGGTCTTGAAACCTCTAAGAAATCTCTGTTCTGGGAAGAAGACAAGGAGAGGAAAAGCAGAGGATGCAGAACTCCACTTCTGGACACAACCTGTTGAAAGTGTATTCACTGAAAAGTCAGGTGCAGCCTCTGGATCTAGTGTCCTCAGTGCCCTGAGATGGTGGGAACTCAGCTTCTGCAATTGGAACTTTTCCTAGGATTCACACACATCTTCCATACCCTCCTCTCCTGTGAGCAGTGTGCAACTTGGGAATTTACTGCCAATAGCTGGCTTCGCTACAGGTCAGGAGGACCTACCGGAGCATCCTATCCCTCTTTCACACCATTAACCCCACTTGTTCTTTGTTATTTACTTCATAATTTGCAGAAAATTAATGTCTGCCAAGATAAAATGCCCATACAAACCTCACACTGCTTTTGTGACCAAAGCACAAGGCAGCCACACACCCAGCAGCTCCATGATGGGTATGTCATGGGAGGCACAGAGGTTGCTGTTTCTCTGCCTGGTCTGCCCAGCCAAGGTAAAACACAGACAGGCATTTACTTATTCCCTGATCTCTACGCTGTAAGAAACCAACCACACAGTGATAACAACAAAATAACCAACCCAGCCAACAAACAAAAAAAAAATAACTAGAGATGACTTCAAGCTGTCAGAAACAAGTCAAACATGCCCCCATACCTGAAACAGGACTGTCACAAATGAGGGATGTCTGAATTTATCAGATCAGCGTTCCATTTGCTAAATAAAATTATAATTAGCTAATACCTTACATGGATTTTAGTTTGAGATGTCTCGAGTTGTTTGTTTGGGGTTAATTTTCCCCGAGTTCAGCCACTAAGGTCTGCACCTGAGCCCCAGGGGTTTTCCACCAGAGGAAGCACACTGTGAACCACTGCTACTTCACAGCACCACACTGCAGACTCAGCCCTGCTCTAGCCAGGAACAGGCACAACTAGCCAACACATCGAGCTACTGACCTCAGAAAATTACATGCTTATTTTTTAAACCAGGTCAAACTCTGGACTCTAACACTTGATTGTTGTCAGCTCTGTTTTCTACTGAGTGTTTAGATCTGGGAAACATGGCTTTGATTAAAAATGGGCAACCCACCAATTGCAGAGAATTTTCATATAACTGCTTGGCAAAAAACACAACCCAAAACAAAAACACAACTGCAACAGTTATTAGCTATCCATCAAAACTTCTGTGTTGTCCCCTGAGGAATTACCTGTTTCCCCCATATACACCTGATAATTGTTATGGTCAAGGTTAAAGGCAAAGCAACTGCCACAACAGAGAGAACCACTGAGAGATGTTTCAGCTCTTCCCAATGCCTGGTATAAACCAACAGGTTTTTCTGTCTCAGCTGATGTATTGAGTATTTTTTGCCACTTCTACTTTTTTATTAAAAAAAACCCAAACAAAAACCCACGAATAACCAAACCTAAAGCACATTAAAAAAAAAAAAATCAACATTCAATTTGAGCTTAGTTATGGAGAATAGAGTGATAGGTGAGACAGTCCACTGAGACCATGGATCTAATTCTACTGCATTTCATGTTGATGACAAGAACAGGCAGGGCACCAGACAGCAGCACCTGGCCAGGTTAGCACACTTTTTTGAGCTCAAAAAAACATGGGTAAATGGCAAAGTCTGTTCACCCTCTCCTTGCTCAGAACCATTCTCCCAGTGATTACTTCCCAATCATTCAACATCTGTCACAAACAAATTGATTTAGTAGAAATCTCACATCAGGAACAAAGACAGAACACAAAACCAAGCTCTGACCCTAACACTAGTGAAGGCAACATCATATATCCAAGGCCAGGAAAACAGTACCAAGCCACAGCAGCAGATACCTCAGCTGTCCCAGTTCAGTCAGATCAGCACTTGATTTGTTACAGCAAAAAAAGCAACCATATTTCTCTCCCTACCTCATTAGAAACACCTTTCTAACAAAGGTTTCCAATCAACTCCTGCCTGCATGCACGCTGCAGTTCTGCACACGCAGAGCCTGTGCACAAAAATTAAAAAATTACTCATTTCAATTTGTGATATGCACGAACACTTGCCTGTCCCTGTGTTTTCAAGCACAACACCACCCACCAATGACCCAGCCAGGGACCCATGTTCAGGACTGGCTTCACCTGATGTTTCCTAAAGCCACAGAGACAGGAACTGCCAGCACAGGTTGTCAAGCACAGTCTCCACTCAAGGAGATGGATGCAGTACAGCAAACTACCTAGTTTCCAGCCTGGGAGCTCTACCCATGGGGTCCAGCTTCCTGGCACTGCATGTGCTTGGGGACAAGCCTGCAGCACAGAAGAAGGGTTTACACAACAACCACCAGAACTAAAAGGTATTTCCCATGCCTGTGAGAGGCCACAGGGTCTTCACAGGCCACAGGAAATAAGATTCAAATGAGCTGGACCATCTAAATATGCAGTACTGTGAAGCTGTATTTAGGAATAGTTTTTCATTTCTCCAACTTTGAAACTTCCTGTATTCACATGGCTGCATTAAAATCTTGTTTTCACTTGCCAGAAGTTCTGTGGTGTCATAAGTGAAACAGTTCACCAATCAAATAAATGTTTGGATGGCCAGGAAAGCATCTGAGAGTTCCCATCAGTTCTTCCACAACAGCTATCTACTTTTCACAAAAAGCTATGAACATGTTCTGAACTGAAATTCACCTTGCTCAGCAATGGTACACAGCCAGACATGATCTTCTGTAATCTGTTAAATGCCTCTTTGCTGTCCATTGAATCCACTCCCTGGCTACGTGATGACAAGGTGGTAATAATACTCTTTGCACTGACACCCCACCTTCCCTGCAGTTCCTCTAATACTCACAAGTACACATACTAAAGCTCCCAGCAAGCTAGATGCATTTCACTGCTGCTGCCTACAATTAGAGGCTTCAGAATTAACTATCCCCTCCCCAAATCTAGCCTTAAGTATTTCTATTGTTATCCCAACCCAACCACACCACTCTCCAAAGTCATTTGACTGAACATGCCTAGCATATGGAAGAGCTCAATTCTGTTAGGTACCTCAGCTCCCAGGGTCTCACAGGGGAAACTCTAAGCACGCCTGTAGTGTGCAGGCAACATGTGGCACCTCACACCAGCCCAGCCCCCATGGGCAGCCCCAACCAAATCAGCCCAACATACCCCTTCTGCCAAGCCATGCAGTAGCTGCCACTGTTGCCCCCTTCTCTCAGCAGCTGGGAGTGTCAGGGCTCAGACACCCTGGGCAAAATGACAGCTGAGCTGCACTTGTCAGCACATGTGCTCCAGCAACACAGGACACAGATGTTTAAACCCAACTGCCTACAGGTTTTCATGCAAAACCTGCTGAGAGGCACTTTTCCAGCATCTCAAATTTGGAAACAGGTGTCACTAGCAATAAATCCTTACCCCCAGCTGAGTCCCCCTGCATTAAGATCTTACATATTTTATATGCACAGTAGTTCTCAGCTGAGCATTAAATGTGTTTGTGCTCTGGGGTGCTGAGGTTTTTTCCTTAATGAGTCATAGGCCTGTTCTTAAAAGTTTGCTGGAACACACAAATGTGACATTAGAGATTTAGTAAAACTGCTCCAACAACCAAGGAGTGAAGTTTCAGACAACATGAGACACTCCAGCTGGAAGAGATATACAACTTGCTTGGCATTTTCTTGCGCTGCTCTGTTTGACAGAAGAGTAACAAACAGGCTCTGCCCATAGGGAGTTAAACCAGCACAAGGAGGTTAACAGAGATAACACACACCACACAACAGCAACATCTGCTCTGGTGCAGAGAAAAGGCACAAAATCCCCTTCCAGAGATAACATCAACACAGACACAGAGAAAAATCACATAAAAATCTAGCCAAACACTGACATTTACTGGTTGATCATTAGCACTTTTACTCATTTTGTTAAGAGCTTAAGGCTGGTCCTGCTCCCAAATAAGCCAACAGGATTCCTGCTGCCAGTCTCAGCAGCAGTCACACCCCTGGAGCATCTCCAAGCAGCACCACATCACAGCACCAGGTACCTCCATCATGTCTGGACTTGAACCTTTCAGGCAGCTGAACAGAGCCCTCCAAAATGAGTCTTTATAGACTTGTACTAAAACTTACAGACATCATGCACATTGCTGCCTTTCTTCAGCTTTGCTTTATATCATACCTTCCCCGTTCAGGGGGAAGAATTTTGTCTAGAATGGGCATTAAAAAAATAAAAATATTCAAACACCACATTAGAGACACCTAGTTTCTCCAACCACAGAATTAAGAAATTACTATGGACACAACAAATGCCAACAGAACTGCTCCACTTGGGTAGGCTGCAAAACGAGGCATGGATTTTAAGACACCACAAGAATGGCTGCATCTCCTCTACCACCACCGAGAGGGGGGGATCCAGGGAGCAGGGTTCATAGGATCCCAGACACCTTCATCCCAAAAACAGCTCTCCAATCATCCAGCTAGCAAGCAGCACTGGACAGCACCAGAGAATTACATATTCCACCAGTGTCCAAGCAGGATCCAGAATAAGGCAGATTCCCCTCCAACAGCATGGGGCTTCCTGGACTGCAGCTCTGTCAAGGTGTTGTGAAGTGCTGTCCTGTGATAGCTTTTGGGACATACAATGTAGGTAGGAGGACATGTTCAGAGGTACTAGGTTTCTGCATTTTTTGTTTGTTTAGTAAAACATTTGGCTTAGTGCTGTTTTATTTCCTTACCAGTGATGAACAATACTTTGAAACATCTGAAAATTACTTTGCCAGATTTTTTTAAATTTATTTTTAAATCATCATTTTAGTATTTAGCGAAATCTCTTGCTTTGAGAAAGCTTTCTAAAACTCCAATGTGCACAAGACTAACAGACATTTACATCCTAATTTATTAACCACAGATATTACAGATTTCGGCCTAGGCTGGTATCTTTGCTGCTGCCAACAAGCAATCAGCAAGAGCAATGACACTATATCATTACATTTTAAATGTAAAAATTATACAGCTTCAGGGAAATTTTCCACTAAGCAGCATCAACCTCAATCACTCTGTAAGGACAGTTACCTGTTCCTGGAGGTCAGGCTCACATTTCTACTCAGCAAACACAGAGGCCACAGAATGTGTTAAACTATTTGCTCTCAATTCACACACCACTGCGTACAAATTCCCAGTGCACATTTAACATCAAACTGGGAGACTGGCACACAAATCTTTGTGGAGGATGAGGCACAGAGGCTAGGTGAAAGCCGCCAGCACAAGTTAAACTCCACCACAGAACAATTTTTCATTTTGAATCTCGCCTAAGATGTCTCCCTGACCCTAAGAGAACATGCTTGACTGGGGTTTTGGGGAAGAGTGGACACAAGGGGAAGGGTGTGTTTAAAAGCCTGATGTTACTCCTGGGAATTTGAGAACCTTTCACTTGGGAAATGCAACACAGAACTGTCTTGGAGCTTGTGACAGAGCCCTAAAAAATAAGCTGATCTAACAAAACACTCAGTGTACACGGCTCTGCAATCACCAGTGGCACAGCACACTCCAAACTGCAGCATGGGCTCCACGAAACCCTTGCAATCCACAAGGACACAAACTCTTTGAAATAAGCAAACCCAAACTTCCTTCTCCAAATACATTTTGCATGTAAACGATCCCCTTTATTTCAGAACCATAGAGCCAGATAGCTAGTCCCTTCCTCCCCCCCTTCCCTCCCCTCCTCGGCACAACTGCTCCATCAACCTCTGTTTCAAAAGCATCCAGGTAAGTAAAACATTCACAGGGATACTCACATGGATACATTTCCCAAACTACAAGGGATAAGAAAAAGGTAACAACTAAATGAGGTGTTGCTAAACCACAGTAGTGCCTATGCCAACTCTATATAATACATCCAAACCTCTTATCACATCTCACCTGTGGTAGCCCTAATAAAACACATGGCAGTTCTTTGGAAGTCACCATGCCTCTCATCAACAATGAGAAGAGAACCCAAGAATAAAAGCACAAACAACAAAACCAAGAAAGAAATATTTGCCATCAAATAATGTCCCTATACCCAGTCCAGTTTCCTGCAACTGAAGGTAAGAAAGCAGTTGTCTTCATAACACACACTTGTATCTAAGTTACAGTTGCCCAAATTTCAATTTTATGGTAACTGTACATTATATGCATCTAGTAATAAAATATAAACACACCTCCATTCCACATCTCACCTGTTCTTACATATGACACTGTTTATCTCCTTCCAACTTAAGGAAGACTCACAAGCATGTGCAAGGCCAGTGCTAACTGCAGGAAGCCATCTGGGATCACTCCCACATCCTTCAAAGAACATTTCAAACCAGAGGCAACCCCCCTTTTTTCCCCCCACCTCTGTTGACTCATGTTATCATGCTTATTTTTTGATCCTCTTCATTGTCTTGAATTCTTTCCACATTCTCTCTCCCCCCACCCTCCTACTCCTTTCTCCCTTTCAGACAACCCTCCAGCTCCAGGCTTTTCCTGTCACTATCTGCCATTATTTTCTCCACTCAATCCATCACTCCCCCTCTCCCCTCACACCCAGGCACAGGCAGTCTGCTGCCTGCTGTGGTCAGCGATGGGGCAGGCTGTGACCATGACTGTGCTGCTAGCTCACACGTACCCCTGCACCTTCCACTGCAGCTCTGCCTGCACCTCTCCTCTCCAGCAAACCCCTCCACCACACAGAAGGGCTGTCACGGTGTCGCCCCAGCCGGGACGCCCTCAACACCACGCAGACGCTCTCTCTAAAATGCTGGAGGTGAAAAGACAGAAAACCAACAGAGGAAAAAACCAACCCGTGGGTTGGGATAAGGATAGTTTACTGGGACAGTAGAAAGGTAAGGATGATAGGACTTTATTGTGAAATATATAAAAAGGGTTATACAGGGTACAATTTCTCACCAATCTGCACCTCTCACAGCTCACTCAGGGACTGGGTGATGACCTCTGGTTCTGCCTCTTCCAACTGGTCTCAGGATGGCTGGATCATCCTCCCTCACTGGGCAAACAGATTTTTTTGTGCATTTCCTCTTGTGTACAGGGGCAACTGACACTGGTGTGGGCTTGGCTTTTTGCCCATCTGCAGTGTCTGTCACAGGGGTTGCAGTAGGAGCCGTGCCTGAGTCTGAGCTCATTTTTGACGGGTTTCTTGCATTTCAGCTAAAAAACTTGCCCACTCCAAACAGTTTCAGTTTCAGCAGTGTATTTTCCAGCTAACTGGGAGATTAGCAAAACCAAACTCTGAAGTATGACCTGTTCGAACACCTCATGAGATCACACAATGAAGATGGTTTCTATTTAGAGGTTTGACTATTAAAAAACTCAGACCTGGTGGAAAATAAACCCTTTTCACAGAAGGGCCTCCACTGTAAAAGCTGAAGGATCTCAGCTGCTTATCAAAGCTGACTAGATTTCTACATCCAGATAAAAAAAAAAATCATTCCCCTGCAATAAATCTTTGCTTATTTCCAAAACAACATGACGTATCAACTGTTACCTCTGTTTTGATGGAAATGGGAAGTATCTGATTTCATAAAGAAAGCCTGAGGAACCCATAAGACAACAACCATAAGCAAGCAACACTTTAGTGAATATCTCAAGTGCTATGGTTACCAACTCAAACATCACCTAGATTTTATTCATATTTTCCAAATTTTATCTTTGAGCAATGCAGCTTCTCAGGATTTGCAACTGACACCTGACTTGATTTTGATCTCACTTGCATATACACCCTTTCATCATATCAAATGAAACCTGAACACAGAACTCTGAAGTCACAAGCACACTGCAGGGCCCAAAATCCAATCCTGCAACATCAGCAGGATTTCCCAATGCAAAGAAACAGATTTGCATGAATGATTACATACCTAAAGGGAGATGGGGCCTAGATGTGTCTAGGGATCTATTTTTTCCCTTTACCTACTTACCAGGCCGAAGACTTTTCAACAGGGTGTTATCAGCAGCATTTCTTGGTGGTGTTCCAAAACACATGTACCAGGTTGTACAGGTTGCTCTCTGGAAAAACCCAAGAGCTTGCAGAAGTCAAGCCTACTTGCTAGGGTAAGAATAGGCTTTTGCTAGGCAGTTAATTAACAGAATCTAGACTGCATCTCAAAGACATCACCTGACTCCTGCTCAGTTCCTACAGAGCACTGAGAAAGGAGCTGTTTCCCTCAGGGTGGGGAGAGCTCAGACTAAAGCTCCTGTGGCAGACAAAGATAACAGGACTGGCTGTTTCTCACTGGGAAGTATCCCACATGCTGAGAACTTGCTGTATTCTGCAGACCAGATGCAAGAGTAAGGGGGTGAGGTGGCAGCAAGGGTGAAGACAACTCAATGCACAGAAATGAGGAAAAACACTTTCACAAGTCACACAAGGGGTGTCAAAGGACACCAGCATGATTGCAAACTTGTCTTTCTTGATTTTGCATGGGCAGAAAACAATCCACACTCCCCCTGCCTCCTAGTCTCATGGTACCTTTTCCACATCCTTTTTAGTTCAACACGGTGAGACAATTAAGTCACTTCTTGCACCGCATCCCACCACCCTGACCAAGATGAGCAGACAGCCCTTGTTGGGTGACAGCTGCAGCACAGCAGGGGCTGTCAGGAACACGCAATGGCTGCCCGTGCCCCTCCACCGACTCTCCTACTTCTGACAACACACCAGCAGAACCACAGGACATACAGAGAGATCTTGTTCAAAAACAACAGCCAAATCAGCATGACTGTTCAACACAATGACATTTCCCTGCCTGGCAGATAAGCCTTAGCCTCACAGTCAGTCCCACAAGGATTACTCTGGCTTGGATGGGCACACCAAAATCCAATTTTTGTCCTAAACTATCTTTTCCAACACCAAGACATCAGACTGAAGAATTCTGCAAAGTAAATAGAATTTCTGCCAATATCTGAGATGATTACTTCCTAACACCCACAACTGTCCTGTTAACACCCTAGGATGCATAAACACCCCTGAAACACAAATGCTCAGCTGAGAACAGGTATGAAAGGAGTTAAAGTACCTCTGTATTATCTCTCTTCTCAGCAGCAGCCACCAAACTGAGCACATTTACTAAACTGCCCGTACTTTGACAAGAGACAGGGTGGGGGTCTCAGAGGGTTTAGAAGGAAGCAGTTTGGGCAAGGATTCCACAGGAAACAGCTACAAGGGAATGAAGTCTCTCAACTTTACCAAATCCAACAGTAGACTGCTATCAAAGGAACAGTCTCGGCCTCTCAGAGTCCTCTGTCTGCACCCTTACCCTTAGGTCAGCTCCAGTCACCTCATCAACAGAGAGCAGTTGGAGCAGCTCACCAATCCAGCCCAGCACAACACTGCCTCTCTCCCCTTCTGCCTCTGCAGGCTTCCTTTTCTGTAAGATCAGCGAACACATGTGGCTGCAATGTGCTGATGGGAGGAGCACTTGGAAGTGGCAGGGTGCTACCTCTCAGCTGTGTAACAGGGGTAAGGCAGATGCAGAGCTCTCCTTTCGTGGCACTGCATCTCCAGTCAGGCTCACCCAGCTGCGGAAGGGCGGTTTCCCTCTCGTCGCAGATGCACCGGAGCCTGCCGGAAGAAAGCAGAAGGGATGCAGAGAGTGCAAAGCTCCAGTGAGCAGTGATGCTCATGGCTGCTCATACCAGCGTGGACAGAGAGCAGTCAGTCCCTTGGACCTGCTGGGTTGCACTGGGCTTGCGCCCACCAAGCCTCTCCAACCCCTGTCCATGTCCTCCATCGTATACCTGACTGCCCAGAGCACAGGTTCCCCGTGAAGCGGAGCAGTGAGCTGTGGAAGAGCAGCCAAGCTGCCAACACAAGCAGCCAGGGGAACACTCAGACCTATTCACCCACAAACAGAAGGGAGGCAGGGTAGAGCTGCTCATCCTCCCTACAGGACTGGTTAGCCACCTGATCTCAACTGCAAAGTAACACTGCTCAATTATTTTTGTTTCTTCCTTTGGAAAGTGGGGGGTGGGCACTGGAAGTGGTGGGCGGCAGCACACAGAACACACTAAAATTACCAGTATCCTCATATAAACTCCCACTAGACAATTGAGTTCATCTAATTAGGAAATACTAAACTACCTCCTCTGTTCCCTCTACCTTGTTAAGACTATTGGCTCAACATTTCTGTTCTCCATGGGCATCCCAGAAGACACCATGACTGCCTCCTGAGCACGCCAGACACTAGCACTAAGGGAGTGAACATGTAAGGAAAGGCTTCAGCTGCAGTATGCACAACCTGCTACACAAATCAGTGAGTTTCTCCTTGCTTCCCTTTACTGACATTGTTCAAGACACTCTCGGGTGTGTCAGACTAAACAGCAGACTTCTCACCATTCCATTCTCACTCTCCTTGTCTGACCCATCAGCCTGCCTTCACAGCTACCAACCCCTCGTGCTTATCCAGCCAGAGCTCAGCATTGCCTCCATGGGGCATGTGAATCAGAAACGTGCAATCGATGCCACCAGGATTTATCAAAGCCTCAACAACTCACAGAAATCAGCTTTCCCTTTTAAAGCACCCCATTTTTTGGGGCTTCATCTGCTTTCCCAGGTGCAAGTCATAGCAGCACTTCTTTGTACTGCTACAATTAATGCCTGCAGAGCTGCTGGTATGTACACTCTCCGGGCACAAAGGCTCAAGCTTACTGCTGATCCTACCTAAAATGCATCCTGTGAGGTTTAGGACATGCTGCAACAGATTGCTACAGAATATACCTCCAAGTAGTGACACTCATAATATGGAAATTATAAATAAAACCAGATACCTCAGGCCTGCTCCTCCAGCCCTCTATCATACATCCAGCTTCTCTGGCTGCTGCAAACCCCTCTCAGAGGCTCAGGACAGCTCTAAGTTATTACTCCAAATACATCTTATTTCTCAATGTCTCGCTATATATCTTAAGGCAACATTTTCCACAGTTAGTGTGTTAAAAAGCCCTCTCATCCAGCTTCTGCAGATGCTCAGAAGTGAATGTTACTGCGCCCAGCTGGAGTCAGTCAGGTGGTGACAAGCAGCACACCAGGTGCCAAGCCCTGCAGAAGATGCAGTGGATAGCCATTGGCTTTCTTAGGAGCCCCACACGGGAGGGAGAGAGGCAGTAAGCACAGTGTTCAGCTTCCTTTGGGCACAAGTGCTTGTAGAAACTATGCTACTGCAGTTGACAAAGATTTTCCTTGTACAAGCTGGTACTGCTCGCTTCACCACCTCTGCTGACTGCAAGAGTCTGTAAGATGCTCACAGTGAGACAGACCTAGGCCAAGGAGCCCTGCAATTTTGGTCTTCCATGCCAAACACACTAACACTGTGCCAAAAGCAATCTGAGTCCTCATGTTTGAATCAGCGACCAAGAAAATGCGCACCTCCATCCTCAGGCAAGGCTCATGTCAGCCAGAAATCACACACCACCACAGAGATTCTCATGGAGGCAGCACACAAAGGCACAGAGATATCTGTCCCCTCAAAGGCCAAAGAGAGGCTGGCTCATCCACAGCCCCCATCTTGGAAGGGACTGTGGGAGAAGAGAAAGGAGGCCTCTGCAGCTGACCAAAGGTTCTGATGGGGGATTTTAACTCCCCAGATATTTGCTGAATGCCTACACAGCCAGCCACTGGCATTCCAGGAGGTTCCTCCAGAGCATTCCTTCCTGGTGCAAACGGTGAATGAGCCCACTAGGAGAGGAGCACTGCTGGATCTTGTTCTTGCTGAAAAAGGAGGGACTGGTTGAAGCACTGAAAGTTGAAGGTAGACTTGGCTGCAGTGACCATGAGATGGGGGAGTTCAGGACCTTATGTGGCAGGAGGAGAACCTCTAGTAGGACTGCAACCTTGGACTTTGGCAGAGCCGACTTTGGCCTCTCCAAGCAATTACTAAGAGAAATCCTATGTGATGTATTGGAAGGAACAGGAGCCCAAGAAAGTTGACCCATATTCAAGGACCGCTTCTTCCAAGCTCAAGATCAGAGCATCCCAATGAGGAAAAAATCAAGAAGGGGAGACAGGAAACCTGTGTGGATAAACTGAGGACTGCTGGGTAAACTCAGGTGTAAGAAGTCTACAGGTCATGGAGGGAATGGCTATGTTGGAGGAATACAAGAATATTGTCCAAGTTTGTAGGGTGAAAGACTAGGAAAGCTAAGGCCTCCTTGGAGTTAAACCTTGCAAGGGAAGTTAAGAATAACAGGAAGGGTTTCTTCAAATATATAGCAGACAAAACTAACATTAGAGGCAGTGTGGGTCCACTGATGAACGAGGTGGGTGCCCTGGTGACTGAGGACAGTAAGAAGGCAGAGTTACTGAATGCCTTTGTCTATACTGATGGAGACTGTTTGCAGGAGCCACAGATGGATGAAGTCCCAGAGGAAGCCAGGATAAATGAGGAGTCTGCCTCGGTTGATGAGGACTGGGTCAGGGACCAGTTAAGTCATCTGGACATCCATAAATCCACGGGTCCTGATGGGATCCATCCAAGGGTGCTGAGGGAGCTGGCAGGAGTCATTGCTAG
>VXBZ01004242.1:165778-190095 GCA_013399135.1 Heliornis fulica
GGTCCGCGGGGGCCCCCGGGGGGAGCCGTGGGGGGGGGGGGGGGAGGGCGGGCGTGTGTCTGTCAGGGAGGCGCCGAACCGCCGCCCGGGGTTCCCGCCTTCCGGGGGGGCTGCGCCGCTCGCCCCGCTTCCCTCCGTCGCTCTCGCCCCCGACTGGAACTTTCCGGCGGGACCCGGCGGCCTCGCCCCGCCGCGGAAAGGGGCAGCTCCCGCCTGCCGAGCAAAGGAACCGACACAGCTGGGCTGAGGGGGGATGCGGGCTGCAGCGGGGGACGGGGCNGGGCCGGTCCCTCTGCTGCTAACGTCTCCCACCTGTGCGGAATCCCAGGACCGGGCAGGTGACCCCGCGGGAAGGACGTGTGCTTCAGCACGGCAGCTGATAATGATTTGCAGTTATTTCTGTGGCCTTGGGAAAAAAAAAGAAAAAGAGGAAAAAAAAAAGACAGTGCTAAGACATATGATAAACATATTGTGGCCTAAAGCAGTCTCTGTATTGACACGAGTTCAAGAAAGCATGCTACTGCTACTGTAACCTCGCTAGAGCCTCATCTGTTGATTCAGTGACAAACAAGGCAGCACTGCTTGCCGTTTACATCTGTATAAACACCGAAGAGGATGTCAGAAAACCCCGACTCCGAAATGCCTACTGAACTGAGGTCACCTATGCAAAACCATAGCCTACAGTTAATATTTTTGCAACTAAACTGGAAATCCTTGACGTGTCGATGGTAGCAATGCTAACAGAGCCCTAACAAATAGGTACCTGAGTAGTGTCCTTATGGTGCTGGGTGCTGAGGTCCCAGAGAGGAGGGAAGCACATTGCAAGTTTGAGCTATAAGCATTCTGACCTGCCAAGAACATTTTATCCTGTTATCATACCTAATTAAACATTAAAAGCAACTGTGTACTCAAAAATGTCCCCAGCTGTGTAGGACAATTGATTTGCAATCTGTTTGTGTGTAGAAGTGGCAAATAAATAAAATAAACCTTGTTAGTATGTGAAGCAAGACCTGAAAAGCAAATCTATTAGACATGGGAGAGGCAGTTCACTATCAATGTGAATATATGTGTAAATACATCCAGTCCTGGGAGTAAGTGCTTTTTTCTATCTTGAGTTTTCATCTCATTATACTTCTTGCTAACCTCCTAAGCAAGCAGTTACTGTGTGCTCCTGCAGATCGCTCCTTATGGACCAGTAGTGTCCAGACCAGCTATACCTGTGAAAAGCTCATTCTTCAGTCATTCCTGGGGCCTGGACCAGGATTATTTATCTTACTGACTTTGAATGACATACTACCAGTTTTAAAAGGTTGTCTTACTGTGAAACTAGGAGAGGGAGTCACATGGACAACCTAGGAACTTGGTCCATCAGCACACACGTAAAGACAAACTAATATACTTTTTTTTTTCCTTTTCCTTTTTTTTCTTTTAATCTTTACAATGTTAGATGACTTCACTAGTAGTATAACAGATGGGATAAGACATATTTGGGGACCCTGGCTGTGTGGTCACGCAAAGAAGCTTTTTGAGCACCTATCTTTAGTAGGGACTGCAGAGCCAATGCTGTGTGTGTGAAGTCAAGTTACAGGAAGAGTTTGTCCTTCTGTGCCTCAAATCTGGCTCTGTTCCGCCTTTTGAGACAGCACAGTTATATGCTGCTTCTGCTGCCAGCAGGTACCAAATTACTATGGTATGAAAGTTGTTGAAGGGCATAGTTTGTTGATTATACGCATGGGAAAGACACCCCAGAGACTGGGAGAATCTGGTGAATCTAAGGAAACAGCGCTTTTTAGTAAGCAGTGTGAGACAGATGATAAAGATCACTTACTTTCAGTGCTGAAAGTTTATGCTCAATAAGTAAAACCTCAAAGCCAGCCCAGTCAAGGCTGCTGCAGTCCTGAGCCAGAGTATCCCTGCTCAGCACTCCTATCTCAGCCCTGCTGCAGGGGCAATACTACAGACCAGCTCTTCACCAGTAAATCATACTTCTGTCATACACATAATGAACATAACGTTTACCCACACTAGAGCCACAGATGCAGTCCACATGGGTGAAATAAAGAGGTTTGCGGTGGTACATAGTTCATTTGAGCACTGCTGCATTTCTCATAGGGGACCAATTGTGCTGGGCTGTGGGCACAGAAAGCACAGAGCTAAAGCTGCCGTTGCTGTAATAACTACCCCCATCCATCTCCTTACTGTTATACAAAGTAAATCCAAAGCACCAGGCAATTACAGCTTGACAATCCTGGCATGTTTTTCTCCCCACCTTATTTTTGATATATTTACTTAATTTCAATAGCGAGCAGTAAAACATATATATTGCCAAAAGATTCACCCTTGTGCAACTAAGAGCATAAGTGCTGTCAGAGTATTATAAAAGATGAACTTCATTTCTTAATTTGGTGTGGTAATCCTTACACCTGATTTTAAGTAATATCAGTAAATCAGATATTAAGGAAAGCCAGCTGCTTCTGTTAAATAAACTCCTTTGTCTAAGACTTAATAGGAGCAAAAACAGGCCAGGTGGAGTTATTGATCTGTGAATATCAGCTGGCTGGGCCTCACAGGCAGTGAGTGTACTCCTGTTTCTTCTAATTGCCAGTGCCTTCAAGTGAATGCTGCCCTAGCCAACAAGCAGGGAGACTTGGTGGTTTGCAGGGGATTTTGTCTCCCTGAGTTGTAAACAGTTTATTGCCCACAAAGCAGAGAATTTGTACGTGTAAGAATCTAGCAGTGAAGCTTTAGCCCTATTGAAGATGATGGCAAAAATACCAGGCTTGTATTGTGGTGTATGCTCTATCAGACATGAGTTTACTGACACAATGCAGGAGGGAGTTCTTTGTCTCATTTAATCAATTTAACAATTTGAAGCTGCTCCACGGATTTGCTTACTGAATGGGATGCCAACTAACTTTTTGCAATTTCCCTCCTTGTCTCCAGTGTTAAGAAAACATTGAAATTATACATTAAAGTCTACAAGTTAAATAAGACTTATTATTACCTAGGATTTTATTGTTCTCATTTCATTTTAAAATTGATCAATTTATTGGTGAGGAATGTAAGAATTATTCTTTTTCCTTGCTCTGATTTGTTTTAAGCTTGATTCAAAACAAACCAAAAACACCACCCCAAAACACAACCCTTGTGAAGATGTAAAAATTAAACTGAGGAATGTTTTTTATTTCGTGTTTTATATCACTTTGTTTTACTTGTTTAGGTCCTGTATGTTTATTTGCATTGTTACAATTTTTGGATTTTTTTAAATATGAAGTTTGGAAATTAATATGTGTTCAGACTTGTGTGATTGGTTTGCACCTTGCTCTGACATGTTTTTAAAAATACCCATTTGCAAGTGAACACAGCTTTTAAAATATGAAATTAGTGAATGTGTTTTAGGGCACCATCTTCTGGCAGACAGAACACATTGTGTTTGGCTACCTTTGCTAAGCACAACTATTTAAAATATTTTTGCTAACACTACTCTCTGCAGGCTTACAGGTAATTTCTCATTCTAAATCTGCAATAAAACGGTATTTAACATTTTTTACATTCTTCTTACTCATTGCAAACACAGCTATTCACCATGCTGCACAAATATAGCTTGGGACTGACCCTGTAAAATTCCAGTCACAACAGGCACTTTGTGTGCGTGCATTGTTAGACAGATGACATATGTCCAAGCCCTTACAATTAATACACCATTCATGTATCTTATTTATTTTGTAGTTTCATCTTCCACTTCTCTTGCATATTTTAGATAATAACACTTCTGGCCAAAGCAATTTATTGGCTCATACTTTAGAGGCTGCACATGGCCTTAGTTCTGCTTACTTGCAATCACAAGACATAATCACTGTGTAGTTTAACACAGCTTTATAGCAGCCACCACATTTGCACAAATATGTAATTTAGTTGGCCAGCTCAGTTAGAAGTGTACCTACTTAGTACTTTTCAGGAGATCTTAGGTTATATAGCTTTTTATTTTGGAGACCTGGAAATCTAAAAAATCCCAACCCTTGGGACTCTACAGAGCTAAAATTTATCTTGATGCAATAAAAAGAAAGTCCTGATTACAACACTGCAAACCATCATCTGGCAAAGAAATCAGATGGCATAAGTGCATTTAATAAAACATCGTCACGCTGCGTGTGGGCCAGACTGCTGGACACACAGCCCCCTACCCCGTGCTGGTGAAAAGTACCATGCCAACTGTATGCACCTCTTTATACCTTTTCAATAAACCAAGAACAGCAGCTGCACTTACATTTCATGGTATTTTCCATATAGAATGGTGTTACAGAGATAAGACTTGTCAACTGAAAATAATGAACATATTTGCAAGAAGAGCTGTTCCGTAAGCAATGGACCTAATGAAGGCCAGTCTTCTATAGATCTGTATTTTGCACCCTTTGCATTCTCCAGCTTGTAACCTCTTCTCCAGATCCCCACTGATGCTGCAGTCCTGTCACCCCCTTTGTCCCATAAAGCTCTCCCACTGCTACAGGACTTACCCCAGCTCTCAGACAGTGAACAATGTACTTCTAGGTTTACTGTACCACAGTAAAATGGCCAAGTGCTACTGCAGGGCTTCCATGGTCCCATCTCTCCTTATCTACAGCCGTTTACTTGTAGAATTTGAGATGACTGATGAAATTGCTTAATGTTTGCAAGTAGCTTCAAATGTTTCTGGAGAGATCTGGCAGAAAAATTCCATAAGGATCTTTTCTTTAGGAAATGATACTGAAAATATCACTTTTTCTGATGTGAGTGAAGCATACTAATGAGAAAAAGATATTGACATGTATCTGAGCAGCGATTTTCTTAATATAGACAGAGATCAAGCTATCTCTAGTACACTTATTTACTTTATCCTATTCCTCCCTTGAATCACACAGAATCACAGAATATTAGGAGCTAGAAGAGACCTCCAGAGACCATCCAGTCCACCACCATGGCCCGAGCAGGACCATCTAGAGTAGATCACACAGGAACGTGTCCAGATTGGTCTTGAATGTCTCCAAAGGAGACTACAAGAATCAATGTCTCAAAATCAAAGCATTAAATAGCCTCCCCCTCTGATTCCTTTGTAGCTGTATGTTCTTTGTAATCATTTTGCTTAGACACTAGCCCAGAAATCACCTCTGGCAAGAAAAAAACCAAATGATCGACTTGTGTAAGATTGATCCAAGTTTCTACTTTATTGCACATTCACTATCTTAGTTGCATGAAATTGAGGTCATCTTGTCCTTGTAACTGTAAAGAGAATAAAGAAAATATCTCTACCTATAGGCACAGAAACAACACAGAAAAAACAAACAAAAAAAACCCCCCACATATATTTTCCTTAATTTAGTGTTTATACAGTTTTCTAGTCCAAATTAATAATTTTGGGATAGTAAAGATAAGACTTGCAGCAGATATCAATGGCATATATGAACTGAACACAAGCCTATTTTACCTTCTGGGATCTAATAAATGATTAGCAAGAGGTCTTTGTTGTAAAGGTCAGAACTTGAAATGGCATATCAATCCGCTTGCCAGCTGTCAAGAGTCAATAGATCAGGATAGCACGTATCTCTCTGGTTCAACAATGAACTGGTTTCATAAAGTAAAATGAAAATGTCACAGAGAACTACTACAAACATTAAATGTTTATCTACAGGTTGAAACTGTTCTTCAGGAAATGTGCTGGTACAAGACTGGCTATCTTTATGGCCCCAAAAGTTCCTCCTGAATGGTTATGAACTGCCCCTTAACGATGAGTCTCTAGACGCTCTCAGAACCTGACAGGATGTACTTTTTTTTTTTTTTCTCCCAGTAAGACTGTGGGAAAGTCATTATAAATTTCTTCACAGAGCAGCATAAAGAATCTTTATTTAATTGTTGCGCATCAATGGTGGCCAATGTTCCTATGATGCTCCACTGCAGAAAATGGATATTCAACTACCAGCATACAAAGACAGGTACTAGACATACTCTCAGCTGCATTCAGCTATGCTCAAATATTCCACTATTTTTCCTGTCCCTTTCATAAATGACACTAAAAATTGCCAAATAAATGCAAAATACGAGCATGGAATAAATTGTTACTGTAAAAAGCAGCCAGAAAACCTTACCTGCATTACAGAAATTTGCATCAGTATAACCAACCAGAGAAGCTGTGTGACAGAAGAGGCTATCTGTATTGCTAATAGCAATTTATAGACAGATTTCATGAACCTGGCTCAAAAATTATTAGAGACAGAGCCTACATCAGGTTTACCAAGCTAAACCCCCGGCAAGAATTTATTTTCCATTTTAAATCTTGTATCTTCCAATTATATCAATATTACTGCTATTAGGAGTTGAACAAATTGTTGGTTGAGAAGTGGCGCTTTTTTCTAATTACTTGAAAGCTTAATAAATGGTTTATGGTGCTTTATATAATTTGCTCTCGAGAGCAAGAGAAAGTTTAAGTTATTTTACATGAATACAATGTTGGTGAGTAGTAGCCAATTAAAGACATTCATAGCCAATTAAAGAGATTCATACTGTCAGTTCTGAAAAGCAGTTTTTAATTCAGCAGTTTGCAATTTTAGTGATTCATTCAATATTGCCAAACTTAAGCAGCAAATAGAACAGCTGACACTGTACAAACAGCCTGTCTGCCAAAGCAGCCTGTACAAATATATTACAAATCATTCACTTTAAACTATTTTACAGGAAGGATTGATCTAGGAACATTTTTTGCCATCTACCTACTTAGTACCCAGACAAAACCAGCACAATTACATCTTCTAAATACATCAAGATGTAATTGCTTATGTAGCTAAATTCTAGACTACTGCTCACACTGCAAACCAAATGATGGTGCGTCAATAAAACGGCTTAATGCTTCTCTAAAAACTTAACCTACTCAGTGTCCTGCAGTGGTACCCCTCAGATACAATGCCCAATTAATTCTGAACATTTTTGAAATCAGGCCTTATTGACAGAGATGGCTACTATTGTATCTTCTTGGGCAGCGGGTACTTTAAGAAACCATTTGAGTACTGCAACCTTGTGCTGTTAAGTAGAAGCCAGTGAGAGACACCCCCAAATCTGTTGATGTTCCATGTTACTTTAATTCAGTTTCTGTACCACTCAACTTCCAGCTCATAAACATTCTGGATTTCAGTAAAACTGATACAATAAAGTTATCAGAATTATAACCTCTATTGTTAAAATAATAATTTGAAAGCTGAACACCTGCATACCAACCACCTCAATCAGGGAAATTTCTCAGGTAGAATCAGAATTTTTTAAGGCTGGAAATGACCCCTAAGATGATCCAGTCCAACCATCAACCTACCGCCACCAAGTCTACCCTTAGACCATGTCCTCAAGCACCGCATCTACCTGTCTTTTAAACACCTCAAGAGATGGGGACTCAACCACCTCCCTGGGTAGACTGTTCCAATGCTTGATGAGGTAGTAAGATCACACTATCTTAAATGAGAAGCAAATCTTACTACACAGATAAGCTATTTTGAAAATTAATACATTATTTTTTTTCTAGCAAAACTCTAAGAGGAAAATCTGGGCCATTAAACTACAGTGCTTCAACTGTTTATGGCAAGAACTATTAAAGCTTCCCATTGTAGCACTGAAAATTATTTCAATAACACATCTTCTTTACCTTTAACTCTCAGTCTTTACTTATGCTGGCCAAGAAGCAACTAAGTTAAAAGGATGTTATTTCACAGTGGAGTATTACATCTCTGAATAAGCATCTCACCATCACTACCTGAAAGAAGAGATAAAACATTAGCTGCATAATAGAATTATAGTTTTGCACTGTATCACCAATTTAACACCACTGGCCTTTGTACTAGACAGAACCATATGTGGGAACCAAGATCCAATAATAAAGTGCTATCTTTGGTATTTTTACATTCCCCTCCTATACTGTTAACAACATGTTTGAAATCCAGTCAGTTGGCAAAGTGTAACAGAATAAATCTTGCCTGCTCAATTTCTCTGCTCTGCAAGGCTAACTGCATGCTTAGCTGTGAATAACAGCAGTATTGGTTCGTTGACACAATGTTGGAAAGTATTTTCAGTAGTGAGAGAAGTGGCCTATTGATGCATTCTAAGTATCAATAGTTTTGAGAGCTACCAAGTGAAATGAACACAGAAAAGAAACTGATTCTAAACACTGCAATTTTGTCCTATGCACAAAGTGTAATGTAGAGAAGACCGGTGCTATCTTCTTTCTGAAGGCAGCAGGTGGTGAAATGTGTGTGGTGGTGCAAATGCCCTAACTGCAATAATTGATTGTCCAAGAAAAAAAAAACATTCACAAAGTTTTTATTAAAAAAATTCCCCTTTCACCTCAAACAAGTGAAGCTCAAGTTCTGTACTACTAGGTTATGCTTAGAAAAATGAAAATAATACAGTAATTTTTGAAGGCTATACATTGTAAAATCCCTTAAGTCAGCATAAACTTAGACTGTGCAAGCAAATATAGCAAGTATTTCAGATGTCATTTATTTGGTCCATCAGATGTACAGTATAGTAGTAGTATCTGAGTTTACAAAACATCAAATATAAATAACCTGAAACTGTAACAATACACAAAATTTGCTTCTTACACTGACATACCAGGCAGTATGAGCTGAAAAACTTGAGTAAATTAACAGTTTTACAGTAATGTACATAGTGCCAGCTGAAGTTTAAGAACACTGTTAAAACATGGCACTAATTTGCTTTCTTCTTGTTCAGGGTGCGAAAAATGTTTAGGACTAGACTAAAATTATTTTTCCTCAAGCAAAGAATAAAAACATAGTTACTTAAAATCCAGGCATCAGATAATGACCCTTTACTGAAGTACGTTTGCTTGTTTTTTTTTTGTCCTACTGAATTATACCTAAAAGGTATTTACACAAAAATAACATGCTTTTTGTTTTTTCCTGTCTAAGCAAATACTTGTCTGTAAGTATTTATAAACTATGTTTCTACTACAATTCATATATGGAATTAATATGGAAAAACTTCTGAAAGAGTCTACTGGGATGAGAGCTTTATCATCAAGAGCAACGGACACAAATTATTTAAGCCAGTGGTTTGGCATTCACTTGGAACAGAGGCCTTAAAATTAGTCTGGTTCTGGACATTTTTCACATCCCAACATAGTATGATGTAACTGCATTACATTATTTGAATCATTTTGTCAAGGAGCATTTGCGTGTTCAGTCTAATGCTATAATTTCATCTTGCTCTTCTGTCTGCTCAGTGCGCACTCTCTTCGTGCTGACACACTCGTTATCTTCTAGCTTCCTCTTGCGGTTTTTGTTTTCCATGTCATCATCCACATTGCTTGAAGTACCTTCATCTTCAGAATCGATAATCATTAGATCATCTTGATCTGGAGCTGCAAAATATGGTTTTTTAATTCAAATGTAAAGTTGGTTTACTCTCAACCCAAATTTCATACAAAAAACTACGAATGTTTCTAATACAACAACTACATCTTGGTGCATCCTTTATCTGTATTCTTTGTCATTCAGATGCAAGGGTGTTCTGAATTTCTCTGAAATCAATGTAAATAGGCATGGAAAAATATTGCAACAACTCAAAAATATGGGAAATGCATTAGTTAGCACAATTATTGTTGTGTGTACAAAATGGAAGAATTGCATGCTATCTGCACCAGGCCTTAAGAACTGTTGTTACAGATATTGAGCTGTAGTCCAGGCTCTCCTTTCACTAGTGCATTCAACAGATTCCCTAGGAAGTCATCGTTCTTGAGAAAAGAGAGAAGTGAAAGGGTGCACCGACTTAAAAAGCTAAAGGAGGAAAATAGAACCAAACATGAACTTGTAAGGTATCTACCAGATTGTTTTGAAGTACAAATTCACTGTAAAAACTAATTTTATACTATGTTTTTCTATATAATTCGAAATAAATTGTAGCAATACTCTTAACCTCCCCTGAAACAAGAGGCAAGTGGAAGTACCTACATACTTTTGCATGTATGTTAAGCAGGACCTTCTGACTGGCAAAGAATCATGATCCAAGAGCAAGACAGAACTAGAGATATCTTATGTAACATCTGTCACAAGTACTCAGTACTATCCCTATAAAACCATACAATGTTTTCAGTACATTACTTTTCAGTGCTTAACCATCCTGTGTTCATTTAAGTTAAACTACTTTGAGTTTGGTGAAAAAAACACTACATGAGGAAGGTGATGGTACTTCTTCAATACAAATACAAGCTTTGCCTGACAGTTGAAAAATAGCTTTCTGTAAGCAGATAATAAGGATGTAATCTTAAACTTTAAAAAAAAGAAAAAAAAAAAAGAAAGAAACTTGTTCAAAGACATTCACAAGTAATTTTTGATCTGTAGGTAGAAAGTGACAAATTTGGGGTTTTTTTTGTCGAGCAGTGGTGTGATCATCAGATAGAATGGGTCTAACTTTATTTAAATCACCATGCAAATGATGCACTTAAGCTGACACTCTATCAAGCCCCTGTAACTTAAATAAATTTCAAGCTGTATGTACCGTAAACCTTTTAACAATCTTAAATGTGGATTTAAAACAATTATAAAAGTTCATCTTCCTATGTAATATTTTATTTAAGAGGTAACTTACCATATTCTCTTATTTCATGTTGGCAGTCATCAATCCAAAGACAACTATTTTAATTGGACTGCACTACTGTTATATTACTGCATTTAATATTGAAGATTTTTTTACCTGTTGATGTGGAGGGTTGTGCTCCATCATCACTACCATTGGTAATGTTCTTGGATGCTGGTTCCGATGGTTTAGGACCAACTTTTTCAGGGCTGTCACCAACAACTTCAAATTCTACATCTTTTTCTAGGTCTTCACTGCATTAAAATACATATGATTTTAAACAACCAGGTGAACATAAAACGCTATCTTTTTTACAAACGTGCCATTCAGATGTTAGAGCACCCTACAACTATGACAAATGAGAAAAGCATAGTAAAAAATTAAAATCTGTTCAGTTCTCCTTTATAATTTATGCTTTGTCTATTCACATACATTGTTCCACCCTTATTCCTAAAATACTTAGGAATAAGAAAAATCATTACCTTTCTTCCTCAATGCCATTTTCCTATACTCACCGAAAGAGCAGTGTATTAATTTACTGCATATATCCAAATCCTCTTTTACCTCTGTATTTTATTTCTGCAGCTTAATTTGAACTTTATTCATTAATTTAAAATTCTGAGTTGGAAACTGCCCATGGAACTGTTTGTTATATATATATATACACACACATATACAAAAATAATTATTTCAGAATCCTTACCTATGAAGCACATTGATCAGAAGGGTATAGTCCTGGAGGAAATCGTCTGCTTGTAGTCGAGTGCCATTTCGAATTCCAAAGTCTGATAATTTCCTGTGGTTATTTGCTACAAAAATAGTGAAAAACTGAAATGTCTACAGCTATTTATATGAAGATCCTTTACACTGGAGTATCATGAAATGAGTACTTCAAAACTTTATGTAGAAAAGTAAAATAGATATTTAAAGTAAAAGCTGACATTTAAGACTATCAGGAGTTAAAACTACTTATGTTTGACTTAATTTACCCCTCACGAATTCTGTTCTAACACTTCACCATTATTACCTTTTGGGAAAGAACATCTGTATTGCAATAGTGCCTACAAGCACCACAAAAAAGGCCACAATCTAAGAACAAGAAATGACTTGCAAATGAAACTTGCAAGAAAGTAAAATAACTGGTGTGCTTTTACAGCTGAATACCTATTCTTGAAAGGAATCCTGCCACTCCAGGTGGAAAGTACTTTCTATAGGAAAGCTGAACTGGACACACATGCTTGTAGACAATACCACTAGCTATTCTCAAGCCACTTAAATACTTGCAAATCCAGTTCTCAAACATTAGTTTACAGGATGACTATTAGAATATTTGTTATACTGCCATTCCATATATATATATATATATATAGGTTTCTCCCTGGTTTTTATCTACTCTTACCTAAAAAGCTTCAGTATGCCTACCTTCTGTTTCTCCTTCTTCTGAAGAGATAAGGATAGTTCCTTTTCCATCATCTATTTGTACATCTGGTGCTACCATAGCAAATTTTTCTTTCACTATCTGAAAAGACAAGTATGATTATTTAATCAATATCTGACTTTAAAACTCTTCTGAAAGAAAGAGCCTTGAATTATAATGATTTTCTTATCCTAGATTATTTTCAGGCATCTGCTGAAAGCCCATACTTTTTTTTTTACTTCCACGAACAAAATGACTATATTTTTAATGTCTGAAACATACAGGTTCAGATACGCTGAAAATTTTTTAAAATACTTCATAAAATGACAGAATTACAATCAGTTGTGATTACACAACTGTACTGTGGCTACTGAACTACCCAACTAAATAACAACTTAGTTACAAGATAAAACCATTCTTTCAGGAGATACACAAGCACACAAGAGAAAGCATACTGCCTCATCTAGGTCATCTTGTAGCTGAGAGAAACAAACTGTAGAGCTGATGTTTGGGCAAAATATAATGGAGAAAAAAAGTATTAATAATTTACAGTATTAGAACCAAAATGAAAGCTGTAGCTGTTGAGATTTACCTTATCCTGGAGTGTTAACACAGTAACTTTGTGTACATTAAGTTTCACAGTCACTTCTGGCTTACTTGCACATACGTAACAGTTAGGATTTGGTGGATCCAAAGCACAAGGAACCAACAGCTTCTTTCTGGGATTTGGCTGCTTGTTCAGAAAAATCTTCAGGACAGACAGGAATAAACCAAGTTATTACAGAACATAACAGCACTCACAAAACTTGTTTTCCTGCAGAATCATTCTCTTAGTCTCACAGATTGCCCTGTTCCTTAATCCTCTCTGACATGCCAGCTGAACAGGAGAAAGTGCATATTACATCCAGTCCACAGTGCCACCTGCACTGACTGACCAGCTACCACTAAATAAGTCTGTGACATGAAACAACTATGTTTCAAGTCACGTCAGTCGGGTTCTCCCTCCTATCCAGATCCTTGAGACTTCCACTTCTCTTTTCATTGTGGCTGAAAACTCCCAGCACGCTGAGAATCCACTGAAGCAACAAGCAAGACACACAAGAGTCAAAACAGTTAAAATGTCACTTTTAAATAAATAATAAAGAGTATCTTATTCACACTTACCGTTCTACAATGATCTATTTTTCCTGATAAAATCTTCAAACCCTCCAGCACTATCAGACCAGCTATTACTGCATTAGTAGTAGCTATAGCTGGGATAATATTTCCTGCCATTGCTGCAAAATAAGCAAGATTATGCAGATTTCTAACAGTACATGAAAACGAGAAGTTTATATTATTTTTTAAATAAAGCAATGTTATATTTTATCCTTACACTTAATATCAAATCTGCTCTTCATATTCATACTGAAGACATGCATCCTGAGGTTCGCAGCAGAAGTGACAAAATCCATTGCAGAAGGGTCATCCTAACAAGAAGTTAATAGAAAAGGTATTTAAAAATCAGATTATTCAATGGGAAAAGTTTGCTACAATTTGCAGAATTTCCTAAACATTTAAACCAAATGATTTTTTTCAAAAGTTTGTATAGTATACAATTTAAAAGTCAATATTCTTCCTCTTTCAGATGATATTACACAGCAGTAATTTTTAACATATGTGTATTTAGGAATTTTAATTAGTATTTTTGTAATTCTTTTTACTGTGATGGTGGCAGAGCACTGGAACAGGCTGCCCAGAGAGGCTGTGGAGTCTCCTACTCTGGAGATACTCAAAACCCACCTAGATGCTGTCCTGTGTAGCCTGCTTGAGGTGATCCTGCTTTAGCAGGGGTTTGGAATAGATAATCTCCAGAGGTCCCCTCCAACCTCTACCACTCTGTGGTTATGTAGTGATTTAGTGTATTAATAACATATATCCAAATTAACATCTACACCCTAAATTATAAAGTATGTCTAAAATAATGTCCAAATCCTAAATCTTAGTGTTTTGCACGCGGTTTCAAAAATTGGTGTTTCAGAAATATTTTTACTAGCTCTTGTAAAACTTTTTATTATTTTGTCTGCCTTATACTTACAAATTACTTTTTTGCTTACAACAAATAACAACTGACTGCAGAAAGATGACACTGTATCTAGTGCAAAAAGAGAAAATTATTTTCTTGTTTTCTTCAGCAACAACCATATGACATAGCTATCAGACTTAATTACTACGTCCAAGTTAGTAGACCTCTAGCTACAAATCACTGTTTAAGAGCATGTTTTAGAGAAAACTAAAAACAAAAAAATGAAGTTGCAGTAATAAAATACTTTAAAAAATCAAAATTTGACAAATACTTCTAAACTTGTGCTTTCTAAAGCTGGTGAATTTTGGGATGTTACATCACAATAGTCAATTCTTTACATGTAATAAGCTACAAAATGTAGCGTTTAAAGCATATATTTGTTTATATATGGAAAGCGCTTCAGTGAGGTGCCAGACATTTTTGTTCAAGTACTACTATTTAGAATGCAAATGAATAAGTCTAATGAATACTTGTAGTAGATATGTAGTGTAATGGCTTTTAAGTATTTGACAAACTAACCTTATCCCATATAAGCTCTGCTCCATCACCCTTCTCAGCCAAGTGAAGTCTCAGGGTTTCAACGCTCTTTGAAAACAAGTGTGCATAGCTCTTGACATCAAGAACCTGCTGATCCTTCAAGACCGCAGAGGATTCATTTTGTTGTTCAGATATGTTTTTCTCTTTGGGAAAAGAAGAAATTAAGATGAGGAATACTTATAAATCACACTGAAGTGTTCTCAGAGAGCTAAGAATCTTCCAGTTTCTGGAAAAAAAAAATGGTGTTTTCTAAACTGAAGAATATTTTACAACAAATCTGCATTTAAAATTGCAACCATGGTTGTACTTTCATCAACTGCCTAGACATGCACAGAATACCCATATGTAAATTTCATCAGAACTCAGTTTTTAGAGACATCTTAGAACTTATGCTAAGGTCTACTAGGATAAGCTGACATGTAATTTTTTTAAATGTGAATTTTCTACAGACAATAATGAGAATCTAAAATAACAACTGAAAAACGGTTTAAAAACCCCACATTTTCTAAACAGAGAAAAACTTTAAATCTTCAAGAATTGCAAAGAACTTGTTCATTATCAGCACTCAACTGTGGGAAGAAGACACTGAACATATCACAGAGATGCATTAACAACTAGCAGATATGACTTCCAAATGTACACTGGGAATCGGGACAATTACCTTGATTTTGTACCTCAGCCCAGTCCAGTGGCACTGGAGGCTTTCTTTTCCTCCACAGTTTATCCATTGTGAGCAGGTATCTAATGTCATCTTTGAAAAGCTTAAAAAAAAAAAAAGAAAAAAGGAAACAACTGAATTAAAATGAAAGGAGAAAAAGACGATATACTTTATTTCTTCTACATGTGCTGTGACATTGAAAAATCAGCATTATAAGATTTTGCTTTTCTCCTTGAAAATATTTTCAACTACAAATAATAATCAAGCTTGGAAGGAAAGAAAAGCCAAACAGATTTGAAAAACCTCTTACTCTCCCTTCTCTAACACTTACTGCACAAAACAGACACAGGTTTGATTAAATAGTGGGGAGAAATAAAATAAGAATCAATAAAGAACAGTCCACACAGTGGGTTCATGTGCCTACTGAAGCCATTGCTACAGCTCTTTGTATATTCTCTGTATATTTGTATATTCTCCCTGAAATATTCTTAGCAACCCAATTTCCACTTATTACTACCTATCAATAGTATCTTCTCTACTTATTTCCTCTATTTACTCACTTTCAGCAACTATTTAGAAGGAAAACTCCTAAGCCAATTTGTATTTTCTTATGCCAGAATCTGATTTAGGCAGGATATGACTGATAGTTTTTAGGTCCTTAAATTGGTTCTGATTATGCCCAGGGAAATTCCTACACAGTCAAAGTTTGCCTTTCCATGTTAAAAGCAATTAAAATTAAGTGGGTTTTTTCCTGTATAGAGAAGCTGCTGAAGCCATCTGTACAGACACAGATGGAATGCCACATCCTACAATCTACACCTACAAGCAGAGAAGACCAACACTATAACAAAAGCAGTGGAAGTCATAATTGCACAACTGATGGTTTGCATTAAGTGTCCAAACTGGGGTTTGACTTAACTTTAAAGCACCTCATACACCTCACATAAAGACATTTATTGGGGGTAATGAAGATACCTTAGTAAAAAGTTTAACTGGATCGTAACCAGTTGATTTAGCCCACTCCTTAGTTGAAACACGTTTAATCTCACCATCTTCATTGGATGCTTGTGCTCTGGCTTCCGCTTCTGCTGGCTCCCCTATTAATGAAATTAAAAAAAAAAAAAAAAGGATCGCTTCCAAATACTTCCCTAGTTAATGACCAGAATTATGCAGCAACCATAAAATGGCTTTACTGCACCCAAAAGCTGAGTCAGACATAGTGCAATTGCTCCAGTTTTGTTTCTGCTCTGCAACTCAAAAATTTTCTTGATGTCCCCCAATTCCTTTATTGGCAGAAACAATGAAAATTATTTCCCGTTAGCTTTCTCCACACAATGCTGCGATTTCATAAATCTCTAACCATCCCCTTCCAGCAGCTCTTTTCAAGGCTTAGTTTAATGAGAACTTCAAGACAAAAATATTACTAACAATAAAAAAAATCATCCTACCTCTGATTATTCATGTGTAAATAAAAAAAAGTAATCCATGCATACAGATGCTATTAATTTTGTGTTTCTCAGTCCCATATCCAGCAACTGCTATCACGATTCCTAATAAGCAGCAGCTTCATGTTTTCACAGATCTATGAGCATATTAACTGAGAGAAATCAACTCAGAGACCATCACTTTATGCAAACATTTGTGAATGTTTCTCCACTTTCATAGAAAAATAATTTTGTATTTATCTGCACCAAATCTACCTAACATCTCATAGCCCAGTCATTCTGTATGGTGAAGCTTTTTACTGCTTTTTGCAGCTAGTCATCATCTTTGTAACTCTTAGTGACTTTGCTTAATCATGTATGCTGAATGGCACTGGTCCCATCCCCAACCTGAGACACTCCACTAATCACCAGTTATCTCTATCATTTATGTAGTTTATCCAGTTCAGGATCTTCATTCTTTTTTCTCCTCATGGCTGCTCAGCTCCTTCAGGTTTCTCAAGAAAAATTTTGAGTGCCCCCTGTAGATTCAAGCCAGAATAAACAGAGATGCTTGCCCATAGGTTTGCAGATTCCTTCCAAGGACCTGCAGAACCACATTTTCCCATTACAAGACATAACCTCTGAAATAGGACATTTCAGTGCAGGGTAAGGTACTAGCGTATATTACTCACAGGCAGCTTCAGGATCAGCTCTGTCAGGTGAGACTTCTTGATCAGCATCTTCTTCTCCAAACAACTGACTATATAATAATTAAGAACAACAACACAACACTAGAATTTCATCACATCTGGCTAAAGACTGAAACATCTGCTAACATATACATTATACACTTTAGAATATATGTAAGTGCCACTTCAGACACTGCTTTTTAAATTAAGGGATTCATCACACATAGACTTAACACTGACAACACAAAATGTCCAATACAAAATTGAGTTTAACAAAACAGTTCTGTGTAACTCAAGAGCTCACCTAGCCATATATTTATGTTGTGGTAGTAAATGCATTGCTTGTAACTCTCCATGATCCCAGCAAACCTCACATCTGCTAATACATGCATTAAACTGAAAGATGCGTTAACTTCACACAAAGGTGAAATATAAAGTAACCTCAACTTATACTGCTGGGCTAAACTACTTTGCCAGATTTTCTGTGATGCTAGGGCATGACCTAAGTACTAACCAAAATTCCATCCTTATATCAAAAGAATTAAAAACTGGCCCCAAAACCCAGGTCAAAGAATTGGAGGTTTTTGCTATAATCCACACTCATTAAAAAAAACAAAACCACAAAACCAAAAGTGTCTCCCACTTTTTTCTTCTGCCTACAGTTTTAGAAACTTCAAGAGTGAAACTCAGTACCTTTTTTTTTTTTTTTAAATCACTTACTTGAACAAATACTTAGCCCACACAATGCAATGGATAGGTTCCGATGGAGTATTTCGGATTGTGCAGCCTGGAAAAGTCTTCTGAGTTGGTTTAGGATGACATTCATAACATTCTGTCACTCCCTGGTGAAAAGTGAAATATTTACTTGTCACACTGTGAAGACTACTGATAGCATATGCTATTACCAGATGTATCTCAAAACACCCAACTCCCTCTTGTCTAAAATAGCTATGATTTAAAGCCAGAAGAATAACACACAACTTAACCTTTTTAATAACTGTTACTTGTCCAAGGTAGCCTGCAGTTCCACTCTCTATAAGAGGAACATCAGCAGCCAGACACATCCTGTTCACATGGTTACGGGCAGCTGCAAAAAGAGTTTTAAAAGAAAAATTTGAATGAGGAAAAAAAAAAGTTTTACCAATTTCAAACTAGACTCCTAAGCAAACATTTGTCCTTAACCCAACTTATTTCATTATAGAGCACTACACTGTTTACATAAAATCAATTTTTCAATTAACACAAAATACATTGACACTATGAAATGTACCAAACTCAACTGAATAGTTACGTATGTACACACAATACTCATCAGTTCCCATAAAGCAGCAATACAGCAGTAATGTTTTCTTTCAAAACACCCATAAAAGTGCTAACTACCCTTTCAAGTTTCTAGTGAAGCACACAAGCATTAGTCAAACTACAGATGGGTTAAGAGGATACTTATTATTTAACTGAAATTACAGAAGTACTAAAAGCAGAACACATTAAAATTTTGTTGCATAAACAAACAAGAGTACATTCATCTCCAATATAAAATCATAGTGAAAACTTCACCTCTGTTATCCAGAGCATTCATAACCAATGTAAACTGGCGGAAGAACTCTACGTTATAGTCAGGGCTACAGGAAAGAAAAACAATGCTCAAAATGGCACATCAAAGTCGTTGGTTATCATGCCACAACAGAAACTATACACATGCAAAGCATGAACTAATGTTTGTGTGATAAATTACACATATTTTAAATTAAAAAAATTAATTTTACACCCATTTGTTTCTACCTATTTTAAAGCTGGGAGAAAGCATGAATTTTACGCTGCTGGAAGGAAGCTACTGCAATTAGTACTAATTTGACCAAGGAAACAAGCAGACAACAAAAGTGATTATACTGCTCTGACCTAATAAGTAAATTGGCTGAGCTGTGGTAACTGACCTTAAAAACCATCAGCTGAGACTGAAACATACACACTGTAATTACCACAGCTCACCAGACTGTTGAGAATTCATTATATTGTGATAGCTCAATTGACTTTGATTGTGCCTCCACACCTTGAGGCACCTCCACACAACATTTAAACATCTTGACACTTTAGTATCTTTATATTTTCCTGATTTAAAAAAAATGTAGCAAGGAAGACAGAGAGGAAACAATGATTAACAGTTTTACAGTTTCAGGACAAGGATGCCTCAGTGGATATATCAGTGTTCAAACAATAATACAGGATCTACATTTTTAAGAAGCTGTAGAAATATAAATTAAAACATGGGAAACAGCTAATGGAAATCTACATAACCTTATACTTACTGGTTATGGATTGTAAAGATTAAGTTTTAACAGTTTGGGGTGTATATGATAGGTTATCTACATACACATACAAAAGACTTAATATTTTAATCACAGACTCAACATTCACATTTATTTTAAGCTACTTATTGATCAAGACATCAGGGTATCCTTACAGTGTGGAAACTTATATAGTTTCTCATACATTAACTATATAACTTATGTAGTTAAATGTTGCCAGTGCAATGAAAAATAAGACATAAGCAAAAGACTACAGTTTACTGCCAGAGCTTAAGAAGACTCATGCTAAGTCCCAACTCAGGTGTGTGGTAACCATATTTACAGTTATTTCCTCTTACTGCACTAGGTTTGCAAAATATGTTAAAGCACACCATTGTAGCATTTAAATAACACAGTACTTGCAAATCAAAACATGGAATTAGAGCTTAAAAACAAACATACTTCATGATGCTATCATGGTAAGCTATAATATTAGCTTCTGGATAAAACTGTAACACGCTTTCCTTGGCAACCTAGAAATAAACAAAAAACAAAAACAAAAAAGCCACTTATTATTTCTCCTTCCTTCTACAGATAGACTCGATACTAGTTGAGCATCGAGTTGATTACCTTAAGAGATTTAATTACTTCTATAAAGAAGTGTTGTGGATAGCCAAGATCAACTGACCAACACTTACCTCTTCACCACAGAAACAAAGTTGTGGCATGTTTTTGACACTGTCCATAAAATAATACTGAATAAGACCTGAGCTTTGACTTCTCTCACCTGTGATTTTGATCTTCCAACATGCTTCTTTTGAAACAAAAACTGCCTGTTGAGATTGCTGACATCAATAGTATCCAAATCAATCTACAATAAATGCACAAGAGACAGCCATTTCACCTTCACAGAAATAAAAGGAACAAATTCATTCAGAGTTTGAAGCAAATGCAACTGGCCAAAACCCATACACTTTATAGACCCCTTTCCAGAGTGCACACAGGTGTTACACCTGCACTACAGCAACTGCAGAGGCACAACAAGCAATCACACAATCATCTCTGGAATCCATGCATTTGAACTAACTACTAACTATGTAAACAATTAAGGGCTATATAACAACAAACTTTCTGAAGAAAGAGTCCCTACTAAACACCCCACACGAATTTTGACATACGAATACACAGTAGTTAGTAGAAAGTCAGTAACTGATTCACTTCCTATGACTTTAAGAACGGGCTGCCCAGAGAGGTTGTGCAGTCTCCTCTGGAGACATTCAAAACCAATCTGGACACATTCCTGTGTGATCTAAACTAGATGATCTTTCAAGATCCCTTCCAACTCCTGACATTCTGTAATTCTGTGATGTTGGTGAGAATTCATCAGGAGCACAGCATACAAACTGTGGAGATGATACTGCAGACACCCATCTGGATAGGTCTCGTCAGACCCCACATAGGACTCACCAGGCTGAACACTGTACCAGGCTTCAACAGGATCCAAGGCTACAGGAAACCAATGAGTACTTCTACTTTCTATTTGAACATGGCTTTGAGCATGGCTTTTTCAATCAGTAAACTGAGGGCTGCATTGTCCTCTAATTCATACATAGCAGGGCAAAAGTTTTTACTGTTTGTCACCAGGACTAGCTGCTTAAAAATTACTGCCGACTTACACACAAAAAATAAATAATTGAATCGTGCAGTCAGAATATTTTAAAATATATACCACAGAATACCTGTGATGTACAACCTCAAAGGATGCCATGATTGTAATTCCCCTAACATCCATGTTCCTATTAATATATGCAGATGAACATCATAATTTCAAGTACCTTCACCCACCACAAGAATTAAGATTTAATTAGAACTATGAGAAAAATTATTCCTACCTTTGTTACCACTACTTTTCCTTTAATTAAGCAGCTTCTCTGATCAGCTGCACTTTCTACAAGTCCTTTTCTGTCCCTAGCATTCTCAACCAGGAGGAAAAGGAGACAATTTTTCTGAGCCTCAGAGATATTTCTCCCAAATTCCTACAGATAATGCTGACTGACTGTGCAGTGCTGTTGTTTAAACATGACCTACTGAGTGTGTTCTCATGTATTTTATTAGCCAAACTTGAATAACAACAGCAACAAAAAAAAGTATGCCACACACTTCTCACTGAAGATCCTTTGCACAGAAGATCCAAGCTCTGAGATTAAACTTTTCTTTCCAGAAGGGAATATTTTTAATTTATGAAGTTGTAACATACTAAGAACTGTAACAGCTAGAGTCTTATCTAAACACTAAGTAAAACCACCTGTGGATGCAATCAGAAAATACAAAACGGTTTAGAATTGTAATGCAAAGCACTATCTATTTATTACCTGCAGTATCCTAGCAACTACCCCTGGTCTTGTACCTTTCCTTGAAAATGGTATTTGCATGAAAACACATTTCTGCCTACTTTCCTTTCTCATAAGACACACTCAGAAAGCTTGTTTAGTCCAAAGTCAAAAAGCCCATGAACCTCAAGTGAAAATGATCAAATGCCTCAATCAGATAAAACTTCAACTACCCAGGAAGCTTTTAGTACTTTGCCTTGAGATGAAAAGTGACATAAGCTACAACTGAAAACATACTACCAAGAGGAAAAGAAGCAAAGGCACTTCATCTCCAATGAGAATACCGGAGACCATTAGACCTCAACAGAAGCTTCAATCTAGCAAAAAATGACCAGAATTTAACAGTTCTCTTGTTAAAGTAACTTTTATATTGCTCCTGATTTTGCAAGTTTGCTCAGAGCTCCCTAATAATATATATTCATATTCTTAATTAGAGTTGGACTTTGAGTAATTTGATTTCATTCTTCATGAGTGAGAACAATGGCACTGCCCTTCAACAAAGCATACTTAATGAAATCACCCATTTATGACTTGTACTCAAAACTACTAAATTCTTTTCAGCATTAATATTTTGTTTTAAAAAAATATTTCACAACTCAGAGAAATAAAAAGCATTTTCAGGTGTTGAATTTTGTTAGCATTTAATAATCAGGGAAAACCTTCAACAAAATCTCAAACATTGACAAAAGCAATTTATTCTAATAGCAAACTTGCTCTTTGTTTTTAACTCTCTTTTTGCTTATTCCTTGTCTTATGCTCACCCTCACTGTATGTTATCAAAACGTTACTGTCTTGCATAAAACACTGCCAATGATATTTTTATATGAAGATGGCCCTGATCCAACATGCACTTAAGTTAATGGAGTCCAACCAAGTTGGCCTTGAAGACAATACAAAATAATCAAACGATAATAAGCACATCCCTATGAAAATTATGCTGATCTGGAAAATCGGGAGACATTAAATTATTTCCATTATAATGAACTACAATGAGTACAAATTACAATAGTAGGACAAGGAAAAGAAAAGGGGGGAAAAGTGCAGAAAATGTTGGCTTCCACTTTTCTGCATATTTACATCACCAGTACAACGGTAAAACTGGATTGGCTCTCGGGGAAAAACACAAATCAAAGGGACAATTTGGAATTATAATTAAGCACATCCTACGAGTTTCAGTAGAAAGGCCTGAGTTGTATGAATAACAAAGCAAACCAGTACCTATACTCTTCTACATGCTGATACGGCTTTAGATAAAAGCTGCTGCTTTGCTCAACAAGTCTGACTGCAAAAACAAACTTCTTAAAGTTGTCATACAAAACGCTCAGATACGAGTCCAGGCCAGGCACACACAAGAGAAAACGTAATCAGGGAAAGACCTGCGCTCTGGCTGGATTCGTACTCCGGCGACTTCTTAAAACCATATGCTTTCTAGAATTACAACAAGAAATCACGAAGGTCTGGCAGCTAGGTAGTCAGGGTGTTGCTGACAGCATCTCTGGACACCGCTCTTCCTATACACGCACTCAGCACCAGCAGGAGGCAAAAGCGAAAGCCAGACCCCGCAGGAAGCTATCGCGACCGGACTCCCAACACTGACAGTTTTACAACTCGGTATCTAAAAATACTGTTCACATCCCACGTATTTTGCTTTTCGCTGCAGTCCGCCACCGGACCACTAGCCCCAGTACCCGCAAAGGCGGCGTTAGGCAAAACTCGGCCTTGAGTACGATCGCCTTGAGTATGATCGCCGAGTACGAACATGGCACACCGCTGTTTCCCTGGAGATTTCAACTACGGGCTCCCAGAGAAGCGCAGCCGCTCTTCCACCGAGCAACGGCTGGACACGGCGCTGCCCCGGGAAGGCGGCCCGACCTCCGCGGAAAGACCGCCCTCTCCCCCTTCCCGGCGTTCGCCCCGGCGGGGAGCCCGGGCACAGCGGCACCACCGCCTGGGGCGGCGCGGGAGAGGAAGCCCCGTCTGAGGCGGCGGCGCGGATGGCGCCAGCAGCCCCTTTATGGCGGAGCCCGTCCCCGGGCAGCAGGGGCGGCGCGGCAGCCTCGCCCGGCAGCTTTGGCGGGCCGGGAGCAGTTTGAAAACACGCAGACAATGCGGCTGGCGGGAGGGGCCGCGCCGNCTCGCAGCCGATGCCGCCGGCTCCCACCACCAAGAGCCGCGCCTGGGCCACGGCCTCCGCCAGCTCGCTGCGCAAGGGGCCCGACACCGGCACGGACATGACGGCGGGGG
>VXBZ01004242.1:196070-210191 GCA_013399135.1 Heliornis fulica
CCCCCCAGTCCCGGCCCTACCGCGGAGCCGCCCAGCTTGTTGGTGGCCCAGGCGGGGGTCTGCCCGCCTCCGCCGCACGGCCCCGCCATGGCGGCGTCGCGGAGCCCTAGCAGCACGGGCGAGAAAGCCGCCATAGCAGCGCCGTCCCGTCCGTCCCGCTCCACTACGGCAGCCGCCAGCGGCCACACGCCGCTAGATCGCTCGCCCCCTCCGGCGGCCGCGACACGAGTGGGGACGCGCCTGTGCGCATGCTCGCGGCGTCAGGCGGGGCTGGCCCGCCAGGCGGGAAGATGTTTGCTCCGGGCGGGGTGGGTGCGTGTGTGTGAGCGAGAGCTCCGCGCGGGGGAAGGCGTGTGACCCGGGGAGTGCGGAGAACAGCGTGTGAGGCGCCTCTCTGCTTGGAAACGGGTTCTGCTTTCGAGTCGTCCCCACGCTGCTGGAGCTCTGCAGGGCACGGTCCCAGCCTCGATCCCGGGTAAAGAGAGAGAGCCCGAACCCAGCACTTCGCGGGAATACTAAATATCTTGTTTTGNAGCTCCTCCCGGCACACGCAAAGACGTTGACGACGCGGTGGGCGGGAGACCCCTCCAGCGGGCAGTACACCTGCACCAGGTGCGCCAGCGCCCTTCCGCACAGCCCGCAGCAGGGAGAGCTCGGGCGCACGGAGGGCACCCAGTCCTGAAAGGCGAACAACACAGGCGCCCATTGGAGGCGCTCTGAGGTGTCTCGGCCGGGCTGCGAGCTCCGTCAGGCCGGAGCACCGCCGCCACCACCANCTAAATGCTTTTATGTTAGCAGTGATCGAGTACAAGTGGTGATGGAGCAAATTATTAGCAAACCTGCTAAGGCTTTCCCAGTGCAAAGCAGATGTCATGTGGAAGAACTGGTTTCACCGGGTTTGGCTTTGAACATGTGGTAGACCTAGGTTACTGCTGAAATTGATAAAAGTACGTGAGATTATCTAAGAGGCAAATAAACAATCAAACCTCGGAGTGCTGCAGCGCTGCTCGTTAAAGCTCCGCTTGGCAGCAAGAGGTTTCTAGGCATTCAGAGGGGAATTACTTTGCTGGCTGCTCAGTACCACCAGTCGGCAGTGCCCCCTGCTCTACATATGGGGAAATCACTCACATGAAGAAAACAATGTCAATAATATTATTGCAGTTTTTCACTTTATCTTTGGCTCATGGCTCCATCCCCTCCTGGACTGGTTGTTCTTGGGCACGTGTAGTGCCTCCTGGAGCTTGGGAGCTAGCCTTGGCAACTCAGCAGATGGACCCTCTGCAGAGCCTCACCTACAGTCTAATGTCTCCCTGCACCTGGCACAAAGCAGGGGCCAGAGCGGGTCTGAGGTACCAACCCTCACTAAATAAAAGTCAATTAGCACAATAAAATTGCCTCTTACTGTGATGGACTGTGCTCTTTAATGCTTGAATGCTACATTTCTGTCCAATCCTTCTGCAAAAGAAGGCTATTTCTGCACTTGCAGTTAAAAAGAATGTTTTCGGTAATCTCTGTGTTCCTGAAGGGTTAATAAATGAGCACAGAAATAAAAGGCATTATACGCATCTTAGACTTGGAAACTGAAATCCAAATCCATGGTTTATTACTCCTTTTATGTACGGGTCTGCATTGATCTCTTGTTGTTTTTTTTCAGCAAGTAGCTGTGATGGGTGTTTAGGGAAAGTTATACCATCCACAACTGCACTAGTAAAGATAGGAAACTGGAGAAAAAACGTGCCCCTTTGTTCCTTACATAATGGTTTTGCTTAGAAAGATTCAACTTTCTTAGTATTGACCTAAAAAAAACCACCCAATTGACCCATTTTTAGTCATATAATGTCAGAGGTAACTAAATTTCAGGTCTTGTTCTGAGTTTCTCTTACATAATTTCAGTACAACACAAGAACTTAATACTGAGTGGTCAAGACAGGGAGTGACTTAACCAAGTTCTCGCTCCAGCTTCTTAGGGTTGGATGAGTAACAGGATCAGAATAGGTTTATGTTGTATGACTGCAAAAGAACTGACAAGTCAGCACAGTAATACAGAAAAACTGGTTATGGCAGCAGATAAAACAGCTACTAACAAAAGGTCAAGTCTGCAAAGAGACGAGCTTTCTCAATGTCTGTACTTCCTAGAAAGGTTATTGTAAGTACTTCCACTAATGTGCAGTCCTTCCTTCTTGCACACATTATTAAAAATCAACCAGCTGCTAGGAAGCGCCCTTCTGATGACCCAAAGAACTATGGAAAGCTGGCCAGTTCCATTTGTGCAATTTTAACTCTCTTGTCTGGTATTTGTGACTCTCTCTGATTCATATCCATTGCTGGGGAGGTGGTAGTGGGTGGGTGGGTGAGTGTGTGTGTGTGTGTGATGAATACATTTCTACCCTGAAACCTGTAACAACAGACCACAAGAAGGGCAGGGAGTGTTCCAGTTCAGATTCTTCAGCTGTAGTGTTACCGTTCCAGTGCACTGTTGTGAAGGCCTGCAAAAGCCAAGCAGGTGTCATACAGTGGTTTTGTTTCAAGTTATCTCGGAGGTCTTAACTCTGTCTTACAAAATAACATACAGCACTAGCTACCATTTTAAAGTTATCTTTACAATCTCTTCTGCTGTGGTTTGTTGTTTTTTTTTTTCTCTTAAGCACTGAACCACTGAAGCTAAACCAGGTTTTTCACAGCCAGCCTAGTTACAATTATCTGCAATCAAGTGTACCAAAGATTGGTAATTTTCTTACATTAACAATGCTACTTACTCCTCCCTGGGCAGCTATTTCTTCAGCAACTGAGTCACGGTGAACAGTCATCAACTAGGCTGTGCTGGGAATGCTGAGTGATTTTGCAAACTCCAATTCCTTTCATCACAGCCGAAGACCAGAGTCATGTTTCATGTGAAAGCTGTGATATAAATAGGTTACAGCAGCATGTACAATACTATTTACAAGTTAAAACTAAGCAGTATTATAAATGGGTGTGCAAGTAGATTTTTTTTCCACAAGAAGCAATGTGTGGAAAGCTATAATATTAAAAGGTCAGTAAAAGTATTAAAATACTGAAATAGGGAACAGTATACATTTTTAAATTACATACTTATCTTGCTTTTCAGGATGGTCAGTTATCAGACTACAACTCCACTCTTAGATAGCCCTACGGAACAAACCCTTTTCAGAGGAGAGATGACCTGAGAAGCAGGAATGGCACACAACAAGCATACATGGTCACTGACTTAGAAAGGCAACTATATAAATTATGCATAATTAATAACTTTTTAAAAATTAAATGTTGTCTTGGCAGAATGCAGAAACAGAATAACAACAGCAGTTTTTGCTGAATTTTATCAATTAAATATACTGCTAAGAAGTTCAAATGCAGGTGCACAGTGCATACATCTGCATTAGAGGTATATGATACCTTGAGCTGAACTGGGTATCTATACCAAGTGACCAGCCTCCAAACATTTTATTTTATATATTTAATATTAATGGTCACTATTTCAGGATTTTAATATTATGCGAGAGCCTCCCCATAGACTGTGGGACACTGCAGAAGGCGGGAGGGTTTGCTCAGCACCGGTTAAAGGGGTAGTTAGAGCTAATTTATTACAGTTTGTTTATATTGAGATGAGTAAAGTTCTCATAGATTCTTGAATGCTTTACATTGTATGTTCCTTTGTGCCTGGCAAGAGTATCTTGCTTGTCAATTAACTGCAAAAAGCCACTGTGCTGCTTATGTGCCCTGATGCATTCCAGATATGCTAAAAATGTGGTTACAGCTGCTAGTGCCCTTGAAAGGAAGAAGTCTGGGGCACGCTTTTCACATAAGCAGATTTTCCCTGTGTGGGCCCATGGATAACACTGAGCTAACAACATGCAGTGAACATCATGCTCTCTCCTCTGTCTCTGTGGGTGTCAGTCCTACCAGCACTGCTTCCTCCCTCCAGGCAGTGAACTATGAATGTAAGGCCAGGAGTGTTTGAAGAACAAATAATCACACCCCAGAACAGTCTGTGTAAACCAACACCCCATAAAGAGAGATGGAAAATTAAGTAGTGAAAACCTTCAGGTTGAAGAAAGAATCTGGGCACATTACTGGCCTGTTGGGTGAGATTTAACCTCTTGGAATAAGTCTGTAGCAGTTCAGTGAAAGAAAAGGAAGTTAAAAAAAAAACAAACAAACAAATAAAAACAAAAAGCAGCATTTATTTATACATTTATAATAGTTTACAAACCAAGAAAACAAGTAGAGGTTTTCTGATCTCATTTGTGAGATGTCAAGCTCATCTCATAGGTGTTTTTTGATGGACGCTCTGCACCCTACAAGCTATTTCCAATTAAAGTAAGTAGAAAGTGGCTGTAAGCATGACAATTGACCATTCTCTTCTGAAAGAAGGGGGGAATAAATCTGTAACATGCTGACATGTGATATATTCTGAATAGATAACTTCTTACAGATTTTAATATATTGTCCAATTCCCCCTTCACTCAGGAGTATTACTCAGTTTTGGTATCCACTGAGTAGATACCATGGTCTTTTTAAGCCTGAAAGAATGTGAGGTTTTTCTGCTTGCTTCATTTAATAGTGATTTTTAGTTGCCCAAACATTCCACATTTCCCTTATTTCCTTTCACTGTGATCATGAAAACAGATTACATAATAGTGAGTTAGAAAGTGAGAATTAAACTCTTCATCCCGACTAATTTTGCTCAACTTTAGGTTTTAAAAGCAAACTGTACCCTCCAGACCTCATAAATCTGTGTGTTCTCTCCTTTCATTCATAGTTTGTTTTGTAAGCTGTGTCCAAAACTCCATTTTTTGTTCTTTCAATTTCTTTGATGCCTTTTGCATCAGGTTTATTTCCAGGTATTTTTCATCCAGATCATACTGAGGCCAATGGACCAAGCCTTCTCCGTTGGGATCTCTGGAAATAATATAATGAAAAGTTAGCTTTCCATTTGCCTGTCAGTAGTTCTCTGACTGTTCAGGCTGAGAGCATTTCAGAAAACTAACAGGAGCTCAGAGTATTTGATTCTAGTACCTCAATAGTTGGATATTTTTAATTAAAATGCTCATAAATAGAATAGCAAATGTTTAATAATTGCCATTACCTTTGGATCTAAAAACTCTTGACTTTTTTTTTTTGCCTGCATGCTTCCTTATAAGGTTTTTCTTGCAATCATTAAGAACAGAAATTATTTGCTTCAATATTTATCTTAAATTCTGCAAAATTTGTAGGAACTACCACATAAGTATTGTGTTTATGTTTCAGGCAGTGCACCCAAACCTTGACTTGTAATTAACATTATGATTCTCACCCATTTCTAGCAAAGTTCGTCCAGTATCTCATAACAGTTCTGCTAAGTATTTTTTCTTCTTCTGTAGCATGCCCTGCAAAGTGAGAGATGAAATGGCAACCTTAAAAACTAAATAATTAAGAAAGCAGCAGCTACATAATTTCCAATAGACACTAATCAGTTCTACTTGTTTCTCTGAGCTACAGGAGTTTTACTTGAGACGAGCTCTAGGAGAGAACTGCAGATGGATGATTTCATGAAAAGTAGCTGTTACTAAAGACAGAAAATGCTTATGTTGATTTCAGTGTTTCTAAGGGAGAAAATCTATTCTAAAAGCCCCCCACAAAGTAAAAATATTAATAAAGATATTTTGAAAGGAATATATTAAACATGGATACATCACCAGCTAAGAATGGCTTTCCAAAGACAAAGGCAATCTCATCTGTATGATCTGCTTTTACAAACTCTGGTACAACACCTGTTCCTTGACTTGGCCGATGTTGAAATTCATAAAAGTATACTGGGTTGCCAGCATCTAGAAGAAAATATGAAGAGTGTTAGTTTGAGAGCTGAAAATAGCTGTCACCAAAGATAAAAAACCTTCATTGCAAACTATTTTGATAAAATGAACACATTATTAGTTTTTGGATAATGAAGTGCAATGCAAACTGCCCATAAACACCAGGATGAACATCTACATTTCCTGTAAGTGCTGAATTGGAGACTCACCTCTATGGTATCTAGCTACTTCGATGGCTGAAAGAACAAACAAAGGGTCTCCTATTGCATCAAGAACACCATCTCGCACCTCAGCACGGTTTTTTGCATTCCCTATGTATTCATTGTATATTTGATCAACAACTTCAGAAGTAATACCCTGAAATGACCAATAAAAATAGATCTTATAATGATGACAAATATTACAGCACTAATTGCATGTACCACCTACACATCTCTGGCTAAACTCCAGACATTACCTTCTTTCAGATAAGATTCTCCACTGTGCCAGTGTGGCTCACAGCTCCAAACTGTGAGTCACACAGCTACCAGATATAGGTGTTCCCAGGGAAGAAAGGTTTCCAAGATCTAAGGATCACAGAGTGATGCAGACAAATAGATACCAAATAGGTAGTCTGTTCTCCCTTCTGTGGAAATAACCTTCATAACAGAAAATAAATCCTGTTGGATTTCATAAAATTTGTTTATTGTTGTTGATGGCCATCATTTACTTCCTTACAGAACAAGCCTGGGCTCTACCTTTCCAAGTTCACTATGGATGTTTATGACACTGAATGACCCATTGCAAGTACTGGCCATGTTTATAGAGTCCTTAATTCTTACATATTAATCTGCATTTTTCTAAATTTATTAGTTGCAGGAGAGCACAAAGGAGACTGAAAGCTAAGAGGTTTGTAAATTACAGGGAAGCAAAAACTTAAGATATCTAAACATAGGTCCCTCAGTGCCATTTTAAACATCTCAGGTTATCCTTTCTAATCTCCAGCTTCTGCCTCATAACAGAATGTTCTATAGCTATCGCGTCCCACCTGATGGTACTATGCATGTCTTGGATAACCTAGGGTATCAAAAACATCACAAGAGACTTAATTTTGAAGTACCTGAATCACTCCTGATTTCCACAGAACTCTTTTTTTTTTTTTTTTTTTTTTTAAAGAGGGGCATTTAGGTTAGAAATTTAAAGTGTATTTGCAATTGCTGCTGGAAACAGGAATACATCATGTCTGCTGCCCATTAATGCCACATGTTAGGAAGCTGTCAAACAGAACAAAGTTTGCCTCAAAAATATACCCCTCTAGTAGTACAAATATAGAAGGAGACTTGTGAAGAAGCAGCACTGGGTTACTCTGAAAATGATCTCTTACCTTAAATGATAATGGTAAGGAGCTCTGTAATAACTGACGTGCAACATCTGCATCTAGGCCATCTGCGTAAGGAGGAAATTTCATTGTCTGCATCATACAGAGAATCATTTATTAGAAAGTCTTTTATTAACAAAAATATATATATAAGTAACAAAATTATAAGTCTCTTACCACAGGAAGCACCCATCCAAATTCACAGTTATTTACTCCTATTATATATGGGACTGCGTTAATAATTTTTTCAGATAGTAATTGCCTGGGACTCTTTGGAAAAAAAACACCATCTGCAGTTGCACTGATGAACAAGGAAGGCTGGAGGAAGAAAAATAAAAAAGAAGGAAAGAAAGCTTTCATACACAAATCTTTCTTCTAGAAAAAAAAAAAATTCAGATTTCTACTGTAGTTCCAAAAAAAAACCAAATTAAGTGCCAAGTGAAAATATGAGAAGTAATAGTATTCAAGTCACCTCTACATTTTCTCTGACACATTTTCTGCACTAGGTATAATATTCTGTGAAGATTAGCATTATATTTCTAATATTTGTGAAACATAGGGGATGATGTAAAATTTACATCTCAGTTCCATCCTATTATGGATGTGTGGAGCAGTAGTGGAAAAACTAACTTGTGTTGAAACCACAAAGCAACATGGAAGCCAGCACTGTGATAAGAAAATTTAAGAAGGACATAATGTGTTATATCAATTAATTTTAAGGTTCTCCAGGAGAAAGTGAATTCCATAGACTTTTTCCCTTCCCATAGTAAAGCATGACAGCAAAACACAAGTAGCCTTAAGTCCATGCAGAATTAAAGGGAAGAAACCTGTTCACATGTTTCAGGTGAGGTATAGCATAGCTGCAGCGTTGTCATATCCTGGAAAGGTCAAGAAAGTCGGATGTTATATTCATACCAAGTTCTCCTAATATTACAACACACAAATAGCATACTCTGTTATATGAAGTGCCATTTAAAGGCAAGGAGTATAATTAGGAGTATAATTTCACCTACCATTTTTAGTATTATCTGTACTATCTCTTCTTCCGTTTTTTCTCTTAAGCATTCAACTATTGCTGCTGAACTGGATTTTTCACAGCCAGAGGCTGTAGCAATTCTCTGCAATCAAGAAAAACACACACTCTTTCATATACTTCCCACAGAAGCCTATGTACCCCCAAGCCTGAGAGCTTAGCAGAGGTGTCTAAACTGCACATGGATCACTGAAGCCTGACATGTTCCTTCTGTGGGGAAGAGAATGGGAAGCCCTCATAACCCTTCACACTGTGGGCCAAGCAGAAAGACAAAACATACTTCTCCAAAACATTTTGATACAGAAATTGACCAAGACAGTCCTTCCAGTAAATGTCATCCTGCCTTCTCAGCCCAGCATAAAAGAGTTAGAGCCATGTACAATCAGAATACAACCAGGTAGATGGTATCTATATGGCCCATATCCCATTCCTGGTGATGTCTTTTTGGGTGGATCAACAGCTGTCATTAGAGAGACAGAGTTTATCATAATGTTGGCTCTTTTTATCCTAGACAACCCATTCTAGGTTCCTGGAAGTCGCTTCCTGTAGTTGGCAAGAAAAACTAGACCATCAACCAGAGTTGAAGTCAGCTCTTCTTTTCAAATATAAACAAACTGAATAAAGTCTTGTTTCTCTGCACACAACAGACAACAAACAGGAGGTGAAAAGTATTTAGAATCTGGTGCCATTTTCCACCCAAAATTATAGCTCAGCTTTTCTTGAAGACTGCACATGTTACAGTATTCCTTTACATTTCATGCTTCTCTTTTTCCTTCCTTATCTTTTGCTTTCACTCAGACATACGTGGATATTTTGGGATTTGCAAAGCAAAGCATAAGCAAACATACTATTTGCACACAGAAATACTGTCTTTAATGACTGTGGTTGTAGTTTCACAAGAAAAAAATTTTCTTTATACATTTTTGGAATAGTTTAAAATATGCAAAACTATCAGTAAAAAAAATTCAAATTACCACAAAATACCCACTTGTGCTTCCTTCTCAGGCTGCTCAGTAAACAAAACCCTGGCTGCAGTACCACTCTCTGAAATGGCTTTATGGAACAAACCCTTCGCCAGGGGAGATAAGACCTGGAAAAAAGCAAGTACAATCATTACAAGCATGACAAGCATTATGTTTTGACCATTGACTTAGAATTCCAATATCAGGAATTGCCATTTAAAACATTTTGAATGTCATAAGATGCAAAGGGCTTTGGCAGCACTATCAGGGACAAGGGGTTCATGCCTGGTTTATCTCCTCCCATAGCAGCTTGATTCCAACACTTCACAGAACTATGCTGCAAGACAAATGTATCAAGGGATCAAATGTATCTGTGCCAAAGATGGTCTGGCTGTGCTGCAGAAGAGGAATAAGGAACTACTGGCCAGAAGGCAGGAGCTTAGGAAACAGAAATTTTTATCATTTATATCACTGAATCCTGATTTCACTGTGTGATCTGTGCCAAATTGTGAGCGGCCAGTGAAGAAGAACTTCTTAGCCGATGTGCTCAGTGTTGATGTAAAAATTTTACATCATCACTGGGTCACAAAATGCATGTCTAGTTCAGCTAGTATGGCAATTTGCTTGGGTTACTTTGCACAAGCGACTGTCAAAGCACTACATTTAACAACACTTTTCTCACAAGGAAACATTTTTTGTGTTTTGGAACTGAAAACTGACACCCCCAAATTAAATATAGTAGACAAGGAATAACATTTTGGGTCTGAACTACAAGGTTTGGGTATGAAAGTAACATTCATCAATCAGAAGCTGAATTAATATCACACTGCTTTGTAGGCCAAGGTGATATATCATCTAATATAAAACCATCCCTCTTTCTTCTTTCACTTTTTGTGCAGGTACTAAAAATGATGGTGGTTTTTTCCCACTAAGTCATTAAAATACTACTATGAACTTACAAGAGCAGAAACACTGACTCCTCCTGCAGATTCCCCAACAATAGTGACAGATCCTGGATCTCCTCCAAAATATACGATGTTCTCCTGAATCCACTGAAGAGCTGCTACTTGATCCAAATATCCCCAGTTACCTCGGGCATGCTTATCACCAGTGCTGTAGAGAAAGAACAGAGTTGTTTAAATGCTCAATGCAAGAAAAAAAGGCAGAGAAAAAGACAGTCTCTGGTATAAGAAATCAGCTGCCATTCTCTGTACTGAGCTTCTCTACACAACTGAAAACTGGCTCAGAAAGTGATGAGATGACACTACAAATCAAACAACAGACTTGAAAGCTGACTTGGGACTTGTAAATTTTTCCCAACTACTGCATAGGTAATTAAGAAACATAGAGTTCCTTTACATAGGCAAGTATGTCTCTTCACAGAGGTTTTGCCCACATAATTTTGGAAATCACTTGACAAAAACTGACATAACATCTTACCTAAAATATCCAACAATACCTAATCTGTACTGAATTGTTACAACCACCACATTGTCAAAGGCTGCTAATGCTGAACCATCATATGATGAACCTGCTCCAAAAACTAATCCACCTCCATGGATCCATACAAAGACCTGCAAAGAAAAAAACAGCACAGATAAGAGCTCCCAGTAAAAAAAAATAACTGTAACCCAAAAATATAGTATTTCTTGCTCTTTCATTCTTGACTTTCAGGTTACATTTCACTAATGTGAAGCCTGCAGTCTCACAAAACAGCATTGATTTTACTAAATACTAACTTTATACCAGAGCCCCATCGTTTCCTCAGATTATTTAGAGGAAATAAAATTTACCCAGCTGAAGTGTCAATAAAATTATTTGCAAAATAGGATTTTGTGTATATTTCAAACCTCAGCAAATATTTACCGGGACAAATATGTAATTTTTTCATCATAAAAAACCTGCATCTGCATATAGTACAGTTTGTAGGTTTGCTGTAAAGTAAGTTTTCTACAGTTTTTATAATAATTTTGCTTACAGGCAGCTTTTCCTGGTTTTCTGTAGAAACAGGTGAATATACATTTAGGTATAAGCAATCTTCAGACACTTGGAGAAGAACTTTTTCTTTTCTGTTAGTAATAACATCTGAAAAAATCTGTCCTTGTACTTTATCCTGTAGACACCTGGATAAATGACAAAATAATAAGCAAGAGAAATAACTAAAACCTCAAAGCTATGAAGTGTAGCTTTTTTGTACTTCCACAATAAAGTGCAAACCAGAAAATAGTCTCTAGCACATTTCTAGATTGTTGGCATCAGAATTTTTTTTTTTTTTACTGTAAATGCATTTTCTTCCATTGACCTGGCATTAAGGAGATTTGTAAAAAGGAGCCACAGTCTACAGCAGTAGGCGTTGACATGCAGATACTGTTCTGCACGTTTCAAAATATTACAGAAATATACCTGCAAATACACATAGCTATAAATTGCTTAAATGAAAACACAAATTTATTATTTTACATGTTCAATAGTTTTTATATTGGAATGGTAGATATTTGGCTCAAGTCACTAAATAAAGGCAGTAGAATAAATTGAGTAAACAGTTACAATATAGACTGGAATTAGCACTTCTTCTGTGTCTTATAAACCATGTGATTCACTTGGCAATTTTTTCTTCTAATATTTTATTCTAACATTTCCTCAGCTTCTTTTTGTTTCTGTTCCTCAGCTACACAGTTTATAAACATTGCAAAGTAATGGACAAATGCTCCCAAACCAGAACATTTTTGCCAAAGTGATATATTAGTTCAATATTAGTTCATCGCTGATGCCTATTAAGTAACAGTTTTTAATAAAAAGAGAAACTTACAAAGATGCCTTTAGAAATGCATCCATTGGAACAGCAGAAGGTGGTAGCAAGATAGCACCAAGGAATTTATTTTTGTGGCTTTTGATTGCTCTGTACGTTAGTGCCTCAGAATTGCATATAGTATGAAATTACTAAAACAGTCAATGAGCTTGACTTACATTGGTGGGTAGGAAGTAGCATCTCTGACACCTTTCCATGGCTTAGGTGGTTGGGGTTCAGAAAACCTCAGTGGTCCAATGGGAGGCGTAGCAAAAGGAAGACCCAAAAAGACATTTACACTTCTCTCAGCTGCATCAACTTGGAATTGGTACCCTCTGACTGTCCCGTATTTGGTCACTACTTCTGGTTGCTCTGCTTTTTGTCCTGAGGGATATGAGCACAAAATCATATAATTAGCCTGCAAGTAATTAACTGATAGTTCTAAGAACTTTAGCTACTTAAAAATACATTTTTAAACTTAATTTTTGTACATAAAGCTTCAATAAACTCTCACCACTACAGCTGACGTTACTTCAGCCTTCATTCTGATTGTTATGTATGTGTAAACTCCCTCAAGTATATTATATGTATTGTCTTACTATCCACACACACTAGTAATTGCATACAGATCTTAATCCTTTTGATACAGGTTGTTAGTTAGAAGTCCAAAAGATTGCACTCATTTTGTTAAAGTCCAATAGGTTGCACTCATTAAAGAAGGCATTTCCTTTTTAAGAAAAGACCCGTGAGAACACAAAATATATTCCAGACCCCTGTTAGCAGATACAGCCAAATAAAAAAGCTTGTAACATACCTGAAAACAGTCCAGCATATAGAAGTACAGTTAACATTTAGGTAAGATTAATTTTAAGATCTGTGTGAAAATTCTCAATACTGAATTACAAATGTGGCACAGTGGTCTGCTCTGCCTCAGCAGAGGGACAGGAATTTGATTTCTCTATTTGCAAAAAAGAAAAACAAGTGACTGGAAACAGATCACAACAAGAAGTTTAGAACTATTTGCAATTCAGACTTAATTTCCATGCAGCAAGATTTGGTGCCCAGCTCCTCTGATAAAGCTGGGGCTCCCCTAGGATGACCAAGCTGCACATGTTGCCTTATGGAAGGCAGCAGATAAAAACCCTTGTGAAGCTTACCAGTAGCTACAAGCTCCGTGAGGCTGGCAGTGAGAATCAAGAAGAGCAGAGGTGCATCCTTTAAGGTTGCCATTTTGCAGGCTAGTCACATATTTATTCCTCAGCCTGTTGCCTTATATACTCTGCGGAGAGTAACTGTTACGCAAGGCAAACACTGATTAGGAAAAGCAATACTCCAGGCGTTAGCCAACCTATCTGTGGGCAGCCAGAGCAGCTGCCTTGCCTGTAAGCCAGTCCTCTGAGGGGAGGGGTGTGCAGGGCAGCTCAGCCGAGCCTGAGAAGAGACCTCCTGCCTTGTAGAGGGACCCTGCAAGTGCCACACTGGCTCTCTGCTGCATCTTATAAGTCTTATTCACAAAACTTCCGGCATCAACCATGTGCTTTAAAATGCTTTTAAACCAGTCTGCCATTGCACCAGATTTGTCCTGCTGCTGTAGCACTACCATCTTTCACAATGAAGTTCAGATTTCTTCACACTATGCAGTGAAAGGACTAGGAACTGCACTTTTACTGTATTACATCTGTTTACTTGATTTTTGTATTAATATCTCAATGTAAGGAACACACAGTATAGCCACAAAGAGCAAAATACAAAGCAATGCTCCTGAATGTGTGCTTTTGCTGAAGTGAAAGTTGAGGGGGTTTTATTCTCACAAAAGAATAGTTTTTGTTTTACCAAAACAAGCCTGGATAAATGTTAGCTTTTCCTGCAGGGTGGATACTCCACCTGTCACTCAGTCTTGAGTGTTCAGGGATGTTTGTTTGTTATGTTTCACAACACTAAAGAGATCGTTTCTCAACTTTTGTAGTGTGGGAACACTGCACTGATTTGGGTGGTAACGACACACCAAATGCCTCTCAAAAATCAGGAGGGTTTATGGACTTCTGCATGAACTCAAATCTATCACTGGAGCATGGTATGAAAAAGAGGGGAGAACTAAATAGAAATAAAAGAGATTTTCTGCCTACGTTAGAGGGCAACTAAGAGTTTGTGTTAGTTTTATGCAAGCTCTG
>VXBZ01004242.1:210217-224222 GCA_013399135.1 Heliornis fulica
TTTTTTTTTTTTTTTTTTTTTTTTGGCAAGGCTCCCTAGCCCTTGGTCCAGAAAAGCTGCTTTGCATTTTTGTGTCACAAGAATTCTCAGTTGGAGAGGCAGCATTTTTATAGATTAATTTACTGCTTTGTTTTCAGCTAAGTGGGCTGTACAGACCCAAAGTCATTAATTCACGTATTTTCTGCACTTAGCAGTCCTACCTACTATGGCTGAGCTTGTGTACTTTACTCATATCTTCCTAAGCCTGTCTGCACAGGTGTGATTTACAGCCCTTGTAGGTACATTCGGGTCCGCTTTGAACTCGACTGCTTCGAGAGCAAAGCGTTGGCGGGCAGCTCCAGCCGTACACATACTCAGGGCATGCGGAGTACTGTCAGCGACTGCTCTGTCACTCTGTCACTCGGCAGAGTCCCACCCGCGATACCGAGCTCTGCACTGCCGCAGCTGCACTGCTAACACAGCCAGCGCTCTGCCAGCCTGTATGTTTCTGAGCATCGGGGTAGTGCACAGGCTACACTGCCAAATGGGATAGCACCACCAACTTGAGCTTCTGACAAAGCAATGTGGACAATAACTTCACTGCAGAATTGTTGCAGCTGTACAGATGTTCACTGGAAGACTTATTTCAGAGACAAATATATTTATTTGGTCTGTAATTGCATAAGAACTCACAATTACATCTTGACTCAAGTATGTATGGCAGAAATATGCATCAGAGAAATAAGTTCCAGACAACACTGAAATGAAATGCTGAAGCCTTTTTTTGTCAGACTAAGTGTATATCAGGTGTTAAGGGCATGGGAATAATTCTGGTAAACTAATCCCTCTCCAGTGCTGGTAATGAAAGCCCATGGCCCAGTGCAGAGAACCTGGAGCTGACTGATGGCACAGAGAACAGCCAGGAAGGACGCAATGTAAAACAACATAGAAAAGACATTGAATGTGAAACTAATGTGATCAGTGTTGATTCTTCCAAGGGAGTTATTGCTAAATTTAAAATGAAAAAAGTGTGAGTAGTAGAGACTGTTTTTCCCTTTCCTAACATTTGACAAGTCTTAATTCCAGCACTACTGTTACCGATTATGTATCACAACAGTCAGAAACATACAATCTTTGTTGTGAAACTGACTGAAGCAGAACATTTAGTTTGCTTTCTTTTTTCTTCCACAGAGGACATTTCTGTATCTGAATCAGACCAAAACTTCTGTATCATTACTGACAGACTTGACATCAAAAGACAGTTTAACTTACAGATGAAGTACTTATTGATTTCACTTTATTAAACCCATGTTGCTGCAATTCTATCTTCAGTCATGGGGAAGTGACAGAAAAACTTGATCATTGGGGAATCTGGTGCCTATATTTAATAAGTGAGGCTTTTCTGTAGACATGCATTCAGGAAAAAGTATCACAAAAGCAAACATACCAGTTGGAATTATTAGTCAATAATTGCCACTATGACAACTGTGAAGAAAATGTGTAAAGAAGGGAAACATAATTTTATCCTCAAAATTATTATAAGTAACTTATTTTACTATCCTAATAGTTCATCTATTATGTGCACGTTTAGATTGTAAATTATAACTCTGAATTAACCTTCTTGTTTTCTGTTCTTTTGCTATTTGAGATTTCAGACATCATCTTTCTCCAGAAGTCTACTTTCTTTTCTTTCAACTTTCTGGCTTTCTTTTGATTTAGATTTATCTGTAGGTATTCTTCATTTAGGTTATAAGATGGCCAGTCGACCAAGCCTTCCCCATTAGGATTTCTGTAAACAACAAAAAAGCAAGTGGTTAAGACTGAATCAACAAACCAGTTCATATTCTCTTTTTTTTTTCTTTCCCTCTCTCTTCAATTTGCTCTTACTTTGGTGACAGTGCAAACTAGTAATATATATAATGAATCTCATGATTCTCACCCATTTCGAGCAAAGTTAGCCCAGTACTTCATTAGAGTTCTACTAAGATTCTTCTCTTCCTCTGTAACTTCACCTGAGAGACAGACAAAATACATAATAATTCTTTTATGTGGAAATCAAAAGAGTGCTACAGAAGCAGCAGTTCAGTTTGTGAATATGTTTTGACAACTTACTGATTACCACACTGGCACCATACCTGCAATACGTTGGTAATACAACAGTCAAGACAAGATTTCACCACTTTTTATGAATGAGATTAGCATAATTATCCTTATGATACAAATCAGGGAATTGGGGTACAAGGAAATAAGTAATATATAAGGAATAAGTAATAAATAAGGTAATAAGGAAATGGGGTACAAGTAATAATAAGTAAGTTGCCTATAGCTGTTAGAAAACCAGAAGCAAAACCACAAAAAGAAGCCATGTCTCCCGAGTCCCTTTACAACTCAAGTAATGGGCCATGTGTTTTAGTTTCATAGATGTCATCCCAGCTTTGCAGCATTGAAATTCTATCTAATATTCAGAGCATGACTAGGCAAATTTGTCTTTATTGTGATAAAAGACAATGTCATTCTATGCCTGAACACCTCAGGAATATTAATTTAGGTACATATATGACCACTGTATCAGGTAGGTGAAAATAGTTACATCGTATTATTATTTATAAATGTATCTCAATACATCAAGAAAAACAGTTTCTCATTTAATGCTCTCAGTAAATTCCAGGAAACAGAAAAAGAACTTTTCTAGTGTAGGAAAACATAAGTAAAATATAAAATATAAAATATAAATTTAAAATATAATAAGAATCAAAAGGCTCTAGTAACAGATTAACAAATGCTTTTACAACATAGCTGGATTGCTCCAAAGTTCAATGGAATAAAAGGAAATGTAGGCTTTTAAACAGACTATGAACTGTTATGCAGAACAACAACAGAAAAGCATAAGAATGGAGAATTCACTTAAAATAAGTAGAATTGCTGTGTTTCTTTGCCAAAATAAGAACTGTTCCTAATGTGTTTAATGCAAAAGAAAATATTCTATCCTATTATTGTTTTGGGCATATGCAATTAAAGAAAATTGCAGGATTCATAACATTACTGAGGATGTGGCATTTCACATCTGACTGTTCACTGACTGGTATGTTCACTTTGCCTGTAGCAACATGGGATTCTGCCTGAAAGAAACAGTCTTTAACCTAACCATTAGATCTTCATGCTGAAAATGAAACACTGGAGTTCCGAGTCTTGCTCTAATCAACACAACTGAAACACAGTTTGCCAAAGGAGACCAAGTTTCGCCTTCTCTGGGGCCTGACAACCCACAGGATTTCCTGGTAAGGAGGAGACATTAGCTTAAATACCTCAGTTAAAGAAGAGAGCCTAGATTTCCTGTTTCCCAAGCACTCTGCTAATCCCCTGAAAGTTTAATTTACCTTTTCTTCATTTTCTTTCTCAGCCTCTGCTATCTGGCAAATTCGTGAACAGTGCTGGTGTAATGACACTGATGTTTTCTAGCAAGTGCCCTATTTGCTAAACTGTGCTTTAGAAACAGCAATCTGTACATTATAATGAACGGAGAAGACAATAAATTAGTGTTAAATTCTAACAGGAGAAAGGGTTATACTTTGGTCTCACTGATAATATATGCCCTTTAGTCTGATTAAAACGGAAGTAGCACTACTGAATAGAATACCAGTGTTATGAGAGTAATTTGTAAGTGAATATTGATTGTTCTACTCCTTACTCCGTAGCTGAATATCACCAGCCAGATACGGTCCTCCAAAGACAAAGCCAACTTCATCTCCATGATCAGCTTTCACATACTCTGGTTTACTGTCCCAGTACGAAGAGGGACGATGCTGATACTCAAAGAAGTAGGTAGGAGCTCCAGATTCTAGAAGACATGACATTTATAGAGCTAAGGAAGATTTACATACATTATGGCTGACATCAGCTGTTTAAAATCTTACTTTAAATAAGCCCAAAGTTACACTGGGTATATTTTTAATGTCATGTTACACTGAAATATGTATTTTAATTCAAAATTACCAACTCACAGGACTTTCACAAAAACCTGAAAAATACACACCAGGAAAACTTAAAGAAAATAAAGTAACATAAAATCATTTTCCAGTTCTGAGTATTTTGGCATGGCTTGTCTACACTTAAGCACCAGAAAATCTCTGGACTACAGAGCTGCCATCTTCCCAAGTAGCGGTGGGCCAAAGGACAAATTCCAGGTTGCTTTAATACAGTTTAATTTTTAAGCCTGTGTACTTCACTTGGCAAACATTGACCTGTGTTATCATGCTCAACTCTCAATATATTGTGACTATGAGCACAAGTGCAAGATGCTAGCACAAAGGTAACAGTACCTACACTTGCTTCACACAATTCTGCAGACCTATATTATACCTCATCCCCATTAAATTCCCAATGGAATCTCAAGGAGGGATCTTGATCTAGCATGCAGTAAGAGGTTTGAACATCCTACTGGTGTTCATGAGCTCACCCTTGTGATAATTCAATGCTTTTATGGATGGCATGACAATTCCCACATCGCCTAACAAGTCTAGAAATCGGTCTCGTAGCTCAGCAGGATCATCAGTGTTTCCTAGATATTCATCCACTATCACAGGCAGAAAGTCTGATGGTATATACTATGAGAAAAAGGAGAAACACAAATCAAACAAAACTCTCTCTCTCTCTGAATTAGCAACAAAAATACCAACTTTTAAACTTCAGAGATTCCACAAAGGTTCAGGGTAGCATCCATGCTGATAGGAAAACATGATGGCAAATAAATCCTATTCAGACTTTTTGCAGGGTGTGCTGGTTTTGGCTGAGATAGCGTTAATTTTCTTCTTAGCAGTTGGTATAGTGCTGTGTTTTAGATTTCATATGAGAATAATGTTGATAACACACTGATGATGCTGGTTGTTGCTAGGCAGTTGTAGTGTCTGCACTAAGTCAAGGACTTTTCAGTTCCTCATGCCCGCCAGGTACACAAGAAGCCAGGAGAGCACAGCCAGAACAGCTGACCCAGTCTGTCCTATAACATCATGCTCCATATATAACTGGAGAAGCTGTCTGGGAGGGAGATTTGCTGATTAAAAACACACTGGGCATCAGGTTGGATTTTCTCCTTTCTGTTACGGTGATCAATTGCATTTGTGCATATTTCATTTTATTATAATGATTATTATTGTTGTTGTTACCATTATTATTTCTCTCTTCCTTAGTTATCCTATTAAATTGTCCACATCCCAATCCATGAGTTGTGTTTTTTCCATTCTCCTCCCATCCCCAGCTGCATAGTGCTTAGCTGCTACCCGAGGAAAAACCATAATGCAGGGGAAAAAACCCAACACTCAAAAACCCCCCAAAATAACTATCTCAGGTCAAATTTACAAAGTTTTATATAGGTTAAAGCTTTATAGGAATCAACAAATATCCAGCAACTTCTCCTGACAATATCTTTGTTTTATATTTTCTTGAGAAGAGAGATAACAACAAAAGAAAATTCTCTGAGTCCTTGAAAATTTTTTTTACTATTAGACTACACAGAAACACCAATGGGATCTCCAAACACAACTTAGGTTTTTACTGTTAGAATTTGCTTCTTGGAAGATAAACTTCCAAACTAGGGGTGCAAAGGAACTACTTTAAAAGTTACATTTAATTTAATGTAGACATAGTGAAAAATTCAGCCTTGAAACCCATCATCCAAGCAATTAGTCATCAGATACCATGAGATTAGGGACATGATTGAAGTAATCCTACATACAAATACATAAGATTAAAATATTGTTTCAGAGGTTTGAAAGCAAAAAGGTACTTCCCCAAACCCCAGGCCTGACTCAGTCCTATTTCTGTGTACACCTATCCCATTTCTGCATACACTGCAGTCCTGTCAATTTTGTAGGGACTCGCCCCAAAGCATAACATGACCTCAAACCTTAGTAGCACTATGGCTCAAGCAGGAAATTAAGAGAACATCGAATTTCACAAATCTGTTCTATATATTAAAAAGAAATCTCACTTTTCAAATTTCATTAGTGCAACAGTTCTTACCATCATTGGCAGTAAAAACTCTAAAGTTGAAGTGATTGATTTTTTATCTCCTATGTCTTTTAAACCTGGTATTTTTGATGTCTGCACAGAAAAAAAAAAGAATGTCATTAGCACCATTCAAATTCTCCAATATTTTTAACATTATTCTGCTTTAGTCTTATTACTGATGTTTATTTTTGAAGCATCATATCTTATGCAAAATAATGCAGTACAATGCAGCAACTGTCTTGAAAAACTTGTACTTACTGCAGTGTATGTTTCCTTAGTGAAGGTTTCTACACTCACACTAAGTAGTTTGTCCTTAAATCAACACACATTAAGAAACTTGTAAGACTAGGAAGCATTAGGGCAGAACTGAAGTTAAAATATTCTTTCTCAAAAGCTTATTTTCCTTCTGGTAGGGGAGATCTTAAAAGTCACCAGTAGCCTGTTTGTCTAAGTGCAGTTGTTTGAACTCTCTGAAGTAGTGATAAGGTAATTCTTTTTTAGAGCATTACATGAAGTGATGCTTCTGTCTGCAAAAGTAATTTGAACAGATTTCACTTCTCATTTTCCCTCTGGGACTGAGTACCAGCACACTCACAGAGACACACAGTTACTATGTTCAGTATATATTGAATGTAAGTGCCTATGAAATAAAGAGGACAAGGAAGAGAGCACAAATCTGCTTCCTGCAGTTTTGTGCACTGTGTAGCAACTACTCACTTTCTGGAATTACCCATGGAATTTCCAACGCAAATGCCTTTTGGCCATACTTAAAAGATGTCCTACCAGCAAGTCACTTTTCAGAGTTGCCTTCAGTTAACACAAAAATTAAAAAAAAAACATGAATAGCCATTAAATTACCGATCTAATATTCCAGCCAAATTCATTGTTGGTGACTCCTATCATAAATGGGACTGCATTAAATTCTTTTCCAGCTAATATCTCTTCAGGTGACTTATGAAGAAATACTCCATCCAAAACTAAAGGAAGAAATGCGATTTCCTGAAGGAAGAGGGAAAAAGAAAAAAATATCAAATTACTTGTTAGTAGAATTTTCCTTTTTTTTCATTCAAATCACACAATAAAATGCCCACACTTCAAAGTTCCAGAAGAGTGGGGGAGGGTGTGCAGAAAAAGCTTTACAAAAATCGAAGTCTCTACAGCCACTGTAACATACATTCACAGTTCTGCACAAGAGGGCAAAATAGTAGCCTGGTTGGGTCATGGTATGCAGTAATACAATGGTTTCTTGATCCTGTGCTGCTCGAACTGATGTTAACATATACATATACAACGTTACAGGTGCTGTGACCACTGAAAATTCTTAAGAGAACTTACATGTAAGTATTTCAGTATTTAGGAGGGATTTTGACAAAAAATGGGAGAAAACTTTGGAAAAGTGAACAATGAACTCTAGTGAGAGGCTGAGCTCAGGTTTTGAAGGCATGCCATTAAAAAAAAGAAATCTGTTACCAAGTTTCACCTACCGTACTGTTAAAGACTATATCATCTGCTTTCTTGTTCCTTAAGCAGTGTACCAGAGAGAGTGAACTGCTTGTCTCACACTTAAATATACTTGCAATTTTCTGAAAATTATTAACAAAGACAGGAACTGTTAGCTATGAGGTGGTCTAGAAGGAATTCATAAACAGAAAATTATTATACACAGTACTGGTAATAGTTTTACTTAAGGGCTAATTTAGGTGGGCTTGATAGGTTTTCAAGTATTTAATTTTACAAGAAATACCAGAAAGTGTGAACAGAAAGTAAAATCATTCTGGAATACTTCTGTTTCTTGCTGTATTCCCATTAACAGTTCTACAACAAACCTTAATGTAGAGATAACATGAGGTTGCAACATAAATCAAGTAAGACAAGAAAATTCAGGAAATCAACTTGTTAGAGATTTATATTATTACTACCTGCTGTTTCAGGAGGAGAAATTAACAGGTACTTCTAGAGAGGAATTTAATTTGAAAGGGTGTTTTTGTGGTTTTGTTTTTTGTTTAAATTAATTTACTTCAAATCAAGGCCCTCCATACAAGACCTACTCTTGGTTTTGACAGGGATAGAATTATTTTCCTACCCAGCAGCTAGTATAGTGCTGTGTTTTGGAGTTAGGATGAAACTAATGTTCATAACATACTGACAACTGTCTTTATTTCAGTCCACAACTTTTATTCTTTTTTTTAAAAAAAAAACTTCTTATTTTTTCCACCATCCTATGGGTATGGCAGACAGTGAACTGCTGGCCAAGTTAAACCACGACACTACAGCTGAATAAAAACTGAATGCCTCTTCTGGTTTCTAGTTAAACTTCCCATAATAAATGTCAGTTACTCTATAAGTTAGAGTGCCTGAAAATGGACATATGCCCAGATTAGTAATAGTGTAACTGAAAATACCTAACTCTGCCCACAATAATCACATAACTGTAAAACCTACTGCTAACACCAAATGAGCCTGATATGAATGCAAATAAATGGACTATTTGAATTAAAATTTAGTGCTAATCTATGTATTTATAGATATGCTTTGAGAATAAATGTAATCAACTCTGTTGCATAAAATGCCATCAGATTTTCACCTTTTCTCTTTTAACAAAATTGTTAGATATATAAAGTATCCTATTTTAGGTTATAAAGACTTTAAAATGAAAAAAAAACCCAAAACCAAACCAAACCAAAATATGCCTACCTTCAGATCAGTTGAAAGAAGTAAATCTTTAGCATGGGGGATTAGAATTCCACTCTCTGATATTGCTTTGTGAAAGAGACCCTTAGACAAAGGAGATAAAACCTGCCAAGAAGGGAAGAACAGAAAGAAAGTATTTATTCTACATTACAGTCCTTATCCCATAACTTTATGCTTGATTTGACTGGTGGATTCAGTGTAGAATTACGTATTTTATGTGCTTACAGGGGAAGTGTCCAGACTTAGCACAACATGCCATTAATCTTACTTTGAAAAATCAGATTAAACATGAAATTTTATACTAATTGAATTTTTGAAGATTTTAAGACTTGACTTTTAAGTATATCTACAGCTTGCCTACATGTGTGAAAACAGAGCAAGATCCTGCAGATACACCAAAGAGTGTGACAGAGCCTGGATCTCCACCAAAGTGTTCAATGTTTTCTTGGATCCACTGAAGAGCTGCTACTTGATCCAAAAATGCCCAGTTCCCATGAGCGTGTTCATCACCAGTACTGAAAGAAAACCAGTATAAGTCAACTTCTCAGAGTAAAATAAGTCTCACCAACTTACATTTTGTGTCATACTTGGCTAAGGAAAGCTCTGTACAGCCTATTGACCTAAAACCCTTCCTAGTCAGATCTAAGCCCCACTGACTTCTTTGCCTCTGCTCTTTGTTCACCCAGACACAGATAGATTTCTGGCTTTTACACTAGATGATTTTTTGCTTTACAGACCAGTGGATCGAAAGGCAAGAGCAAACATCCTATCCCAAACCAACTATGATCTGAGAGCAGGCTACAATCAAATTACAATGCAAGTGGAATTTACAGACACTGCAAACTGTTCTTGCATCCTGCTATCAGTAAACTATGCATTTAAACCATTGTAACAGTGGAGAGCTGGTATAGAAATTCAGCTGATTTGGAAAACAAAACTACCTGTATTTAAAAGATGATGGGAAATATTTTGTAAAAAGTGAAAGTAGTCATCTTACTTGAGGAATCCAAGGAGTCCAAGTCTGTACTGAATTATCACTACCACAATATTCTCGTAGGCTGACAGTGCAGAACCATCATACCTAGAAGCACCACCAAATATGAAATTGCCTCCATGGATCCACACCATTACCTGTGACAAAAAAGGGCAAGACACACTTTTATACATTGCTTGGCAGATTTCACGGGGAAAAGGAAGACAGCATCAAAGAATTAGGATCTCCAAATCACCAAAACTCAATGGGAGCTGAATTTTAGGTTGATGGACTTTGGATTTTACATAATAATATTATTATTTTTGCTAATGCAGCATCATATTTTGAAATGGAATTAAGTGACTTCAGAGCTATCATTAGGTGCAAATGTTATACAAGTTTGTACAATGGGTTTACGTACAGGTAACTTGTCCTTCTTGTTTGAACCAGCAGGGCTATAAACATTTAGATACAAACAGTCCTCAGAAGTTCGGAATGAAAGGTGTTTTTCTTTAAAGTTTTTTTCTGCTATTTTCAACATGGACAGATCTTGAGGACACCTTCACAAAAGGAAGGAAGTAACTATTAGTAACAAAAGTACAATAGCAATGATGTAATAATGATAGAGAAAACACACTTTCTTTTGCCTCATAGGCAAAAGATACTCACAGGATGCTCCAACTTTGTGTTACTTATACACAGTTAGAGATGCAATCCCTAGAAGTACAGGTCCTTATAAAGCTGAATTATTTCAGCATGGTATAATGAGAAAACATGATTTCCAAAGACAGGAATTTCCCAGGAATTCTCTGTGGTTCCTAGTCCCCCCGTTGTTAAAAAATATTTCAGTACTGGCAGTATATTCACTCCTGGTTCATACGAGCTCCTTAGCAAAAATCAGACCTCTGGACACTAATAAACACGATGGCACCAACAAATGTGCAGGTCCTATATACAAAGGAACTGAATCGCTCTCACAGTGGTGGGTAAGAAGTTGCATCTCTCAGATCATTCCAGGGTTCAGGAGGTTCAGGTGGGGAAAACCTCAAGGATCCAACAGGTGCTTTTGCAAAAGGAATCCCAAGGAAGACATTTACAAGTCTGTCTGTCCCTTTCACATTTGTTTGTCTGCCTTTGAGCCGTCCAAGTGTGATAGTCACTTCTGGCTCAGCACCAGTCTGTCCTAAGGAACACGTAAAGTAAAAGGAAAAATAAATTACATCTTCATAATTATAAGACTGACTTTTCAATGAAGCATTTTTTACTGAGTGCTTAATTTAGAAGATTTCAGCTTGTTCCCTTTTCTCAGTTTTCATTTAGCTTTTGTGCAATGACAAACACCCCCCTGCCAAACACTCCCACAGCTGGCTCTGTCAGTGACAACTGGAGCTAGACAAGACACAGTTTAGTCACTCTGACAGAACATAAAGCATAAAAAAAAAATTTCAAAGCAAACAGCAACTGTAAAGATCATTAACATTTCTAAATTTATCATCCAACAAGATCTTAAAAATATTTTTTTAGATAATTTGGAAATGTTTTTGCTTTCTACCTTTTAAGAAATTTCTAAAATTTTACTTCCGTAAAATCATCTCAGAAATGGGTAAATCTCACAAACATGGTAATTTTTGCATAAAGCTTATTATGATACTTTTCCAGATTGCTAATGCAAGCATAAGAGATACATTGCCTTTGAAAATCACAACACTGCAACTTCTTAGTGCAGTTGCTTTCCCAACAGCAATAATAAATTTTACATCTCACCTTCTGCTCTGCCAATGATGAATGCTATACTACAAAACAAGGTACAAAGCAAAGCCATCTGGCTTGGAGGAGCCATTTTTCACAGACCCGTTTGGACTATAGGTTATTTTCTGGTTTTATGCGGAAAAGAATGGTACAAAGTCCCCGCTGACGCTGACAGCACGGAGTAGGGAGTGCGGCCAAATTCCCTGTTGAACATGCGCTGCATTAAGTACTTTCAGAGCTGTACTTGATATAGAGTAAATACAATCCCTTAGTGCAACACACCTAATCATTACCTGATCCTGAGAATGCATAATCTGAAAATGACTCAACACCATGTGTGAACAACAAATGGTCTAATTATAGTTAATCTGCTGTTAATCCTACAAGCAGAGAAAACAATGAAGCTCTGAAGAGGTTCCAGAGCCGTCAACAATTAAATTATTGTAAAAAACCCCAAACCCTAATAACAAAAACCTTGCTAAAACACAGGATTGTAGATTACACATAACTAAAGTAACAATAAAAATAAATCAAAACAGTTAATTCTTTCAGAAGTTTTAATGAGAGCTATCATACCTGTATAGTAATTGGCACTATCCACTTTCCAGCAGGAGAGTGGATAGCCTCCAAATAGCCTCCAAAACAGTTCTTTATCCCTTTTTAAACATAAATAAGCTTCCTGCATTTTTCAAAATTAAAAGGGTGATTGACATTGAGGGCCAAAATTATAGCATCTTCTCTATGAGCAACCTCAGTGGAGCAAGGTTTGCTTACCAACACCTTATGGAGTATCTACTTCCCTTAAAAAGTGAAAAGAGAATGACCTCACTTCCTCTATAAAATAGCTTTTTATGGTGGAAATAGGCTGGCAATCCAACAGACAGGTTTTGCCTGCTGTCTGAAAAAGTTCTAAAAAAAATCTAGTTTGTGTATACCTTAGTGGGGATGCCTGACCCCGAGCAGATTAAGCCTCAAGGACTCTGCTATAGTTGGGTCTATAAGCCCAGCCTGCTCCATCAATGCCCAATCTTGAACTGACAAAGCATCCTCTACATAACAGGTCTTCCCCTTTCCATCTTCGATTTACTTCACATCTCCTTGATGAACGATGTCAAAGCATACTGCTTCAGGCCCCTCAGCACTGCTTTCACTTAATTTTTTTCCAGCACAGACACTAAAAAACTCTGTGAAACCAAGATCTCTGTCACAGATCACACATCATGTAAGTTCATTCTGCTTGGCACACAGAGGTCTGTCAAAGTAAGGCAGTTCATCTTTAACAGAAAGGTAATTTGCTTGTCTTATTTAAAATATATCAGATGTGTAAACATGTCAGTAAGCTTTACTAAAGCTTCTGCTGGGGCAAACCCAACCCAGCTCAGCTCCCTGCAGTCAAAAGCATACCTGAAGTAACCCCTGTATCTGTAAGGCAGTGCTGGGCAACAAAACCAACATATTTCCTCTTCCAGCGGCAACTTCTTTTGAAGCAGCAAATCTCAGCTCCTTTCAAATCCTTTTTTCTTTCTGTCAGCCCTGGAGGAAACTGCTGCTCTCTGCCTGGGGAGTGTGCTCACATCTTCCTACCATGAACATCACTTGGCACAGCAGGCATCAGGAAACCCAAACCCTGCATTGGCAATGTTTGCAATGAGAAAGCATGCATATGGCAAGGAAGATAAAATAGGTAATACTCAGGATGTTCACACGGGACTATATGATTTAACCCTATTATAAAGGGGTGTATGAAGCCAAAATATGTCATCATTACACTCTGTGACTCCAGTTTCTTTCTTTGCAGGTTTGGGGTTTTATATATATATAAAACAGTTTGGCTTTTCAAATTAAAAGTGGGAGAACATAACTTTAATCAATAACATTTTGTATCAACATGCTATTTAATTTACCGTCCTCGACAGCACGAGGTTGACTTCAGAGGTCCCTCACAGCCCCTGACTCCGGTGAGACCACCCCTCTGTCACTCTCAAACCTCAGTTTAAAGCTGCGCACGGCTCGACGTGCTGAACGCTTCCTCCCAGCTGGCCCCAGCACTGTCTACCGCTTTACCCTCCCCAGAGCACACCCGCGCTCCTCCTGCACATCGCGCCAGTTCCGCGCCTTGCCCACTGGGGAGCACTCCCACCACAGCCAACAGCCGAGGGCCCGGTGCGGCGGCGAATGGCGTCCGGGCTCTTTCCGGCCCGCCGGCAGCGCCGCCACAGCGCCCGCACGGCAGCGGAGGCGGGGGGACCTGAGCGGCAGTCATGGTGGGGCCGGGTGGCGGCGCGCCGCTGGAGAACGCCAACCCTCTCATCTACCGCCGCTCGGGGGAGCGGCCGGTGACGGCGCAGGAGGAGGACGACGAGCTGCCCGATTCCATCGACGACCGGGAGATCTTTGATATCCTGCCGGGAGGGGAGGGCCGGCGGGTCAGGGCAGGGCACGGCGGGTACTCTGCTTTCCTTAACCCGGCACATCTCATTCGCTCCATCAACGACCCCGAGCACCCCCTCACCCTGGAGGAGCTGAATGTGGTGGAGCAAGTGCGAGTGAAAGTGAGACCCCGCGGACATGCGCGGCGCTCCCGAGCGGCTGTCCCGGCGGGGCGGC
>VXBZ01004242.1:224237-306151 GCA_013399135.1 Heliornis fulica
CCCGCGGGCCGCGGCCCGCTCTGCGCGTTGCAGGGCTGCTGCCTCTGCCGCCTGATTAACTTAGGTTGTTGTCTGACACGGGCCTGGGGCTAACGTGGTAGTTACCGCAGCTAAACGTAGTATTTAAACGTGTCGGTGAAGAAAAGCGGGAGCGGTGCAGTGCGGCCTCAAGATGCGTTCGCATGAAATGGTTCCAGCTCGCTCGGGGTCGGCAGTTTGGAACATGGGAGGTGTTTGCTTTCCCCCAGGTGAATGACGCAGACAGCACAGTGGCAGTGGAGTTCACCCCCACCATCCCTCACTGCAGCATGGCGACCTTAATCGGCCTCTCCATAAAGGTGAAGCTGATCAGATCGCTGCCGGAGAGATTTAAGGTGAGTAATCAAATCGCTCCGGAAAGCAAATGAGGGGATTGTGTTTGAAGGGAGATGCTGCAGGAGCCAGGGAGAGCAGTGGATTGCGATAGCCAAGCAGGGTCACTCTGAGCGTCGTGTCAAGGGCCTGAGGGGCTGTGGGGGGCAGTTACCCACTGTGCAGCAGTGGGAAGGAGAGGCTGGTGCCTCATCCCATTCTGTTGGAGGCTTGAGCAGGTGGCAATGCAGAGTATTGTTATCTTAGACGTTATTTTGCTATATGTAATAACTGGTACTGGCCAGAAGGCCCATTCTTTTCCTTTTTGTTATTGCCTTGCTTCTAATGTTTTATTTCTTTTATGATACTTCTTAAGCTGGATGTTCATATTACACCGGGAACACATGCCTCTGAGCATGCAGGTAAGGTTTTTGGTACTCTGTGTGGTCATCTTTTTGAGTTTTGTTTTTTTTTTAAATTTTGAAAATTAGGCTAAAGACTCCCACACTTGCCGAGCAGCTTTGTAATATCAGGGACTTCACACGTGTCACTTCAAGGGGATGCTACAGAGCAGGAATGTGTAATAATGACACTTTGACACGTTCTGTACTGCTTCTTAAACGTCTCCTCAGGCAGCCTGTGCTCTCAACTAGTCACTGATTTGCCGTGGTTTTGGAGGACCAACAAGTGGGGAGGGGCTGGAGGGAAACTTCTTGTGTTACACCTACACGTGTATCTCCCTGCTGCTGAGTCATGAGCAGCTTGCTGGTTTAACTTGTGATAGCATGGTAGCTTTGACTTCACACTGTAGCTCTGCAGGGTGCTTAGCATTTGTGGAATTAGTAGTCTGCCTGAGTACCGTGGCAACAGTGAGATTATGTTGATATTATCATGATGTAAAAATGTTTAACAAAGATACTGCATACCAGTGTTTTGACTAATTTCTTGTGTGTTTGTTTTTTTTTCCTTTTCTGCACAGTTAATAAACAGCTTGCTGATAAAGAACGTGTAGCAGCTGCTTTGGAAAACTCTCACTTGCTGGAAGTGGTAAATCAGTGTTTGTCTGGTCGATCATAATTGCCCAGTGAGGATATCGTTGGTGTTCTGCTATGTTAAACTTATTTTGTGTATAAGTGATGATGCTACTGTTACACTATCTGTGAGCAAAATAAAATCACTTTGATTTTCTTAAAGAAATGTTTCACTACTCCTGCAAAAAACAGTATGTGGGAAATTAGCTTGCAGACAACTTACAAAATATAACAAAAACTGACTTTTGAATGTGATTAGTTGATACATACGTTGGATTTTTGTTTTAATCAGTTTCTCACTATCAAAAGATTAGCTCTAAATTGCATTTTAGAGGTGGATTTTGCACACTGGACTTTAAAAGTACGCCAAGCTCTTTGGCAGTTAAAATCTTATATTCATATGACTGTTTTAGACTGCTAATATATATTTTTATCTTCAGATAACAAAAATTGTATAAATTCATGTGCACAAAATTATTCAGCAATAAGTGTAAACGCATCTGCCAGTTTTCTGTTAACTTGGATTGGCCAAATATGGAGGACTCTTTTTAGAACGGTATAAAATGGGATTTGTTTTTTAATTACTCATTACTTGTGGTAGGAAATAAAGTATTTTTGAGGTAGGGTTTTTTCATACACCTGACACAACAGGAGAGAGTTCATAGTTTTCAGTATGAACAGCCCAGCTACACTCTGCTGAAAGACTCCTAGCAAAGCTGATAGCTAAGTAAAAAGTTTTGCTTTAAACATATTGAGACTTAATACCTAGCCTTTGCCTCTGGTTTGGGAAACGTGGATTTACTAAACTATTGTCTTTGAATAGACAATAGAAAAATTAAGATAGAATTCTGGAATTAATTAGAACTTTTGTAATAGAAGTTTCTAATCAAGGATCACATGGGAAAAATAACAGTTTGTTAAAGAAATTCTGTCAGGTACTTTGGTGCCTGCACCCTGGTACTGTTAGCTTCATGGTTATCAGATATCTATCCCAGTCAAAACCAGGATATCTCTAGAGTTAATTTTCTTCCTAGTAGCAGGTATAGTGCTACAGTTGGGGCTTAGAATGAGGATAAAGTTGATAACACTCTTACTACTTTAGTTGCTCCCAAACAGTTTTGGCCTTTTCTGCTTCTCTCCTTGCCCCACCAGCAAAGAGACTGAAGTTGGGAGGGGACACAGCTGGAACAGCTGAGCCCTGCTTCCCTGGAGATGGCTGAACTCCTGCCTGTTGGTGGGAAGTGGGGAATGAATTCCATCTCTGTGTGCATGGCTTTTTCTTTGCCTATTAAAGTGCCTGCATTTCTGCTCAAAAGTTTTCTCACTCTTCCTTTACCCCACCACGGGGAGTGAGAGTGGCGGTAGGGTGCTTACCTGCCAGCTGGGTTAAAGCCAGGACAGAAAGAGTAACATGCTTTTTAAAAAGTGGGTTGTTCTCACCTGTTTGATGGCAATGTTTTGTATTTCAGGAGCATTTTCTCTTAAAATAGCTTCAGATGCTATTTTTAAAACAAAGCTTAGGAACCCTGTGTAAACAACAGCCTAGTAGTCTAGTCTGGTCTGTGTTGAGCAGCTGAGGAAACTGAGGCAGTGATAAGCTGACTGTGATATCTAAAGTCGCAGCAAAACAGGACAGAAACAAAATTTTCCTGTCTTAGAAATGTAGCACCCAGTTCAAACAGGGCTTCTACAGAAAGCCAACTCTGCAGCAGCCTTCATCTGTTTATTTAGCTTAGCATCCTTTGAATGATCAGCACTTGCTTGAATGTATGAATGAAAGTGTAAATAAAGGCAGTATTCATGTATTATTAACACTGGGAAAGGAGCAGAATGACCCAGCTGTTAATACTATCTTTCTTCTCTGCTGCTCTTGCTGAATCACTGAACTGATTAGTCCTGACATTGCCAACATTTGCTCCACAACTGAAACTTCAGCTGTGGGAATGCATGTAGGCAGCTCACAGGCAACACGCTCGGTTGGTCTGATTGTGTTTTCTGGGTTGTTGTGGGTTTTTTTAGAAAATGAATTTTGCCCTCCCAGATTTTAGGGAAGAAATGCATATATGTGCCAGGGAAAAATAGGAGGATGACTAAGCTGCCACAGATTGCTTCAACCTGCACTCCAAATAGAGAGGAATCAGTAAATCATGCGTTGCTGGATCTGCTTGGCTTTCACTGCTATGTTATAGTATTAAATAATGTATTGGGATGTTGGCACTTGCCTCGTGAGACACGTATGCAATAACCCTGGGGATTTGCTTTGCACCATTTATGTTCACAGAGAACCAGCAGTATATGGTTAGATTGTTTTTAGCATATAGTTGGAAGAAAACTTCAGTAAAGGGATATCAAAGGAAAGGTCTGACTTCTGTTACCTAGGAACAGAGTATTCTATTACTTTAGATCTGGCATGTTTCTTTAAGTGATGTGGCTGTTACATTTATGAGAGCATATAAACAACAGTAAGTACAAACCACACTTTGTTGAAGATCACAGGTCCTCCTGTACAGTCTCCTTCAGCTTGTATACTTGCTGAATGATAACATACCGCCAGGTCAAACAAATCCTTCCGTTCCCTGGTTTTAATGACTGTTGGCTGGCTCCTGCTGTATGGAGATGAAGTGGGAGAAGAAAACATTAATTTGTTATAAGTATTTCTTTTCAGACTTACTTTTTTTTAAAAATACCCCTAAATTTAGCTTCTGGAATAGGACAGATTCCATTAGAAACGATGACCCTTTAGAGCAGCTGTGGTGAATACAAACAGCCTCATTCAGGAAAAATGCCAGAAAAGGACATCTGTTTCACATTGCTCTGGGCAGAGCCTTCCAGGGGTGGCTGAATGGCATTCACTACTCAGTGTGCAAACACTGTAAGGGAGCTCCCCAGGGCAGCTGGCTGTGTTGTGCACTAGACCAACCTGCTGTGTGTTAGAGCCTGTAGACAAGCCAGTACCTGCATCTCAGGTACCACCACACTGCACACGCTTGGGTCTTCCCACAGCCCCACTTACTGGGAGGAAACAGACTTCTTCCCAGCTGCTCCCATATAGTCATTGCTTCCCAGTACCAGAAATCTGAAACTTTTGAGACTGTTCATCCCTCAGTTTCATGAGTGGCAAGGAAGCAGCTCAGCAGCTTTGTATCTGTGTTTAAGTTTCAACTGTCTATGGAAGAAATTCACACTTCAATGGCCATATTTCTTGTGCTCCTTGGGTGGAGCAATGCCTGCCACACACTGGGAACTGTTAGTTAAAAGAAGTTATTTCAGTCTTCTGGCCATCCTTAAGATTGATGTGTTTATGTCAATAAAGTGCTTTGATAAAGACTCCCCCTGAATCATTAATTTATAAACTACGTGCTTTGCTCTCCCCTTTCCCCTTTTCCTTTCCTACAGACTGGACAAGTAACAGTCAACTTTTTTCTGTAAACAAAAGAAAGTTTATAGCAAAATCTTTCAAATATTACTATCAAAAGGTAAGTACCAGCAAAGAATATAAAACTAGGGGAAGCTGAAGCTATTTGTGTTTAAGTTTGACAGTATGTCTCATAACTATTTGCTGGCAACATTTAATAGAAAGCACATAAAATTATTCATTCCACAAAATGCTAAAAATACACAATGATTTTACTGAGCATACAGAGAACCCCCATTTTGTTCAACACAGTCATTGCAGAAAACATGCCATCCCAGTCTGTAACCTTTTTACATGCTTGTTATTATCCATTCATACATTTCTTCTTCAGTGTCCTACCTGCAAAGAGCTCCTGCATCCTGCAGCAGGTTATCTCCATTCCCTAACTAACTTCCCTTTGTGGATCAAAGGAGCAGTTCTATCTGCTGTGATAAAAACATCCTGGTTGGTTGGAAGGTTGGAAATCATCTTCCAGCTTCATTCCACAACTCATCAGGGTCGCTGAGTAATTGGCCAGTTGTCTCATCAGTTTTTGCAGCTATTCAGCATCTTGTTGCAGTACATGCAAGCTTCAGGTGCCAAGGCTCTTTAGTACAGAAGTAAAATCAGTCTTTGGTTCCTGCTATTAGCTCAGAGCCCAGTGCATGGCTGGAGGGAGAGGACAGGGCAGAAGTTAGTTTCCAGCAAGTCTGTGGAACAAATACAGCAAGGAAATGGAGAGCAGCTGCTGCCTGGGAGCTTTGGGAAGGCACCTCTCAGTGCTGCCACTAGCTGGGGGATGCCTCCAACCTTGGTCTGGGGTGACATGGAGAACAGGTGTGTATCTTCAGTGCTGGGGGCTTTGTCCTCCAAATTGCATGGGAAGTGAATGAGCTCCCATTGCTGTATGATAGACATCTCCACCCCTCTAATCGCCTTGTTCCCTACAAGCTGTCTGACCGATGGGGAAATTCTCACATGTGGCCTGTAGCTAAGCCATGGCTCCCCTCTGCCCTGTCTTGCTGGCCTGTTACACAGCCCAGCCCAGCCCAGTGCTGCCTTTGTGCTGCTACAGGTAAGAAGAAACCCTTTGCTATCCCACTGCAGGGGAGTGACAAACATCAGGAGGATCAGGAGGACAAGTACCTATGTAAAACCAGTGCTCTAAGTTGACAAAAGGAGATGCACACCTTGCCAGATGGCAAGTGCAGTGCCAGAGTGTGGGCAGCAGCTGTGTCCACACTGAGCAAAGCAGGAAGACTCAAGCAACTGGTAAGTTATCACTGCCAAACTCTCTCTGCTGGATGGGATCCTCTCTTTTATTTAGGTGTAACTTTGAGATGATGGTTTATCAGCACTTTTGCTAACCTACCCGTATTAGTCTCATCTGAGTTTCCACCAGATGTATCACACATGGCTTTGACCAAAATAACTCCAGTAGATTGTCAGGGGTTTGTTTAACCCCAGGATGCCTGGCAGTGTGATTCCTCTATGCTTTTGCTAATGGAAGAGCTGGCACATGCTCTTTCTAAGGATTATGAAGATACAAGCAGCAATTATTTTTATTTCCCCTGCAAAGTGACAAAAAAATCATCAATGGAGTTTGAAATGCTTGCAGAGAGAAACAATAAATACTAATAGCTTCATTTCCCCCCTAACAATTTTAATAGAAATAATAGTTTTATTACCATAAATCAGAAAATAATTTAATTAACACTGCAGCCAACTTTTAAAAAAACACAATTAATTTTGAGGTAGACAGAAAATAATCATTAGGGATGAGTCACATAAACTGTTTCTCTTCAAGCTGGTACTGACTTATTTTCACAACAATGCATTTTAGACGGTTTTTGAAACCTAAGTCAGTAACTTAAAGAGCTTGTCAAATTCTAATTTTATTAATGATTCTTCCTAATGATAAAATTGACTAGGAGCTTGAAAAAGGAGCTGTTATTTAAACAATTTATTCCCTTCCTCTTCAGACTCACCATTCTAGATCTGGTCTTGCAAACTTAGAGTTTTATACAGAAGTTATACTCTGGATTATATTTTTAGCATAGAAGTGATGAAGTCTTGGAACTAATAATATTGGGCTATTCCTACTAAAACAATTGAGAGTTTATCTTTTGAAATAAAAAATAAACATTATATCCACTTAGTGTAGTCTAAGCATTTAACTCCCCAGATGTACTCATGTAAGTACCAAATCATATAATTAGTAGTTTTCTGAATTTTGTGACTGAATAAGTAAACACTATAGCTTAGATGCAAATTGTATACACATCTGTTAATGTATCGTACTAGTTTAGGACTTGCAATATATTCTACTAATCCTTAAAACTGCAGGAACTTTGCTATGAATGTTATGAATATGGTGTACTGACATTTGACTCTGATCCAGTCTTCATCCTCTTAGAAATCGCTTGAGTCTTTCACCGATTACAAATAAATCGTGTCTTTTTTTGGATTTGCATGCCTGTCAGGGTAATTCCTGTTTTGCCACGAAGAATGATGAGATGAAAAAAGACAATGTGGTGTGAATTGTGCCTTGGTCCAGCTGGGAAGAATGAAAGCCATCCCACAGAACATGCTCTGGAATACACAGATAAAAATAACATGCCAAAGAGAGGAAATACATACATGAAAGCTGCCAAGACTGTGAAGTAATGTCTCTGTTTAGCTACATTCAGGTCTGTACCAGAAAAAAATACTTGCCACAGAAAATGCAATGCATATGTTCTCTCACAAACATGGAGAACTTAAGAAGCACTGCCCTACTCTGTGGGGGATTTTCTTCCTGATGCTCTCAGGTCTCCTGCCAGTGCCAGGCACAGCCTGTCCTCACCACGCAGGCTGTCCTGCTGCACCCAGGCTGGGAAACAACATTTGAAAGCTGTGCAAGTTAAATACTCTTTTGCATGTACAGCCAAGCAAGGTACAGAAACGGTAATATAGGAGAAATGGTGAACAGGGGACAGCTGAAATTGTGAGCTGAGATCTTGAATCCCGGCGTGGCTCAGGGTCCTTGAGCACCTTGGCAGATGGTGCTGTGATACATGGGTCAGCAGCTGTCCTGAGGCCTGGCCAGCACAAACCTAGATGGGAAACGAGGGAAGATGTCTTCATCCAGCATTGCAGAGCTCCTACTGCCTCTTAGGACTGGAAAGAGCCCCCCTCCCCACCAGCCCAGAAGTTGACCCAGAACCTCTGTCCTCCTCTATTTGCTAAATTCATTACCATCATCTGGGGCACCAAGGCCTCATAACTAGATCACATAATTTATTTAGCTTGCACTTAATTGAATCCCTTCACACACATAAAATCAGTGTTCACCATTCACAACAGCTCTCTCCCTACACGTAGTGATGGATGGATGACATATACAACAGGATGTCTTTTCCGCTCATAAAATCTCTTTGAAAGCTGACGCAGTGTCAGCTGAACTGAAATACAATTTATTTCGTCTGACTTGGTAATTATTGAAGCATTCCATTTGGATGATGGTTAATGAAATCTGCCATAAAAATTTTTGTGGGTTCTGGTGTTTGCAAAAAAAAATTACAAATATGTAATAGATATAGAGAAATAAATAAAAACAGTATATAATGGATTATTATTTTCTTTTTCAGCTAATGAAGGGAAACCTATATATCAATATGACTTGATGGTGACAGAATGACAGTAATTTCTCCAATGAACCATTTTCTTCTTAAAAGGAAAAAAAAAGCAAAAAAAAAAAGGCACTGCATCTGTATGATATCATCTAGAAAAGTCCTCCTTCCTGAAAATACTATATTTGCTGTTGCCTAGCAACACGCTGCTGTTACCTTAGAAGGCTGTAGATTCATCTGAATGATTCTGGTGTTACTGATGTGCTTGTGCAGGGGAGTAATGCAAATATATAACCCTTTCTTTGGTAAAGATTATGAAAGAAGATGGTGAGTGTGAAAAGAAAACCTTTGAAGAAAAGCATTTGCTGTATTCATATCCTTTTTGACATTAATTGTTGAATAAAAACCATCTACCCCCTGTAGCCCTGGTTACGTGAGCAGGCAGTGAAATCATGGACTTGATGCTTTTGACGTGAGTCTGATGCCAAGGAGGCATTTGTCTGATTTGTGTTAATTACTGCTGTGAGTAAGTGTGGAGAAGGCAAAAGACTGTCAAGGCCTGATTCTGATCTCATTTCCAAATCTGTAAACAGAGAAAAAAAAGCCATGAAATTCAAGAAATTTGCTGAATTTCATCACCACCAGAGAATGGAATGATCACTGAGTCCTTCTTTGAATCTAAGTAACCTTAATGATTTGGAAAATTAAGAAAGTCGACTTAGAATGCCAAAGGGCCAAAGATTTACATTGCAATGTGCCTGTCAAAGAAACCTCTGACAGGGAACTCTGCCCTCGACATGCAGGGATTGAGAGCTGAGCAATAATTCCCTGGCTCTACCCCAGTGTGATCAGCAGCTCAGCAGGCCACTGCCTTGCCAACGATTTCAGTATGCTGGTATTCACTAGACATGAGGAAATTGCTTGCGAGAGGAATAAGATGATTGGGGAAATAAGGTTATTTCTTTTCACTGTAATGGATTTGAGTGTAGAATGACCTTGATACACATCAAGATTTTGCAGTTCCATCTTCAGGACTGAGAAACTTTTAGCACTGGAGGTTTGATTCAGCTTTTTCTAGTTAGGAGGGATGGCTTTGAAAATGAGATCTGCATTTGCTTTCATCAAATAGTATTTTTCAAGTCTACTGTCTTATATGTTACACACATCATGCCATTCTATCACCTCAGTCTGTGATTGTGCTTGCTCTCTATTTTATCATGAGCCTTGATCCTGATGATTTTATGTTTTTTTTTGAGAGCAATTGGTAGATAATGAAGCATGGTATTATTATAATAATTATTATTACATTATTTCTGAAGAATAAATTCAGAAAAAAACTTTGACAATTTGAAGTGAAAGCAATAAAGTTTATTTAATTCTAGTATAATTGTACAATAAGAATTTTGGAGGTCGTCATCTGTGTACCTTGTATAGCAGCAGGGGAAAAGCAGGAAATGAGACATTGGGAAGAAGCAGAGATGCCTATTACTGCTGTGATGCAAATGTGGAATTTGCCAAACTCAGCACATTCCAACTGAACAAATTCTGAGTTTCTTCTGGAACAGAAGAGAACATCTCTCACATCCAAATTCCTAGACACTTTACATGAGCGATTGCACGACATCCCTCACCACAAGAAGACACCATAAATTCTCTACTGAGTTATAAAGAAGGGAAAAGCCTTTCTAATTCAAATTCATAAGTCTCCCATGTGACTGAGTTTTTGTCACTGCTTCAAGATTTCCTTTGTTGAAATGAAAGGGAAAAGAAAGTTGGTTTTGGTTTTTTTTTCCCCTTCAAGGAGAATAAGGTCAGACTTTATCACCTAAAGCAAAAAGACAACTATGTTTTAATTCTGGTCACCACCAATGTGGTAATTCTAAGCAGGATAAATGCACATCTGCATACAAACCTAAAGTTCTTTGTGTAACAAAAAGACAGACTAAAAAAATCCTTGTCCTTTTTTCTTATCAAGTACACAGAAGAGGGCAGCACAGTTAAAGTTTCTTTTTATATTGTCACAAACATTATAAATCGTGTATCTGTCCTATGTCCTTCCCTTGGTGATGGATCTATTCAGCTCTGTGATTGGAAATGTGTTGGTTGTTTCCTCAAATGATCATAGATCTGCTCCTACTTATGGGTTTTCACTGCAATGAGACTTTTCCTTGCTCATCTGTCATATTAATGGAATAATCTACAATATGATGACTTTTCCCAGATTTTCAGACCCCTCACACCGAGATCTCCTTTGTTTTGCTATCCCTGTAATGTGTTGAAATGTAAGAAATGCTTTGTCACTGGCGCAATCTACTTGGCACCCTCACTTGCAGTGTCTTGCTACAGGGAAGCTTTCCCTCACAACTACACTTTCTTTCTGCAGTACTGTGTGGAAGATGCCCACTAGCAGACGGCTTTTGAAGATATTGTCCTGGAAGTGTATGGAAGAAGTGGGCTCTGTGGGTTACCAAGGGCAGCTTTACACTGTTTTCTACAAAATTTCCTGCCTAATCAGCCCTTAGTTCTTCAATAAAGGACAGTTATAGTTCATCCATGAAAATATTACTCAATGGCCCAGTGACAGGATAAACAGATGCTAGGAATTCTCAGCATTATCAAAGAAAACAGAAAACATCACCTTTCACTCTAGAAGTCCGTAGACACATGCAGTTTGAATAATCTGTGTTTCTAATCTGTGTGCTTTTCATCCCCTGTGCATTAGAAAAGATATAGACAAGGGCAAGTAGGGATCATATTTATACAAGAAGTGACTGAACACTCTAAGTTCCTCAGCTGAGAGAGGTAATTACTGAACAAAGCTATAAATCATTATAAGCATGAAGAAGGCATGATGTAAATCATGCTTGACAATACAGTAAATGAGGGTATTGCAGGATATAAAAAAATCTACATGAGTTAAAAAGCAATTATAAAATATGCAGAAAAAACACGTTAAGGGCCTCTGAACAAAAGGAATACTTCTGCTCTGGTGGTTTTATGGGGGGGAGTTTTAACTGTGTTGATTATATTTTTATTGTCCATTCTTTTTTAGATACCTGCTACTGACAGCCTCTGGAAACTGTCTGTAAGTTAAGTCTGACCAAGTACAGCTTCTTTAATTCATTATTGTAAATAGATTTATTCCTCTTGCCAAGAACTATTGCTGGTAAAAAATAAATCTTACACGTGCAATTTGCTTCCTTACTACTATGTACTTCTTAGTAAGACAGACAGACAAACATTTCCTTTGCCCACTCCTTAAAACAAGTGTCTGTTGCAATCTGTAAATTCAGAAGCCTTTTCATGGTATCAGACTTCTAGGTATTTCTTGTAAAGGGCCTCTGAAATCCACACTAAGGAGTATACATCCCACAGGAATTGTAACAGGATATTTAGCATTCCACTCATGGACAGATGATGTATGTCATGCACATTGGCTATGACAGGCTTAATGGTGACAGGCTTAATACTGAAAAAGAGGAATTAGGGGTGATAAAAGAAAATAATTATGGAAATATCTTAGGTCATGTTCTGATTTTACTCCAAACTTGAAATGCAATAGGCGAGAACAGCTGATCACATGTAGTACGTGCTAATGAGTCTGTTCCTCAGTGACTGAAGGGGGTATCCAGACTCTGACTCTTGTAGCAAGGTATTGCACGAGTGGTTACCATGGTGCTAAGATCAGTGTAAATCTGAAGTTAAACTGAGACAGAATGCTTCTCCCAAGTATATTCTAACAGGATAGTTTACTAGTAGTGTGGTGCGCTCTGAAAAAGAAATAGGGGAATGGCACAGGCTAAAATGAAATTAGATATGCCACTTGTGCAACTTCTTTTTTCCAGAGCAATGATTCACCTGGTTCAGTTGTTCATGAGGTTATCCAGTGGAAATTTCTGAGCTTACTCAAAGCAGTGAGAAATTCAGAGCAACATGAACCATATTTTCAGTTATTCTTATCCCAAGTTTTTTTTTTTTTTTTTGCACGAGTTTCAGAAAGACAGGGGCCTTTGCTTTATGTTACAAGCAATGGACTTAAAATTGCTCTATTTTATAATTTTCTACCTGAAAAAAACACAAACTTTTGCAGTGACTACCTTTCAAATTTCTGGTCTGGAGCTGAAAGGAAACACGGTAGCTGTGAGAGGAACCAACTTCTTATAGTTTAGTACATATAATAATGGCTTTAGTTTGGCTTCTTGCATTTCCCCCTTTGCACTCTATGTGAGCTTTCTTTCTATGTTGATTTCTATTGACTCCAAAGCTCATGTTTCTCACATTTTATTGTTGCAGCTCCCATTCATGGCTACCACTATTCAATCAAAAATATTACCTGTCACTAAATGCAAGAGTAATTATGGGAGAAAGCATGGCCCCTTGGCCAAAGGGGTGTGCTGCCCTCCCTTGGGTTCGTCCAAACACAGCTTCAGTGTGGATGCAACATTTATCAGGCTTTCTGACAAAGGAGTTGGTACTAAGGTTGAAAGCTCCACCATTCCTACAGTTATTTATACAGTTCAAACTGTAGCCTACTTTTACACCCTTATATATTAACTGTCAGATAATGCAATATACCACATGCATTATTGTATACACATTAAAAGGTCTAACAAGTTTGCATACAACCCAGAAACTGAGCCAGTTTGCCTCTATCAGTTCACCACACACAATTCTGTGATTTTAAGGGTGATGGTGAGGAAAACCTGACACCACATTTGCACTATATCCTACTTTTTGCAGGATAAGAAAAAAAAGTTGTTGGTTGGTTGGGTTTTGGTTGGTTGGTTTAGGTTTTTTTTCCTGTACCTCCATCTATCTCTCTTGCTTAGGTTAAAAAAATACCCAACACATTTCTTACTGCTGCCTCTGTCTCTTCTCCCACTGGACTGAGTCTATCAGTTCTGTAATTAAAATAATAATAAATCCTGGTATTTCTTTTTTAGTTCAGGTATTTGGGAGGTAGCCAGACTCATGCTTCTGCAGGAGTAATGCTTCATGTAACTTGGCAAGAACAGACCTTTGTGGATCTCTCTGCAGTTTGTATAGAAATAACTTCACCCACATAATGACTGATTAATTAGACTTGAGGCAGTGCAGATGAGTTGAAAAGCAAGGAGAGGAGGAACCCACAGCTTCCAGCATAGGCCCACACTGAGAACAATAATTTCTCCCAAATTCACTGCTGCTAATCCAGTCTTTGGGCTGTTCAAGGTATTTTTTATTCCTAATCAAATGTAAAACAATTCCAATGTAAGAGAGCAGCAAAAGCAAAAACTGGAATTCAGTGATAATATTAATTTGATGTAAAAACATATAAATGCTATTTGTAGTATGGCATTTGACCTTGAACAAACACTGATGAGGTAGGATTGCATACAGTTAATTCAACCCTCAAAACTCTGCTTTTTTATCTGAAAATTCACCAAATAAAGCATAGAGAAACTTCAGGCACAAGCTTTATTACCCCAGGTATAAATAACTAGAAAAATAGAATCGGACTTCATGTTTTACCTGTTCCATATGATGGAAAGTATTCAGTCCAAGAGAGTGTGCTAGCAGTGAACAGTGATATTTCTCAAAAGATAGATGAAAACTGAAAGTGAGAAGAGAAAATAAGAAAGGAATGAGAATATAGGGAAAAAAAACCCAAAACACAAACCTGGAAATGCTACAACAGTAGAATACAAAGAAGGGTACCTTAAGTGAAAAAAATATATGAAATAAGGAAAATTAAAATCATACAAAGATTAAGTAAAACTGAAAAAGAAAAATCCTTTTTTTAGAGAGCTTTGTCCTCAATTCCACACAATATGGGACATCAGTATTGCTTTCCTTTTAAGTTTCAGATCAAATTCTTCCATGAGAACCACAGGACATAGTGAAGCTTTTGAACTGATTCACAAACGGGAGGTTACTGCAGCTCCTCCAGGATCCTAGAATAGTCTGATAATTAGGATTAAGTTGTCTGAGGTCCCTGAGAACAAAAATGATCTAGTGTGTCTGGTCTCAGTAGAATTTTCTTGCTATGTTTGTTAAGCTGTATCTCCTCATGGAGCAAGGATCTGGGTTAGACAGCAGCCCCTGGACTGCAGCTCTGTTGCTGGTTATGACACAGCTGTCGCAGGGGACAGGCACCTAAATTGCCCAGCAGTCACCTGTGACTGAAGAACTGCAGATGGTACCATGGTTAATTTGATAACCCCGACTCAGTGCACTTACAACTTGCCATGCAGGCCAGAGTGTCCTCTTACCTTCAACATTGATAGACTCCAGGTCTAGCTCTATGTAAAATCCAACAAAATTACAAGATTTCCAGTTTCCAATTCAATATATAAGGATTTGTATATTAGGCTTACTAAAAATATCAAGTCTACAGTAAGTGTCTGAAACACTCATTTAACTGAAATCTTAGACCAGCAGAACCTTGAACAATAGAAAGTAAGAGAAGGCAAGACTTGAAAAATCTCTGTTCTGCTCTCAGCTAGAATAATTTTCTTCCTAGTAGCAGGTATAGTTTGGATTTAGATGAGAATAATCTTGATAACACACTGGTTGTTGCTAGGCAACATTTACACCAAGTCAAGGAGTTTTCAGCTTCTCATACTGCCTGGCCCTATGAGAAGACTGGGGGTGCACAAGGAGTTGGGAGGTGTCACAGACAGGACACCTGACCCAAACTGGCCAAGGACTTTCCCATACCAAAACATTTGGGAGAAGCTGGCCAGGGGTGGGACCATGATTTGAGAACTAGCAGGGCATTGGTCAGCTGGCAGTGAGCAATTGTGTTGTGCATCACTTGTTTTGTATATTCTTTTATTATTTTAATCATCATAATAATAATCTTCCTTTTCTGTCCTGTTAAATGGTCTTATCTCACCCCCGGAGTTTTAATTCTTCCCCCTCTCCCAATTGTTTCCCCCACTGTGAGTGAGTGAATGGCTGTGTGGTTGTTGTAGCAGCCAGCTGGGTTAAACTACAACACTTTTAATCAGAAATAAATTACAGTTATTGTATCTGTTAGAATATCCTTCAAAGATACTCAACAATCAGCACTTAAATCCTGTGGTCTCATATGCACTCAACTGAAATGAGCAGGTGCTACTGTAATATATACATGGATATATAGCAATAATTAATAGCAAATAGAATTACATGCTTGTGTCTCAAGTGATTAACGTGAATTATCTGTTAATTACTTCCAACTTCACAAAATAGCTGGATCTATTCATATCAAAGGAGATAAACCAGCTACATGACCCCTGTGATCTTCTCCTCTCTGTTTCAGGCACAAATCCTGCAGCGGATGGGAACAGACCTAACTGCCTTGGCACAGTGCTCCTCTCTGCAACTTGTATTCATCCCTCCAGGAACAAGCAAAGCCCTGGGGACTTAATACAAGGCCATCTCACTTTCCATTAAAAGACAACTCACAGAACCCAGTGCCAGATCCTCAATAGTATCCTGTAACCATGGCAGTATTCTATAATGGTTAATTCCTTAGTTGTACCTGGGTGCTGGCACAAAACAAGTACGTGACAGAGACCTGATTTTTTTTTTTTTGCATCATTTCTGTCAGATATTATTTTATTTTCAGTCACTTTTCCTGCTGAAGCAATGTTCTCTCAAAGTTTTTATTTAGTACTTTTACATATGCCTTACCTGTTATTTTTTGGCTACCAAAGGGTTAATCTTGCATTTCTGTAATTAAAATATCCATAATTCTCGTGAACAAAAGGGCTGGAATAAATTATGGCTTCTTTAAGCCCTGTCAGTGAAACTCCCATTTTTAGTTTGGTTCCAGTCAGTAGTGCTATATCTGGCACAAAAGCGGCGCTGTGTCTTTGGTTCTGATGCTTCTCAGATTTCCCTTTTTTCACACAGAAAAAATACCCCCACTTTATGTGCCAGCTTCTAAAGTTTCATCCTGACACACAGTAAAGGCATGCAAAAAGGACTGGTCCAAAAGACTTAAAAACCCACTAGAATATATTTGGGTGAGAATTTAAAGCAGAAACATTCAAATTTTTAAAAAGTTAACTGAAGACAAACCATTTCTGGAAGGGTTATCTACATAATTAACTGTATATAAATACAGATTAATATAGATGATTTGGCAGATTCCAGTATATCCAAGTTAAGTAACCACAGTGTACTTCACAGGCTAACCATAATTTATTTAAATATGATTTAAAATGCTAAGCAGAGGTTTAGAATTCAGTTCAGTTAACTGAAGCACTCACTTCGTCTCACCACCAAACTCTTGAGTATTCAAACTGACAAGGCTATTTTGGTTGCTATTTTGTGAGACAGGCAGAGAACTTGCTGCAAGCACTTGGTGATCTTTAACTGCCACATTAACACTTCAAACTGCAGTTATCAGGGTGAAGGGGCCGAAACCACCCCAAGAGCAGACTGGATAATTGTAGTTGGGTCCTAAAGAACTAGAATATTCACTCAATCTCATAGGAAATAAATAAAAAGTCCCTATGATCAGTCCTTTCAAAGTATTTTTCATGTTTATCTCTGTCGCAGTTAAGTAGCTTGAAAAGTTTAACATGCTCTGAGAGAAAAGATGTTCCTGAGCTGGAATGCTGTATTTTATTGGCTTTGCAAACCCATAACCTAATCCCACAGATTCTTTTCTTTCCCTTATTTTATTCCCTGCATTTATAACTTCATTTCCACCACCTCACTATCTCTTGCCTTCTTTAGCCATGTTTCTGTAGCAGATCTGTGAACCGTTAAACACAAAGTCACAGGGATTTTCCCGCACTGATCAGGCTGTAATCATTTGGGAGATAGAGCCAGAGTTATTTTGGCCGTAAAATGTAACAGGTTTCGGTTGCTAGGTAAACAATAAACTGTATACACGATGCTTGTGTGAGCCATTCAGAATACAAGTATAGTTATCTGGTTAGTCGTTTCTTCACTCAATCACATGGTAATGACTGTGCCACTTACGAGATAAGACCTTCACCATCTCACTTTGCCACTCAGGTGAAATCTAGAGAAGAATTTGACCTTTATGTTTTATATTGGCCTCTGAAACCGTTAACACTGCGTGTGGACACACTGGCACGTTGCCTGTGTAAGTGTACACCTAGCACAGGTGCGTTTCTCACACCCCGCTCCCGAGCATTAGGTAAAGCAAGCACGAAGTGACGCACAGGTGGCAAACCTGCGAATGTTTCACCTAACACAACCGTAGGCAACAGGACTGTAACGGCCTGGAGAACGGCATACAGCCTAACAAGCCGAGGAAACCTATCTGTGTACAACACACGCGCTCCCACGCAGGGCTGCGAGTGGAAATAAGCGACAAACACAGCAAACGCTGCCTTCCATCCAGCCGGGTGAGGATGGGGCCGAGCAGGACCGCGGGCGGGGCGAGAGCAGGGCGCGGGGCAGACCTCGCCAGCCTGACGGCACAGCCCTTCACCCGCTCCATAGGACGGTATTTCCCACAGACACGCTCCGCGCCCACCCGTCGCCTGCCCACGGCGCTCGCTCTGCCCCGGCGGTTCTCCGCGCCGATGGGAGGGGAGCCCCGCGGCCAGAGGAGATTCCCCGCCGCCGACCCCTTCAGTGCCGCCGGCAGATCGGGCCGCGCCTCCCCTCCNTGATTCCGCCGTGGGTGACGGCGCTGCCCACGGCCGCGCTGGCGGGGCGCCGAGCGCCGCACGTCACGGCGGGGAGGGCCGGGCTGGCGGAGCCATAAATACGGGCGAGGAGTGAGGTGGCGGCAGTACTCGCTGAGGGAGCTCCTGCGGCGGCACGGGCGAGTAACGGCGGGGAACCCCTCACCGCTTTCCTCCCTCCGCGGAGCGCCCCGAGGTAAGCGCTGTTCCGCGGGGGGGCCGGCCCGTGCTGTGGCAGCCGGGGTCGGGGCGCAGCAGGGGCGGCGGGGTGGTCNATGCCCTTCTCCGTGCACCAGCACCTGCACCGGCGCAGCATGCCGGTGGACGAGCGGGACCTGCGGGCAGCCCTGCCGCAGGGCGAGCTGTCCGGCCTGGTGCGCTGCACCTCGTACAGCCCCGGCGAGGCGCACCGGGAGAGCTGGGCCTCCGACTCCTCGGACTCGGTCATCTCCTCGGGCAGCGACTCCGACAACAACCTCTACAAGGTGATCCTGCTGGGCGAGCACGGCGTCGGCAAGACCAGCCTGGCCCGCATCTTCGGCGGCGTGGAGGACTGCGCGGACGCGGAAGAAGCCGGTGAGGGCGCGGGGCGGCGCGGAGCATCCACGGTCCCCGGGACCCGCCGGTCGGAGCAGCGGTACCGCTGCCGGAGCGCCTGCGGCCGCAGCTCCTCGGGCATCCCGGTTACGGCCACCTCTTCCCAGGCAGCCGGCAGGGATGCTGGTGAATAAGTTCTTGTTCTGAACTTTGTTTTTTCTTCCTCTCGTAGGAAATACGTACGACAGATCGATTATAGTTGATGGAGAAGAAGCATCTCTTGTGGTGTTTGATATATGGGAGCAGGTACTTTGAGATTTTTTTTTCTTTATGGCTTGGTCAGTGGTTCACCCTTGAAAAAGGTGGAAGCTAAACTACTGTGTCTTACGATTTCTTTGATCAGACCAGTAATGTTGAAATGATGTTAAAAAATTAGCGTTCATAGTGCCTTTGTTCTCTCTTGCAATTAATTTCTTGTAGCTAGGCAAGCAATTAAACCTGAATAGGGCTGCAGTGTGAATCCCTTAATGCTTTGAATAAGCAGCAGCTTACATGAGCAGCCCAGGAAATTGCTGTAAAATTAAGAGATTCATGATCTGATCAGTACAGACACAATACTTCTTCTGGAAATGAGAACTTTGTTTTGTAATGTATTTTTAGTAACAAAATCTTAAAAAAAAATAAATTTGGGAGGTTAGCTTATTGTTACTGTCCTGTATAATAAAAACTAAGAAAAATAAGGTTACAATAACTAAATCACTAATCAGATAGTGTTGAATGGACTTTTCAGTGCAATAAATCTATTTCATGCCTTTTGTTTTAGGATGACAGCCAATGGCTTCAGAACCACTGTATGAAAATGGGAGATGCCTATATTATTGTATATTCAGTGACAGACAAAGTTAGTTTTGAGAAGGCCTCTGAGCTAAGAATCCAGCTAAGAAGAGCAAGGCAAACAGAAGACATTCCGATTATTCTTGTGGGCAATAAAAGCGACCTGGTCAGGTCCCGAGAAGTCTCAGTTGATGGTAAGAGACACCATTTATACAGTAATGCCTAAATTAGTAGCAAAGGATCATGGCTGATAGAAATGATCAGTTTGCAGTGTAGAAAAATGTATGATTCAAAGCATGCCAGAGAAATCAAGACAGCAGGTTCATGCTGAGGGACTTGATACCACAGAAAACAGTGGAGATAGTGGTGGCAGAAAAATTTGTTACTGTGTACATCAGTGCCCTGAACTGCAGTACAAGAGAAGAAAATGCTTCAGAGCTGCAGCTTTAGCGTATTATGTGAAGGATTCAGTGCTGGTCAGCATTGACTGAAATGGTTTAATTGTGTGTGATGCGTGCAGCAGTTGTCTCGAGGTTCGATAGCTTGAGCTGTGCTTTGTAAGAGACGGGAATGCCATGTTATAGAACTTAGGCAGCCTTGTTTGTCCTCCACTCCCCCACCTTGAACTGGGAGGAGTACTCTGAAATATTGGAAATATCAGTGCCTTGATGGTGAACCGTCTTTGCCATTATTCATCACAAGTTGAACATCAGAGCATTGGTGCAGTGCAAGTTTCCGAGTTATGTGCCCACATCTGGAACACTGAGCATTTTGAATGCAGTCCCAGTGGTGTACAACTTTGTGACTTCTAGTTATTTGTTCAATTACTTGACTTAGTGGACTATACCAGCTTCACTTGTAGCTAGCATGGAAAACTCACTTATTGCAGCAAGGCAAAGGTCTGTAATTGCTCAAAACCATCCAGAAGAAATGAAAGCCATTTCTGTCTGTACCTCACACTGTTTTGTATCAAACAGTAAGCATGCATCCAAGTATCTCCCTTATCAGCTTTAGCTCTGAAGCAATACTGGGGTAGTCTGCCTATAGGACTGTGGTTGCCTTATATTCAGTACCATTGGTGTGATAAGACTTCAAAACAAAACCAAGAAGAGTAAAGGGGCTAAACTGCGAACACAAATTTTTCACTTTCCTACCATGTAGTAAAGCTCTTTCACAGCATAGAAGGGAATTCCCTAAAGTCAGTTTTTGTTTATAGTGTATATACATGAAAAAATGTCCATCTCCACTCATCTCTTTTTCTTTCCATCCAGAGGGACGGGCCTGTGCTGTTGTGTTTGACTGCAAATTCATTGAGACCTCAGCTGCTCTTCATCATAATGTTAAGGACCTGTTTGAAGGTATTGTTCGGCAAATTAGACTTCGCAAAGACAGCAAAGAAGACAATGCTAGGAGAATGGCCAACACAAAAAGAAGAGAAAGCATAGGCAAAAAGGCAAAGCGATTCCTTGGGAGAATTGTGGCAAAGAACAATAAGAAGATGGCTTTCAAAGCAAAATCAAAGTCTTGCCATGACTTATCTGTGCTTTAGAAGCTTTCGGCAAGGCCAGATGTTGCATGTGGGCAGTGAACAAGCAATCGACTGTTAGGAAAAGTGTATGGATGATCTTCATGGTGACAAGAAGAATGACTTGCCAACAGAGACTCTCCTTAATGCCTTAAGGTGCACAAGCAAGTCCAGAAGTTACACTACATTGACTGCTACATTGATAAGTGGTTTAAGTTTCAATGTGTCGAAGTAAATGAACTGACTTTAAATGGCTTGACATGCCCACACTTACACGTGTACATATGTTATATATCATCTTGCCCTGTGGATACCAGGGAAGCAAAGATAAGAAAGGATGATTATAATATCACCATAGACTTGTCTCATTTGCAGAGCAAAACTTAAACTTGTACGCAGGCTCGTACATTCTTTTTAGTATAAAGCAAGCAATGATAAATATTTTTAAAGCTAAATATGGGGGGGGGAGTAGAACCACATTAGAATGGGAAAAATTATATATAGTTAAATACAGAACAGATACCATTTTATGAAGTTAATTTGCACTTCCATTAACAGTTATTCAATTAATTTCTTACTTGTTTACATGCAGATTTTATAATAAAGTATTATTTCCTGTTATAATAAACTGGTTTTCTCATAATCTGGACAGAGTGAAAGAGCAGTATTTTTGTACTGACCTTTTTTCATGGTACAAAATGTTACACGCCGGCTCCACAGATTTACATGTGAAAGTTCTGGAACAAGATGAATCATGAAATATTCCATGTCCTTTAATAGACAGTTTCTTCAAAAAGTAAACCCTGCTTTTATGAAAGCTCTACTTAAACAGCTCATATAGGGGAAGGGGTGCCTTAACCCTTCATATTATTGCTCATCTTCAACCCAGCTCTGGCAGGAACAGACCTCCGTATAATGCCTTAACTTAGGCAGATGTTTTGTGTCTATACTGATAAATTGAAGTCTGCAGTGTTGTACTTTAAGTCCCCTCCTGCATTGGAGCTCTCGTGTTACAGCAAATAAACAATTGGCTTTGGGTTTTTTGTTTTCTGTGAGCAGTATAATTTCCTAATCTTCTCACAAGCCTACATCTACCGTCTGGTGGTTTCAAGAAATTAAAGGCAGACTAGCAAGACTCTCTGAAAGAATGGTAAGCTTCAGTTGTGGTGTAGGCTACCCTTCAGTGCTGTTAAAAGTTTTCACGTTCATTTTATTATTATTAGTCTGTTTCTACGATTTTTCCCTACATGATGTTAATGAATCATGTTAATTAACATCAATTAAGCAATCGCATCTCAGTGAAAAACTTTAACTTAGTGCATTTTCTTTATAAATGCCTCTACGTAGGATAGATTCTCCTTGAATTAATCCATAAACTCACTTCTAAAACACAGCAAAACATGCAGTGGTCTGTCTCTTCCTCCTGAGTCCAGCTCTTCAGAGGGATTGTTTCAGCTGCCTAAGAGATCTATCTGTCTGATTTTAGAAGGCTGATGGTTCCCATGCAGCAGGCAAATCGCATCAGCTGTTCAACCTTACATTGAGCTTCCCTGAACTTGATCAAACAACTCTCCATGAGGTTATCCCAGTGCTTGGATGCTCAACAGACAACACTCAGTACTGGGAAAGACAGCCTCTGATTTGCATTGGTAATAGTCTGTAGAATTAGGGCTTCCTGATGTGCTGCTGCTGGACTTAACTGATTAGCATTTGTTGCTGGCAATGGGTCCCATTTCTTGTGGAGAGAGGTCTTTGTGTCCTGCATGAAGTTTAAAGTGAGTAAATTCTGTCCTGCTGCCAAAACTCATATTTACCTGATGATACATTTTAATTGGATTTGTTTTTTTTTCACTAGCCTTGCTTCCTGGCAAACATTATCACTGGAACATCTATTCAATGTCAGATTATGGCACAGGGTGTCTATTTACACGGAAGCTTTTAAAAGTCAACACCAAAACAAGTATTCTAGTCCTGGAAGCTCTACAGGAAGGGTGTCCAAATTCATGTGCATCAATTTGGCACAGGCCTACCTAATTCACACATGTGTTAAGTTGCTAACAAAACCACATGGCATTCCCTGTACATTTGCAAATCTTCTGACTTCCAGTTTCCCTGTGCTTTCGGAATGACCAAGAGAGGACTGAAATGTTTGACTTGTGATTTCTCCATAATAAATCCAAGGAAAGGGATGCAAATGCATTAACAAAGTGCACAATGTTACAAAGATGTGTCCCTCAATGCTGCAACATAACCACAGCTGCAAAGCCTCCTCAAGGTCATGATTAACAGCTGTGCTTTTTACATGCTCTGACCTACAAATCAGATGTTTTATCGTGTTCATGAGTTCAACGGTTAGGTTTGGAAAACTCTTAAGCCTAAAATATTTCTGAGATGCTCTGGTGCATTGCTAGAGGCTCATTTAAACTGTGGAAAATGGTTCCTATTCTGCAAGTATGTCATATAGGACACCTTGAGACAATAAACTGTGTAATCTACAGTGTATTCTATCAGTTAATATTGTAAAATAAAATGCTTATTCAATTATCTTAGTACTATTTCTTCATTAATTTATTTATATAGGGATTAGTATAATTCAGCCATGGCTCATGGAAAGTGGGAGTTTGTTGCTATTGCAGCTCTTGCACCTGCTCTGGACCAAGATCATCTTTTATGCTACAGAAGTATTACCACAAATACTATTTTGCAGATAAGTTGTAGCTCCAGAAAAATAAATTAATTTCTCGAATGTCATTGAGTGGAACTTCCAGGCAGACCTTTTGGAAGTACATGTGCAACACCAGCTGGAAGTCAGTAACAGGCACCTGACAAGTGCCTCTGAAAATCAGGCTTTACAAAAGGCTATTTGTATCCTCAAGCATTTGGAAGTCATCTATATGTTTTTGTAATTTGAGATGTTTCATAGGTAGGGATACTTAGATTCTTGTAATTGATAGGGCAAATCTATTCCATGTGAAGAATACTGAGTCCCAAACAGCAGCATTTTCTCTGATTATTACCAGGTCAGAACCAAGCATAAAGGCGTAACAGTGGTGTGAATTTTCATATTTTTTGCCAAAGTACATCAGTTTTAGCTCGTAGGGACAGTTCACACAGTCATTTAATACTTACTGCCTTTGCTGCGGCTGCTGCCAGCTGAAGTTCCTGTTACTGCTAATTGTGGTGGTGGATTTTGTGCTGGCATAAATCCATTTGGAACAGCTAGTTATTAACAACTGCAGTGGAAGGACATTGCCTTTTATATGTGACACATATGTTAGGTAAACAAAGTCTCCTCTGCTTGCTATTGCTAAAATAGCTCCTGTAAATTCTTCACCATATGAAAAATGTGAATAAAATAATTCCTCCATCTGCCAAAAATGCAAAGTGTAAAGTCATGTCACATAAATATAGATAAAATGTTAACTGCTGGGGGAAGCATCACCAAAATTGTAGTTTTACTCAGATGTAATTTCTCAAAATAGGACTAGAGAAAACAGGGTATGATCTGCATAGTAACATTGCATAACATCTCTGTTCTTTACTGAAAAGTATAGTGAGCTATCAGTGGTTAAGAATCCAGTGTAAGAGAAAAGATTGCCAAGACCTAATCTAAAGTAAGCAAGAAAAGATTTATATCTATTATGTTGCTGAAATTTTCCTTAGTACTCTTAATTTTATTAATACACAGTGTATGGGTTTAATTGCATGTACATCACAGAGACCTCACTGACCCTGCAGTTGCAGTCAAAGATGGTGCCTGTGCATTACAGGACCAACATTTAATTTATAATTTACCCTATAAACTCTAGCATTATAATGGAAATTTGAGTCCCTCTTTGCATAAGGGAACATCTGAACTCCAATAATACTGAAGTTATTAATTTCTAGAATATGAAATAGTAAATTATGTTTACTGTCCTTGTGCTCTATGACATGAATGTTGACCAGAAAAGTAAGAGATAGAAAGAAAACAAATGCCCATTGTTCATCTCAAAATAAGAGTGCTCTAAGCACTCTTGGATTCAGAATCCAAGGGGGGAACAAAATAGTTTAACTTAATGTATTAAGGATGTTAGCACCAAAAGGTAGGAAGCAGGCTAAAAAATATACTTCAACACTGAGTGCTTCACCAACAAAATATTAATTCTGTACTCAAAAATGTTCTGGCAACTGGGTTAAATGGGCAGTGTATGTTCTAAAGACATAGAACATACATTCCCCTCTCCTGTTATCCCCCTGTCCCTTTTTCCTATTTATAAATGTGCTGTCTGAATGAATCATTGGAAACCAATTAGAGGGCCTACAGATTTTTTTTAATACTTCCCATATTTAGCACAGCAGCTGAAGAAAATATTAATTTGAACTAAAATTTAGCCAATTCAAAGACTGAGATAAATAGAATACATTTGAAAATGTATTTTTCTCACCCTTACAAAAAGCTTCTCTATGGTCTAAAATGGATAGAAAAAGAAAAACAGGTATTTGGAGAGGAAGTGTTCCTGGGCAGAATAGTCTAGTCAGACCCATAAAAAACTCCTCAGCTTGTTTCTGGCACTAAATCCCACTTTCATTAGCCTTATTACACTAGCATAAATAATTACACTATTGTTAAGCTTGCAGTCCCACTGAAGGTTGTGACCCTTACTTTGGGAATGGCAGTTCTCAGTTCAGTAGATGCCTTGGCAGAAGAACACTAATTTTTGTCACATCTAAATTGGATTATTGCAATACATTATCCTTAATAAAGGGCTCTCAGGAGCTCCAGGTAGCAGGAAATATAGCCACGTTAATTAAGCTGGCTAGGTCAAAATGAGCACATAACTTCTGGGCTCAGGCCTGGCTTCCCATAGATTTTTAGCTGAAGTGGTGATCTAGAAAACCTGTAAATATCATTGGATGTGACTGATGTTGAAAATGCTCTACTGTTTTGCAAGTTTCTTGGCTGGCTAAAAAGCTTGTTGAACTCACTATAAAGACAGCAGCATTGCCTGGTTTTGGACTATTCAAAGAGAACAATCTTTGCATTTCTAATTGCAGGTATTCAGGTATCTTATTACAGGTATTCAGACCACAACAGTTTAGTGCAATTTACACTGAGGTCATGACTGGAAGAGATCATGCTCTATTGCTCTTGTGGATTGAGGATGCAGAAGGCATAAAGCAACAGAAATAAATCTTCACTGGACTAAAACTTATGGTGAATTTTAAAACTGTGCCAATTTGCATCAGCTCCACTTCAATACAAGCCTGTCATTGGAATTTATTTAGGAGTGTTCATCAACCTTCTACAATGAGCAGAATAATGTAACTCTCTTTGGGTGTCAACCAGGTGCTGAACAACTTTCTCACAGATTTTTTAGCTATGGGTATCTCAGTTGTAGGACTTCTTTGTCACACGCTTTTCATGTCAACTTCAGTGTTATCTTTCCCAGCTCCATTGTTACACATTGTCACCCTTGCAGCAGTGGCTCAGCTGTATGCTGGGAACGGGAAAGTGGCACCCCTCTGCTGCTGTGTGCCTTACTGAGGAACACTGGCTGTCAACAGCTGTAACATGAACCTGGTCCCCCAGCTCACTGCTTTACATAATATAGTCTAGATAAAAATGTCAGATTTTGCTGCACATAAGTCCCTGATTAAGACAGCATAGCAAATTAAATTATTCTGTCCTTGAATGTCATGGGTACTGTTGCAAAAAAAAAAAAAAAAAAATGGAAGATTTCTAGCTAATCTGTGCATGGAGAAAAAAAAGAAAACATTTACACAATCTGACAGTCACATCTCATTTTTACCCTATAATAATTTTTTCAATGGAAATATTTCTGGCTATGGAGTACTGTTGCATAAATTCTTTTGCCCTCTGAGTTCTTGGATGCCTATCCTTAGAAGTCAGAAACACAACATCTTAAGTAAAACCAGTTAGGTGAAAGGATTCTGGAAAACAGCATGTTACATTCTAAAAACACTTTCAAACACTCCAAAAAGCGTTAAGAGCTTTTTAAAGAACAATTTTATGCTCAGCCTCCAGAAAAATGGGTTGTAAATTAAATTCTTAGTTAAATTCTACAGATTATGATTTGATTAGTAATTGGTTCATTTTTAATTACACAATAGATAATTAACTAACAGGTTTTTATTATTTCACTCCCAAAGTGACATTCTGCCCTTCAAGAGTAAAATGGATTAAAGAGCATTTTTATGTTAATTATAGAAATTGAGAGTTGGTTAACTTTCGCTTTTCTGCTGACTTGGACTGTGATGCCTTAAAACTCACGGTGCTCTCAGCTCTCCCTCCAGGACAGGAAAAAGGAGATGTCCAGCTTTTCAAGTGAGCTCAAGAGTCATGAGCATTTTACATGTTTTTCTGCTTTTACATTTCTTTTTAAATTACTATGCTTAAATATATGCTAATACAGTATTCACTTGGGGAGCATGATGTAGAGAAGATGTCAAGGCCAAAAGAACAAACCACAGACAAATTTTGACAGGACTTTGGATGTTGTGAACACTGTAAAGACAAATTAGTATTCCAGGTGGCAACTTCAGGTCTTTCTTGGCTGGACAAAGATGTTTCATATTCACATTAATAAATGTCAGCATTTTGTAAGCTTGTTTTTAAGAGTTTTTTAAGCATTCAGGCACTCTAAACTTTCAGTTTTATGCTGGATGGTGTATGTTTGGTAAGCAACTATCATACATAAAATTATGTCTAAAAAATGACATTTTTTTTACATTGAGTTTTCCAGGATTTTTTACTTTTGGTATCACAGGAAGACTGACTCCATGTTGGCACCCACAGAAGTTACATAAAAGACTGAGCAAAAAGGAAAGCATTAAAATGAAATCTATATGCAACTTGGTATTTCCATTCAAGGGAAAAGCTGGCATGCTTATGAAGCAAATTACCACTGACTTCACTGCTGAAATTGCAAATGGGAGACAGAGGGGGTAAAAAGGCCAGAGCAGACCTGTAGGTCCTGATACAGCATGTACTTTTTGATCACCTCCTGCTGCCAGAGTTTCCCTTCTCAAACTCTACAGCCAAATGCAGGTGTTCCCAGGCTGCAGCAGAGAGCAAGTAGAGGAGGAATGAAAACATCAGTCCTACTAACTTCTTGTCTCTGAGCTGCTTCAATAAGTAACTGCAGCACAGGGATTGGTGACTTCAGCAAGGAGTTGTGCACCCGGAAGACCCAGGGAAAAAGTCTCTTAACTGCTCAAGCAGGAGTTTATTTTTTCATGCCAGTCTTGGTGAGAAACCTCCTGCATCTCAAAGCATCACCTCCTTCCTCCTTTCCACCTGCTGCCCCTGTGCCCCCTCCCAAGAAAGGGCTATTTTTAATTCATTAGTTGTAAAGCTTTCTTTCCTAACAGCAGGACAGAGGTTTAACTAAAACTCCACCTGGTACTAACATAATCCAGCAAAATCCCATCTATTTCAGGGAATAAATCTTTGCTGAGGTTGGTTAACCAAAGCGATACAGTTTAGGCAGCTTTCTGTACTCTTCCTTGAATTTAACTGTATTTCCATGAGATAAGCTGACAAAAGCATTACAATCTCTAAAACATTTTATATGACATTGAAAATGGCTTATTAAGGTCTCTTGCTGAATAATGGATGAAGAACACTAATGCATTTTAATATCTGTGTTTCACTTATCCTTTGTAATTTCCATAAGGATGAATAGAAAAAAAAACCCATCTGAAATTTCTAATACTCCTTACTTCCATCCCTATCTGTATGACAGAGAAGGCACAGCACTTTCATCGCTAAATGTACAACTTTATAATTCCTTTTTCAACCGAGTACTATTTCTGCAAATAATGTTATTAAGATCACAGGACAAATCCTGGTCTTTTCTGGAGAGTCAGCAGATTTAGGCCCTGTTTTTGGAAACTCTAACACATGCTTAATGGCAGCAGGGTACACTGAACGTGTAAAATTGAATGAATATTTAAGAGGCTGATGGTTTGGAACTGTGTTCTTGCTATACTATGGGGAAAACAAAAATAGAATTTGGCATTGTGAGAGTGCCTACATCGTCTCATGAAAATGTATGGTATGTTTGCCGGGTCAGGACTACGTTTTGAAAGTGAAATAATTGCAGGCCACTTTCTGTGAGACACCATCATGCTGTGGCAAAAACATGAACAAGTACAACATCGTCCTCCAAACTCATAAAACCTGAGGCCATGCAATTCCTCTACTGACCATCTATTTCAATTACTTTTGGGAGCCATAAAAATAAGAAAGAGGAATTATATAATGTCCTGGTTTCATCTAGGATAGAAAACCAAAGGCTCAAATAAAAGATATTTCTTAAATTTCATATAATTTTGAATCCCAGCTTGTGAATTTGTGATAAAATTTAAGACTGGCAGTATCAGAGATTTCTGTCATCTCTGGGAAGCATACATTTGGAAGTTAGAGAACCAGTATGAAATTTCTTCTGAACCTTATCTTCTAAGTTAAATCAGAACAAATAAAAAATAGTTGCTCTGATTTTGGAAGATAAATGGATTTAAGTTTGTTTTAAAACAAACTTAAATCCATTTAATTAAATCCATAACCCCATAAAGGGGTTTATTTAAGCAATTATCCATTTCCTTTTTGATAAGAATACTTTATGAAATTCAATTTCATATTGACCTACTGGCTCTTACTTGGTGAAACAACGACTTGTTTTAGACCTAAGTTTAATTGCATGACATTTTTAGTATTCTCACCAGAAGGGTGATTATTTTATTTAAAATTTAAATATTCTATAAATTTGCAACACCGCACACAGTTTCCCTCTGTCAGGCTTCTTCTACAGTAAATACCTTGTTTTTTTAAAGGTTTGTTTGCTGTATTCAATGTTGAATTCTTAAATAGCTAAATAGACTGATTTATGGTGTAATGCAATCCCACCCTATCTGGAGCTTCTTGGTCTTCTCTATGTCTGCATATGCTCTTTGGTTTTGTGCTGAAACATCAGGTATCCTTCCTATACCTTTGCAATACAGGAGAAAAGACCCAAGTACATCTCAGGAATGTTTATATTCTGCAAATGAGCCACCCTAAAGTCCTCACTGCTTGGATGGTTGGAACACTGAACTTAAAGGCAAATGTTACCGGGTTCCACTTTCTAATTCAGTGGGCTTCCAATTTAGCTGAACAAGTGTGTCTTGGAATATGGACAGATCTAGATCCAGTTGTTCTAACTTCCAGGGCCATTTCTTGATGACAGTCCCTTTAATTTCCCCTCCACTTCCCTAATGAAAACACAAAGTATTTTTGGGTTTTTTCCTGGCACTGGGACTAACAAAAACTGAATGCATCTAAGACTCATGTGGTAGGAAAATGGTTTCCTGTCCAGCCCTGCTGGCAAATACAACAAGTTAACTCTAACCCTGATGAAGCCACTAAGTTTTCCCTTAGACATGACTGTAGCCAAGAGCTATATTTCTTCTCTCATTAAAGATGTAGTATCTTGAAAAGCACAAAAAGGAAAATCAGTTATATTTCTAAACGGATTTTGTACAAATTAGCAAACTATGCATAGAAAAATTCCAAACCTGTACCTCATGCTACATGTTTTACACAAGAATATTTTGACAGATGGATGCATTCAGACAGAGGAATTAAGAAAATGAAACCCGTAAAGGTTTCCCGATTATTTTTGTTTCCAGCATCTCAAATATGTCAATGACTAAATGCAAAACTATGTTTCTATGTCTGGGAGGCAATTAACAACAACAAAATGCAGAAAAGACTTTCATTTTATTTGATTAAAAATAGATCAGAGGTCAGTGTTCTATAAAAGCATATGCTTCTGCCACACTTTATGCTGCAGATAAACTTTATGAAGTTCAAAGGAACAACTTTAATTTAAGAAACTAAATGTATGCTTGGGGATTTGGAACTCTGATCTTCCTCAGCTCGATCTCCACTCCACCTCTTTGCCAGCAAGTGCCTGACCTGCACCCCAGCCACCTGGCTGACTTAGTTCAAGACACCAGGGAAGACCTGGAGACTCCTCACATGAGAGATGCCATCCATATTTGAGAACAACATTTTAAAGATCTACAACAGAATTTATCAAAGCTCTTTTTATCACAGCTCTCAATGATTGGAGCCCTCCTGTACAAGCTGATGCACATTAAAGACTGAACCAGAACTAAATCTGGTAGACTTCTTTAATAAACGCAGCTTCAGTGTTGCTCCTTCTCCAGTACGCTGACACTTAGACATGTGCTTGATGCTAACAGAATAAAAATCAAAACATGTGCATATGCATTTGCAGAGCTATTGCTCTAATGACTAGCTGTGGTACCAGGACAGCCATTCCAGTATTACTACTCTTTTTGTATAAACCAATATTTTTTTCCTTTGGAATAATTTATTTAAAAGACATTAGGATAATACTGATAGATTAAAATAATGTACAGTACTTACATGAAAATACGAGAAATCAAAAACATTCATTCACTGATGGGTTTTGTTGCTTTATATCATTTAAATTTAGTTAATTTTAAAAACTTTGTAACATGGATGCAATTAAGCCATTTTCTGACACTGGGACAGACAGTAGGCATAGCTGGCTTCAAAAATTATTTTTTCCACATATTCTTTGACCAGTCACCTTTCAGTAAACACAAGAATTTTTATACAGTTCTAATAATTATCTTTATATTTTAAAAAAAACCCAGTAACAATAATTTTTCTTTTTAATGATCTGCTTTGATAAGTTACTGCTTCCAGTTTTCTAGCTTATAGCTGAAACATTATGATGATTCTTCACTACAGCACCAAAGGACATTAGAGCAAGATCATTCTCCTATTTAAAGAATATGTGTTAACTAAGATTAGTTATAAATGCCTGCCCCTTTCAGATATCTCTGTTTAAGACTACTGAAGGCTTGGCTATTTCAAAACATGAATATGACTATTTTAGTTAGAAGTATGAGTCTTAAAAAGAAACAACATTTATATGAAATGGTATGCAAGATTAAAAAAATCAGATTCTAAGGTAGAGTTGCATTAGGCCTTTTTTTCCTTCTCTTCTTCTTTTGACTTAAAGGTCCAAAAGTAGATTTATGTGAGCATACTTATCGTTTGAGACATGTGAAGCTTGTACCTGGCAGTATTTTCTGGAAATAAATTAGCCTAGCATAGTAGGATACATGTTACCAGCTGAGAAAAAAGAGTATATGGTAGTATTATATGATGTTGTGGGCAGCTTTGACTACTCTAAGAGATATTTTGCAATAAAATGTGTAGGTGTACCTCTAAACTACAAAATAGAACACCTGCAAAATTCATCCCTTTTAAATCCTATTGTATACAGAAAATTTGAAAACAGTATCTGTTTGGTTTTATTTGGGGATTTTTCAGGAGAACTGGGAATGATCAGAGTTCCTTTAAATTCTTTTGATACATTTCTTCTAATAAGACTGAAAGAAGTCTTTACTGGTACTAGGAGAATAACAATGAATTCTCCTTATTTCTTGTTTAGGGGTTGTGTATTCCTAGTTAATTTATTATTTCATGAGGCAATTATGTGTATTTTAATAATATTTTAACATTTTAATTGTGTCTTACTCCAAGAACATATTTTAAAGGTTTTTTTTTTGGGTAGTTATTTCTAAGCAAAACATAAATAAAATTGGCTAAGAACGTTTTCTAGCTAAAATATGTTATTTCTTACATTGCATTTCAGGATGCCTAAGATAACATTTACTGCCTGGCTACTGATCATTTTCTTTTCCGTGATGGAAAATAGAATCAGATTGCTTCTATTAATATCTTTTTGGTGGCACATATATTAGGACTCCATAAACTATATATTGTAGGACTCTGTAGGCAGTGTCAAATCAAACAATAAAAGCTCCTGTTAATAGCAGAATATAATAGATGTGGTTTCTGGTCACTAAAACTAAAGAAGCATTAAATTTCTAACTATTTATACTATTAACACTAAAATAAGGAAAAAAATTAGTTTTACGTACAAGTTCATGATCCCAGCTACTCTCCATTCTAAATATAGACTACTGCTTTCAATAAAAAAAAACAGAAAAATTCTTTTGACATAGAAATATTTGTGTTAACACATTTTTCTTATATTATGTCTGCTCATAATGCTGAAACATCCAGTTTAGCTAAGTTTTTAAATGTATGCTTGACTTTGAATATATGAGACATCATCCTCCTCTGTGTAGCTGCCTTATTCATATGCTTAAAATTGGATGTCTGCTTAAGAAATCTGGTGAATCATGGCCCAAATCAAGAGTTATTCCATTTATTGAACTTACACTGCTGTGAGATCACAGTGGAATATAGAAGGCCTGACTCTTCATTTCTTTTTTAAATTTTTATGCAAAGTGAGTCTCAGTGTGGAGTCCAGAGGACTCAAATTAGGTGTCTGCTGCATATAGATAACAAGGTGCAGTGCAAAGGAGCCCTAGGTGTATTCTACATCAAATTTAGGCAACCTCTCTTGAAAATCTGATTCTGATTTGTGCAGGTTACATAGCTCTCTTCTCACCCCATTTCCAGGTGTAGTAGCAAATGGCAAAGGTGCAGCTTATTAGTAATGCCATGCATGTGACTGATCCACACCAATGTCATAGGTAAACAGCAGGGGTAGGATTTAATTCCAGTTTCTCTGAACAAGATAAGGACTAAGCAAGGGCCATTTGACTCATAGAATTGTCTTGTTTGGCAGGGTCCCTAATCTGCCAGCCACCACTAAATCACATGCCCAAGCACCACATCTAACCAACTTTTAAATACCTCCAGGGATGGAGACCCCACCACTTCCCTGCACAGCCTGTTCCAATGCCTAATACCCTCTCTGTGAAGAAGTTTTTCGTAGTATCCAATCCAAATATTCAGAAATTTTGAGTAGACAGACACCAACTCACAGTAATATATCATAATGTGATATTTGGATTGTAACATTGCAATATGACTCTAACAGTGGACCAAAAAAGTCCTTTGCACCACAGACACTCTTTCTGGATCCTAAAAAGCTTGATTTTGTTTCATCCCCAAAGCACACTATGAACCTGCTGTAGGAGTTTGTACCACAAACAGAAATCTGACTGAGATTCTGGAAGAGCTGAGCCCGGTATGTTAATAATACTTCTACCCACAGCTAGCTCATCATTGCATTTGTTCTATAAGTAGATATGCAGGGTATAGGCTGACAAAGACAATGACCCAGTAAAGTATAAAAGTATGAAAACAAGATAATAACACTATAAGAAGTTAATGACAAAGACTTACAAAGGTTCAGATAAATCTCTTGCACATACAGCTGCACGCTGACAGAGTACTGAATAATACACTTTCTCCCCATTTTGTAGGAGTGAGTTTGTGCTTAGTCACTGTTGTCTCATTCTGATACCAAACTTGCCGATAGCAGAATATTTATTACAAAAAGCATCACTTACATCAGAACCAAAGCAGCAAGACTTTCCAATTCTTTGCTCTTCAGACTTTCTGGATACTACAAAAAGACTTACAAGACTCTTGTGAGGTATTTTCGCTCTTGTGAAGAGTTATAGGATCAGCCCAGAATCATTTGTGTTCTTTTACAGCAAATATGCACATATATATATATTTATATATAAAATTTATCTTTCTGGACAGTGAATAATCTGTACTGTTTTGAACAGACTAATTTTTCATTAGACTGGTATCATACAAAAAAGTACAATTTACAGTCTTATTCAAGGATTGGTGAAATCCACACTTCTCTGCATTAGGAGTGGTAATGGTCTATGTTTTTCTCTCATTGTTAACTCTAGTTATTGTGCAAACAAAAGGAGGTAACCTGTAATTAAAATTCATGTGGGATATCCTATCTTCTCTGTGGGTCCTCTTAATATAAGGCATATATAAGGACCACAGTTTTGAGAAATACTTTTTATATTGGCATACTACTATACCAGAAACAAAAAGTAAAGTTAGACATATTATGGAATCCCGATCACATTGTATTATTAAATGGGCCAAGATGTATTTGTGACATCATCAGAGTTTTCCTCTATGCCTTTTGCCTAAAATGTAATCTGTTAAAAACATCAGTTATCAAATGATGGAAATGTGACACCTACTAGTCCATCAGTTCGTGTTTGTTGCTCCACCATGTCATCTGACAGTCAGTGATGTTACAAACATGTTTTCTGCAGGGATGAGGATAAGATTAATTTTTTTCCACATGACCTTTAAAACTACAGTGATCCTGTCACCTGAGCAGCCACCTGTCTATTTAATTACCCTGTCTATTTAGACCTGATTCAAGGTTGATGGTGGTCATTCAGATGAGCATTATCCACAAAATTATCCTGAGGAAGAAAATTTTCAAAAGTGCAGGGGTATCTGTTGTTGAATTTCTTTTCTGATCATTTTTAAACTGTAACGGCTCTGCAGATTGGATTCATTAAAGAACAAGAAACTTGACTGTACATGGTTCCAGTACCAAGTACTGAGGTCAGCCGAGCAGCTTTGACCATAACCCAGATGCAGAATTAGAAATTGGTTCAGAGCTCATTCCTTAGTACTAAAACCAATTCCAGATTAGGGAGATGAGTTCAGATAATCGTGATTAGAAACCTAACACAAAACTGTTCCACATTGCAAAGGATTCAGTGGAAATTGTCAGTGTTCAGCACTATTCAAGATTAAAACCTCTATGTTAGGGCTTCCCCTATCTGCTGCTAGCAGCAGTCTAAACATTTCCATGAAGTATAGCCAGGTTTCCAGCCACTGATGTCACATATAAAGGGAAGATTTAAAATAGAATGGTATGTTTAAGTTGCAAACCTATGCAAATATTTTTGCTATGTATTTCACTGAATTAGAGAACTTAGAGAAACGTACTTGGGGACACCGAACAAATTAGCAATTATGCTTAGAAAGAGAAGAAAGGAGGAGTAAAGTCTACTCTAATACCAAATACATTGACTTTAATATATCTGGCTTTGGTAGCCTCCTTTCTGCCTTATATCCAGACAAACTGTTATATTAATAGTATTTTTGAAGCAGACTGAGACTAGGAGTTCAGTGTGATCAAATGACTAGAAAAGCTTTGTCTGGTATTTATTTACTCAAAAGAACAATCTCAGAGCTTAAAAGAAGTATATGGAATGTGGTTTTACTCTAATAAAAAGTCAACAGAAACACATAAGCATTAAAAAAATAAAATAACAACACCATTTCCTAGAATAATTAAAAAACACCCCAAAACCCTCTTGAAAATTTGCACTTGAAAATGTTCCTGTGATAACTCCAAGTAGTCACAGTTTGTACTCTGTTCTGCTGCATGAACTGGGATCTGTAACAGGGCAATATGCACCCATAAACCACCAAAGTGTTACTGCTTCTTTTGTGTCCTCAAAGTTCTTGATTGTACTAGGAAGGTTAGTTCACAGAGGAGAGGAGAGCTATCAGAGACCGAGAGTACTTCTGAGAAGGCTATGAGAGTCTCCAATTACATTCCTTACTGCTTAATGCCATAATTTCCCAGGATTCAGTCAACATCTTCATTTTAAATTAAGAACTAGAAACAACTAGTCTATCTTCAGTTCTACAAATACTACAATATATATCTTTTGCACAATGAATTATGAAAGCCAAATACTATATCCTAAATTTAGAAGTATAAACGCTATTGACTGGAGACACTGGTTTAAAATACACATTGAAAACACTTTATATTATGCACTTCTTTGTAATTTGGGTTCTCATAAGGCACAGAGAGATTTTGGAGGAGGTATCATCATTAGGAAAGAAACCAAAGCTAAAGTGCTTTCAACATAAATATTATACTCCTGCTCAATCTTCTCATGGAGTCTGCAACCAAAACAAATGTTCATAGATACCAAGTTTGCCTTTTAATTCCTGTCAACCAGGTTGACTTAAGTAACTGCCCTCTGCTCAAATAATAAATTGTCACTCTTCCCAGTCATAAGCACCATCTGCCATTTAATAGGTGCTTCAGTGATTCATTAGATTGTACTTAAATTGACTTTGAACAGAACACTGCAGTTTTATTACTGCTGTGCTTCACATCACCAGCTGGGACCCTTAAAGTCAATACTGATAATGTCAATATCTTTGAAAACAGTTTCCAGGCTTGTGTAACTGGTGCCGGAACTTGATTTTCAGTATTGTTTTCTTCACCTGCCACTTTCTGAATTCATGAGCACACAACAGGGTCCAAATAGCACTGTACTATTTTTCAGAGTTAAATTACAGCACATATCTTCAAAAGGGATTTAAAAAAGTTGTGCAAATGCTAAAGGTGTATTTGGAGTGTACAACTGCACCAATGCATATGCAGAGTCAAGTTTTGTGCAGTGAAATAGATATTAACTGATCATGAAAAAGTGTTTATGGATATATTCTTTATGTTTGGTAAGCTACTCAGAAAATATTAATGGAACCTCTTTAAGCAACAAATTAAAGGGCATTTTGATGCCAATTTACCTTCTCCTTAAAATCACTACCAGATGAATCTATTTCTGTAAATATTCTAGCCATTGAATATAGAATAAATCCTTAAAGTTAGTATTTAAAAAGTATATTATTCCTAAAAAGTTCCAGCAGTTCGAACCAATGTACACTTCACCCAGGTCTATAAAAAAATGCGTATTTAAACACCCCTTTTCATTTGTACTTGTAATGTGCTTGTGTGCCATGTCACACCTCAAGCAGTGTGCTCAGAGATCAGCGAATGGAGAAACCAAGTGGTCTTACAGGGACTGCTTGACCAACCATTGAATTGTGAATGTCCATATAAATAATAAATTAGCAAATCATACTAATTAAAGGAATGAACATGAAAGAATTATTAATTGAAAATTAAGCGCACATTAGCAGCTCACATCTCCCTACCAAATAAGAATTCTCAAATTAAAGAACTTTCTTGACTCTCGTACCATACCTTATGCCTTCTATCCTCCCAAATACAGTAAATGCTGGCTAATGAGAGCACAAACTTTGATGGAAAACCTCGGGGACTTACCTATCTCATAGAGATAAGTTCATAGATAGCTCTTATTTCCTTAACCCTTTTTACAAGGGAATCATATCATACAGACCATTCCACAAGTAGGCTACACTTCCACGGGTACTTATTTTGAGTGACCTGTCTTCACTGAGATTAATTTAGGCCATGCTTAGCAACAAAGTTTCTTTCCTCCTCAGTGAATTTAAATATTATGTGAATATTAAAATAATCTATAGCTGAAGTATTTGGCTATAATAAGAGGTATGCACTGCAACCTCCAAATTAGGAGTTGTTTCTCTGAAGACAGAAAACATGCATGGATCTGGTTACATTAATGTATGCTGAAGACAAGCTGAGATGAAGTGATAGACTCAAACATCCAAAAAAACCCCAACTCTGCTCTGGTGGCAATACTAATAAAGCAATATCTATTCTCTTCATATTGTTCCTTTCTGGACAACAAGTAGGCAAATTGCACTCTGGCCATGACAAGATAACTAAAAGAATGAAACACAACCCTCCCCCCCCAGTACCCCCCGTTACTTTTAGGCAAACCAAGCTTTAACTCAACTTTTCTGCACCTGAAGAGCTACTAGCAGCAGTGATAGGATCTGGAGATCTCAATAGGTGTCTGCAAATAAATAAATAAATATTTTAAACAATTTTTATTTTAAAAGTAGATTTTAAGTCTAAGTATCGCATGCCTTTTATTAGTGCAGATAATAGATATTTTCCTATAGTTCTAGTAACATCATGCATGTTATAACATTTGGTATTTGGAACAGAGGAAGGTGTGCATCCAGAATTTAATTCCATTACCATAACCACAGCTGTGAAAGATGAAAAAGGCAATATGCTGGTATTTGCTGAAGACATCTTCTTTCCAGCTCTTAGCAAATGCAGCAAGGTAACATCAACGTCCTTTTCTAAAAAGGCACATTCCTCTTACATTCAAAGGCCAAGGTTCTACAGATCACATGTTAATCTTTGTAAATTTAGTCAAGCATTTTATTAAAATAAGCCGATATATAGAAATTGTATAGTGTTTGTAGTAAAAAGTTCAGACATTATTTGCTCACCCAGAGAGTAGACTAGGACTGAAATAAAACAAATTTATAAAAAGAAGTAAAAAATGCCTTCCTTCCCCAAAGATAATCACAACCATCCATGTGGGAAGGAAAAATAACATGACTTACTCCTTGGGATTAGGGCATTCTTTTAATTTGCCATTTGGCATTATGAACACAGTAAACAAAGAGGGAAAATATAGAAACCATGTGACTGCTTGTTCCATAGCCTTTTGCACACTGCTGCTGTAGACTTGCTTTCAGATGTCAGTACAAAGCTGCCTGCTCACTGATGCTCAGTAAGAAATGTCAGGGAAGAGATAAGCAGGTTAAAAGGAGACTATTTTAGAAACATGGACTGTTCTATCATTAGTTCTATAGATAAACTTCCCAACATATTTTTTGAACAGCAAATGTCATTGCTTAGCTAAACATAAAGTCAGGAGGAGACAGTACTTTAATGTGAAAGAAAGGGTAATTTCAGGACCTTCCTATAGAGTGAGACAGTTTAACCTTGTTAGACTGTTGGTTTAAGCTGCTAGTGTGTTTAAGTCTTTGTTTAAATGACTCTGCTTGTCAGAAAAATGGGGAAATAGAAGCATAAATCTCTAGGATGTAAATAAGAAATAAAAATTAAATTACCCATCTTCATGTGAGCATTAAAATGTCGTGGAAAGGTAAGTAAAGACAAAATTCTTGATAACTCCCAGTTTTGCAATAGAAAGAATTCATAGAGCACAGAATGGTTTGGGTTGGAAGGGACCTTTAAAGGGCATCTAGTCCAATGCTCCCCTGCAGTGAGCAGGGACATCTTCAACTAGATCAGGTTACTCAGAGCTCCATCCAGCCTGGCCTTGAATGTTTCCAGGGATGAGGAATCTGCCACCATCTGCCATTTCAAAGCAACCTGTTCCAGTCTTTTGTCACCCTCATTGTAAAAAAAATATGTCTTCCTTTCATCTAGTCTGAGCCTACCCTCTTTTACCCTACTAAAAAGTCTGTCCCCATCTTCATTATAAGCACTGAAAGTACTGAAAGGCCACAGTAAGGTCCTCACAGACCCTTCTCTTTTTCTGGCTGAACATCCCCAACTCCCTCAGCCTTTCCTCATAGGAGAGGTGTTCCACCCTTCTGACAGTTTTTGGGCCTCCCCTGAACACTTCCAACAGCTCATTGTCTTGTGCTGAGGACTCCAGAGCTGGACCCAGTACTCAAGGTGGATTTGCATTTATTTTTATGAAACCCAGGATACAGTTGGCTTTCTGGGTTGTGAGCACACATTACTAGCTCATGTCTGTCTAGCTTCTCATCCACCAGTACCCCCAATCTTTTCATCCCCAGCCTGTATTGACACTGGGGGGTGTACCAACCCAGGTGCAGGACATTGAATGTGGTTAACAGGCACAATTCTTGAGCTCATCTGTTGTTCTGAAATCCCTTGTCATTGTTATTTGTGGTATCTGATGAGACACTTTGTGATCACTGTTTCAACATGAGGTCTAATAATTCAAACAAGTAAGCAAAGGGCATGTCACTCATCTTCGGGAAATATCCTGGAAAGTTAAACTGAAGGGATTTGCCCAGCTTCCAGCAAAAAGTCTATTAAATTAGCTTTGCATCTGCTTCTGGCAAAATCAGACGCATCATGTTTTACTTGTCAACAGGGTTTACAATGCAGAATATGTGAGGACTACAAAGGAAATTAAGTGGTTTTAGAACAACATAGATAACGCATCATGGATATCAGCAAAGGTTGGAATGGTGACAGACAAGATAATACACTGTTTTCTTGAGGTGATGCTGTAAAGGCACACACAATCTCTAGATCACCTTTACTTGCAAGCATATATTGAAATGTTCCTTTTTCACAATATACTTTTAAGGCATGTTAGTTAGCATATTTTTAGAAGTCATCTTAGTCATTTCTAAAAGCATCCCAAAGGGATTTAATTTAGACTGGGATTAATTTTCCTCTCCCCTACACAGCAAGCGCCAATGGTATAAAAAGCCTCTACATGAAACAGGAAGCATTTTAAAGCCAGCACAGTCATGATGCAAGGCAAAAATTAGTAGAGAGTATGACCCATATGGTACTACACCCCTCTCACGTTGTTATAAATCAAAAGTAACTCCACTGAACTTTGGCTGTTTATACTGATGAAAATGAGGTGTAAGCCACAGAACAAGATCCTTGATTAATCATAAGAAGGTCTTTTGTCTGAAATATTTAGTCGTCTTTATCTTGATCACTGGTTTCCTCAGTGAAAGTGAAGTTCCAGCTTGGACTGGTCATGCTGGTTTGCGTCATGTCTCAGAAAGAGGCTTTTAACAGCAATATTCGTTGTATTGTAGACGTTATAAAAGGTTTGCTGTGCATTTCTGTGTGTGTAAGAGAGGTAAAAGCTACTTCATGCCACAGCAGCAGAAGGATTCCTAGCGTGAAGGCTAAAGGAGTTCTAATACGCACTTGTCATTTGCTCCAATCTGTAACAAAACCTCTTGAGAATAAAGAAAAAATAGGTGGAGAAACAGTGCTACAACCCATAGTGCTACATTATTGACACTTAATGTAACAATACTGCTTTCCTAGTGGTTATTTTCTTAATATTACCACTGTTCCAAATATTAACCCTTACACGGCCTGTCTCTACTGTCATATTAATGAGAATTCACTGAATGGATTTAGATGCTTTATGAACACTTACTACTCAGTACAATCCTGCAAAATATTGATGGATGTCTACTGTCCTTCATAAGACACATTTTTGACCAGGCAATCAGAAGGTCCTTAGAGATTCCCCATGCATGTCAAACCACATGATCCACACAAACCCATTCGATTTGCATTTAGGAAATGCTATCTGATTGCCTAAGCTATGAACACATGGAGACTCTCCACTGCGTCTAGCAAACCCCACCGACATCGGTATATAAACAGAGGTAGAGCTCGGCTGTTTTGACTATAAAGACAGGTACCTCTCATGTGGAATAGAAAAGCTATTTAGCAGCTGTTTAATGCAAACACAAATGTAAAAATGGGACCATTTACTTCAAAGTATGTTTCATTTTGAAAGCTTAAGCAATGCTTAAGGTACCTGAAGACCTCTCCACTTATCATATGTTCTTACTGTTGGCTTCCACACATCAAATATACATACACTCTAGTTAAAGCTTTTTTTCTGAAAGTGTAAGAACAAAACCAGCAAGAAGCTGTCTGTGCCTTCTCCACATATTTGTAAAGCAGACCTTACACCAGATACATCCAAGTCTGTTACAAAAAATAAATCTCCAGCTGCTGAACTAAAGGGTTTAAACAGCAACAAGTGGAAAGAACCACCTGTGCCTAAAGCCTCAGGCCATGCTTTCAAGATTTTGTGCAATCAAAAAAAGGATGTTCCACTACTAGCCTAATCAAAACTGCTAGCAGATGGGTTAGTAAGTAAGACAATAATCATGAGAGCTGGCAGCTTGAGCCTACAAACCAGGGTTGATAAGAAATACTGTAAGACCCTTGAATACCTCTGATAAAAAGTGCTATAAATTTAATTTGCTTTTATAGTATATAACTTGTTAGTATCTTACTAACAGCAGGTATCTGAGGCAGCCCTAAGATTTAAAAAGTTGTAGAACATCTATTTAAGAAAATAAACTGATAAACAGTGAATGCATAATCAGCTTGAACATAGTAATGATGGGAAGCTGCATACTGCTCCCTCTTTTCCACTTGAAAAACACCAAACTCTTATACAAAATATCTATAAGTACAATGCATTTAATGTTTTCAGGATAGGCAGATGCTCACCAGGAAAACAAATGAGTCTCAAAAAAGTATTTGCCATGTACAACCCCACTGTGTTTCAGATAAATTACTGTCCCACCAAACCTGATTCATAGTCTTTAAACCTGGAGCATCCATTGTGCCCAGCTGTGCCACTGACTTGGATGACCCTTCCACACCAAATGCTGATTACGATATAAAATCCTCACAGACTCCAAGCCAACCTTCAGAGCATATGCTCCAGATGGATTCAAGGACATGGGCTATTTCTTTCTCTGCAGTAGGTAAGATAGAGCTGGGTAGTTCTTTGTTTTGTACTGAAGTATTTGAACAACTATAAACCTTAGGCCTTAGGGAACACAAGTTGGTTATCTATTTTGAGATCATGAGGAACAGACACAAGCATGTGAACTAAACAGTGGAATGTTTTAGAGCTTCAAGGATGTACTGTCTCTTTTAGACCTAGGAATAAGCTCTAGGTTTGGAGAGTTGTTTAGGTGGTTTTATCATAGAAAGTAAAGTCTTGAACTCCCTATACCACACCAGTGATAAAATTGTGAATAACCAAATTAATGCATAGAGAAGCAAAAGCACATGACACAGCAGCTGTCATATCATGGAACTCCTTGATTTTATATGAAAAAAAGGCTCCTTAGTAATATTTGATATAAGACCTTCCCATTAGGTTTTTGGTTCTGATTTTAAGTCACCTTAGTGGTAGAAATGTTTACTCACTGAGTAGCACTTCATAATGATCTCAGCAATGATAACATTTTCTGTGACTCCAGGCAGAAAGCTTTCTACCAGATTGTATCCCACCAGATGATACTGCCCCAATGACTCCTGTCCTCACTACTTTTGGGAATAAAATCCAATATGCAAAGTTTGGTGTTTTTTTTTTTTTTCCTGAATCCTCAGATTATAAAGTACAGCTAAGAACAAGCAAATTGTTATCCTTGAAAAACACTGCCTGATGCTTTGTGTACACCCACACAATGCATCAACAATAATGACAGGTTGTATTAGGTTTTTTGTAGTGCAGTGAAAGGTCTTTTTGAAGTTCATTTTATGTGCCTGCAGTCATTCTGTGCTGTATAAAAGCTTCTATAAAATCTAAGTCCATACAACGTAACAGAAAATTTTTGAAAGTGCAGCTAAAATAAAACAATACATATGGGTAGAGGATTAAATAAATCTATAAAGTTTTTTTTTAAACCCATAACTTGGAAGTGTGTCAACAAACCATACTTATTATTTTGCATCAGTAGGAACAAAAGGAGCAAAAATACTTAGGGAAAATTTATTTTCCTTTAAAAAAAAATACAAAAAAATGTAGTAATGTCAAATGTTGCAAAAAATAACAGCAAAGGTCAATGTCTGTTCTTCCAAAACAGAATATCAAGCCTGAATATTCTTCAATGGGCTGACTCTGTAATTGTTTCCCACCTTAGGCATTTTGCAAATGACATTTTATACAGAGAACAATGTTCAAGAAATATATCAATATAACATGACAATTCAAAAGCAATAATGGAATGAACTGGGAAGGCAGAGCTATCTCATCTTTTAAGAAGCTGATACAAATTACAACACTCTGTTCAAATGTACATCACTGCATTGACTTACAAGAGCACAGAGGTGCATTCCTGGTCATCACTCTGTATTCTTTATGCAGTAACATGGGAAACACTTATTAATTCATAAAATTAAAAAGATTGTCTATAAACTGCTTTTTAACTTCTTTTTCACTTATATTTACATTTTCAAATGCTGTGTAAGACTGACCACCATAATGGAAAGGGCACTTTAAAACAAACCCAAGGCTTAGGCAGCAATTTTAACTGTATTTGTGAAACTGAGAAAAGAGCTCTTTTTCTCCTGGAAAAAAAGATGGGGTCCAGTTGGTGGCCATCACTTAAGAAGTTCCCTGTTTATGTTTTCGATAAAGGCTACAGTCAGAATAGCAGTCAACAGCAGGAACAATCTCTAATCTGGACAGCTAGTTTCTTAGATTATATGAAATCTGTTTCTACTAGACTATCACTGAAAATGTGTGTCAAATAAAACAAGCTCCAAAAAGAAAGGTTCAGATTAAATACTTTTTTTTTTTAACCAGCCTTCGAGTCTAATTACTGCTCCTCTAATGTCTAAAATACAGCTGTCATTCAGTTGATCTTGTCTGTTCCAGGAACAGTTTAACAGTGAAGCACATCATCCATATAACTCTGTTTTGGGTAAACACTGAAAATTACCAGGCTTTCCTAACTTCTCTCTCCTAGCTGCTATAGCTTCTGTACTGACACAGCGACCTGATACCAATCTCACCCTCTGATACAAAGGCAAAAACATCCTCCACCTCCCTCATACTGACAGAAGAGCACATCTTCCCTCATTCCAGAGTTCAAAGACATTTCTATGGCTTTCAGTTCTTAGTCACTACAGAGTCATTACAGATGCGGCATCACCAGCTCAACAGAACTGTAGGAGGAAGAACATCATCTCTGTCCAGCCTCAGAAAACAACATGAATCGCATTGGCCTGCCAGGCAGATCAGGATGTTCGGTACATAAGGATTTAGGAGCTGGTGTACCTATGTTAGCTTGTCTGAATGGCCCTCTCTATTAGAAATGGGAAGGGAGAGTTTCCTAATACCAATTTCTGAAAGCTTTTCCCTGCAATTCCCTTCAATAACCAAGGAATTTCCCATGCTGTGTGCTGCAGTCATATTGTCATGAACACAAATACCATTTCAGATAAACAACAGCAAATAGAGGTCACAGCACTACATAGAACAAGATCCAGTTAATACCTAGGTGGTTATCTCATTTGCCTACATACTCCTTCATCTGTTCCTTGGCAGAGTGGCTCTCTCCTCAGAGCGTAGAAGCTGCGTTTCTCTCTCCTGGCACCTCTTATTCAGGGCTGCTTGAGACCTTCTCCTGGCAACATTTTGTTTCCCTTACAGCAACAGGTGTTTCAGTCACATCAGAGTGAAGGTTTAGCAGCCAGTAACCCAGGATTATCAGAAAAAAGTGTTCAATACAGTCATTGCAAACCTCCCAATGACACATAGGTATCACAGGGAATATAACACAGAACTGTCCCAACACTGCAGCAAATTCTTCCACTGTAGCAGGTTCAACAGAGGTGTCGTGTCTACCACCTTGCTGCCATTGAGAAGCAAAACCAAGTCAAACCACCAGTAAATACGTATAGAAAAATACACAAAATCAAGAATACAGAAACAACCCCATAGCAAAGTAGCTGGTCTAATTATTTAGCAACAATTAACAAGGGAGCTTAATTGGGGGTTGGACTCTATGATCTCTCAAGGTCCCTTCCAACCCCTACAATTCTGTGATTTCATACTCCAAGGCAAACTTTCATGCTTTTGCAAAGCATTATAAATGTCTTTGATTAGTTTCTCTTATTTGTAGACAGCTCTGTGCTAGGCATATCCCAGGCCAGCAATTATCATCTAATTGCACAAGTCAAAGAGTCAGAGGATTGATATCTAGGATATCATGCCTTAGCAACAGTGGAAATTGCAGTTGCAGAATACACCTGAGTAGCTCCAGGTGCCATTTCCCTTCCAGGCCTCATGAATGAGTTATCTGCATATAATTTCTAAGATAAGTCAGGAGATCTCAATTTTCAAAAATCATTCAACTCAGATGCCATGAGATTCTCTTATAATCTTAAATCTTCTCCAGATAATTCCTTTGAATTAGGAACACAGGCTTTGATGTTGCAAACCCATGATTAATTCAGGCATATTAAATTCACCTTTCTCTTGTGCATTTGCAGAAATTCTGACACATGCACAGGTTATTATGAAATGCAGAGTTGCTGCGTTGCACATTGGAAAAACAAAAGGGAAATAGGTACGTCAACAGGGCAGTTTTTGTTAGGAGATCAGGGTATTGATCAAAGGTATATGATCTTCAAGTGACAACTGAGGAAAGCGTGTTTCTTTTACATGAAGGTGTTTAAAATAATTTACATGACGTGACTAACAGTCTTGCTTTTCTCCCTGAAAAGCTAAACTCCACTCTCTCACATTCTTACTCCTACATTCTTGGAAATAGCTAAAATCGATGCTTCACTTCCCCAGTTTCTTAATCTGACCCTAAGTGCCTGTTCAGCTCACATTGCTAGAGTAGTAATAGAAACACAGCACAGAGTAAAGCCTGCTGTTGTTCTGTTTAGTGGAACTCCAAAGGGAATCCCTCAGGCATGCAAAATGCAAAAGTGGTAGGAAAAGGTTGCTTAAAATAACAGACTTATTTTAAACATGGATTGGAGATTGCACTGTCTCTCCTCATGGCAAAGCAAGCAATGCAGTGAGGGAGCTGAATCACATGAGTGTATCCACATATTTTAAGAATATAGTCATATGGGTTAAGAGGCACAAAATCTAAACAAAATCACCCAAGAAACACATTAATGCTACCCCAAAAAAATGGATGTTTAAATTAGAATGAGGCCTCCATAATGGCTTTGCCTTGTTATTTCGAGGACTGATGAGGCATATATCCCATTTAAGTCACCTTCTTTCTCCTTGTTAGGAACTGTTCTGCATTCATGGAGTAGAAAGGGTTTATGTGTTATAAAAACAACTGACAAGCTGTGTTTCACAAGGACTGTAGAGTCTAAACACAAGTGTTTGTAGCTATGTTTCCATGGTAGCAGCAAAAAAAATTGGTTAGAATTTGAGTTTGCTGTCCATTCTTCCTCACACTATCTGGCTTAAATGTGTTTATTGCTGCTAGTGCAGCACTGCAGAAGTATTTTTAGCTCTGGTAATTCAATTTCATATTTAAATCAATCTGAAAATGAGTTACCTTTCAGTCTGCCAAAGGATGTCTGGCAAAGCTTTCACTGATTTGATTTTGCTTTGGATTGTGACGATGGGAAGATTATACTATGTAAGAAGGAGATGTGTCCCAAACTTCTAGAAAAAATTAAGTATATCATTTCCATTTCATTATTACTCTTTTTAATTTAACATAAAAGGCTGTTGTTTGTGGAACTGTGGAAGCTTGCACTATCTCAGAAGCCTGAATAACAACATAATTATATATTCAGAGGATCTCAAAACAGATTGAGAAAATTACATATGCGAGTCCTGCAATATTGCAAGAGGCAGGCATATATTAATAGGTTTTACAATAACCCAGCTTAGTGATAGCTGGGTATTTAAACACTCATTCATAAATCTAGTGTAAGTCAGTTTCTATTGACTGGTTAACTTCAGATATAGCCAGTCTACCAACCTACAATGAGTCTGGCAGAAATGCTGATCCAAGTCCAGCATTTCTTGATGCCCAGGTGCTTTCTATAGCTAGTAGACCATATCTCAACATTTTTTGACAATATAAATAATTTAAGCAGTCTAGTATGGCAGAACACACTGGCACAGTCTTCAAGTAGAGCTGTTTTGAGAGCAGGTACTGTACTGCAGCTAGGTGCAAAAGCAATGTTGTCTCCAGTTGCCTCTCTAAAGAGAGCAGCTGATTAAAAGGATTAATTTCTTTTAATAAGAACAAATTCCGGGTTGCTAACAGACACAAGTGTCGATTCTTGGGGTAGGGAAGGAGATCGAAAGATCACACAAGAACTTCCTATTGTTGACCCAAAGTGCCTCAACTGTGCCTTAAGTAGATGATTTCTAGAGGGCAGTTTAATTTCTACACTTACTTATTCTTAGTAGCAATCTTCTGTGGTAGCTAGCAAAGATGTAATTGTGTTTGTTAAACCATTATAGTGTTATTTATATTTTTTAAATATTCTAATGTTTTACTCTGCTACTGAACATGGGTAGTATCATAAGTAGGGAACCACTACTATTTGAAGGGGAGCTTCCTTGAGAGCTATTATTTTCCTTCAATCAATCCAGCCAGAAATATTAATGAAATACCAGATCTTGACAAAGTCAGGCAGAGGTAAAATAAATATAGGGAACAAGTCTGAAGTCTGTTGTGATTTCACCTGGCAGGCAGCTATAACAGCCATATACTGTTTGCTCACTGCCTTTTCCAGTGGAATGTGGGATAGAATCAAAAAGAAAGAACAAAAAAAGTAAAACTCTTGGGTTAAGAGAAAGACAGTTGAATAGGACAGACGAGAATAACAGTAATAATAGAGTATAGAAAGCAGGTGACTCGCAGCACAACTGCTCACTGCCTGAAGCCAATGCTTAGCCAGGTCCTGGGGGCCACCCCCCACCCCTCCTGAGCATGAAAACTCCTGCCTTTGGACAGAAAGGGGCTAGGGGCACAAGTGCTGCACAGAGCCCTCCGAGGGAACAAGGAGCTCAGAAAACAGTTTGGGCACTTCTGCAGCATGATGGGACTTGGCAGCAGCACTGTTAATATTTTAATAATTTAATATTATTTTAATAATTTGCTTAACTGTTAAGTACTATTTCATGCTCTCCTAATCTTGACCCCAGGATCCAGCAGCCCATAACAAGCACTTATTGAGAAAGAATACAGAGCCAAATGTTGAGTTTGATAGACATACAGTACAGGTCTTAGTATCTTGTCTTGAATTTTATTTTTTATGTCCTTGCTCTTTGGGAAAAGTGGGACAGCAAAAAAGAGTTTACTGATGTTTCAGTGATGTTGGAACATATGGTCCTAGATATTTATAGAAAGAGCCCTGGGACTTCCATGTATTAGGAAAGCCTGCAAGCTGCCATCTGGGATTCTGAAGTCTTGTTCTGTCAGTGATAACATTTACCTTTAGATTTTAGATTTTTTTCCCATGAATATATAAAACCGAGAACAGAGCATGCAGTGAAGTCCTGTTTGAAGAGCTCCACAGACATGTGATCAATACTTGTCAGAGGTTTATAATTAAAAGCGAATCATAGAATTGTTAAGGTTGGAAAAGACCCCTAAGATCATCCAGTCCAACCATTAACCTACCAACACCAAGTCTACCCTTAGACCATGTCCTCAAGCACTGCATCTACCTGTCTTTCAAACAAATCTTGCTCTTTGTAGTCCAGCTCACGGCAGAAATTCTCAGTTTCTGGACAAGATTGACTTCTGTGCTTGTGCATCACTTCTGAAGTAGGCAGGTTAGTAGTTCCAAAGTTTAGAGTATCTACAAGCACGGCCCGGATGCAGCACGGGATAGCACAAGAGCTAATTTTTATGCCTCACTCAAGCTGAGGACAGTTGGCAGATAGGTAAAAGGCCAAAGTGAGGCTTTTGAGAGTTGAATGTTACATCTATACCGCAGATGATAGCAGAATCTTTGTACAAAAGAAAATATTCATACTAAATTCTACTAGGATTAATAATGAACACTTCAGTATTTATAGTTTTTCACCCATTTGAAGAGTATCAGCATGAGATTCAGGTACTTGCTGGGAACAGCGACAGGCTGCTGTACAGTGAGCCACTTGCACTGCTGATAGCAGTGATGGATGGGAGTGACAACTTGCCAGTATTCACCCAGTTTTATCAGGTAGCACTCAAGGAGGATACAGTCAAACGTGAGAACAGTTCTTATGCTGTAGACACAGACTGTAAAATTATAAGTCCACACAGCTCTGAAAAAGAATAATTTACTTAGGCTCAGTTGCACAACACTTCAACAAAACTCTAACCTTAGTGGCTGCTAAATGATTTTTTTTTTCCCCACAGAACTTGCAAGAGCACTTGAAATATTAATAGATTTATCTAGAACAGGCATGATAATTCATGAAGTAACAAAATACTTATGAGGAAAAGCTTAGGTATCAGCAGTGAACAAATGCTAAAAGTGTAATTAGAGATGAATTTATAATACCCAAACATTCACTATTTCTCATGTGCTTGTTTTATTTGTATTTCTGCAAAGAAACTCATTATCAAATTATTTAATGTACATTACATAAAAATTTTATCAAACCACTGAAATTTAAAACGATTTAGTTCTAAGTTTTTTTTCCTGAGTATTGTTCAAAGCATATACATTATTTAAACAATCATTAATTGCTATATTTATGGTAGCTTTCATTCACTCAACTCAGTACTTTTACTGTTTGCAAGAAGTGAGATTACCACACTAAAAGCAGTGAATGTTAAGGACTCAAAGTTCATGATTTCTAAAACTGCTTATAACATATTGAGCCAGGAGCCTCAGGTATCAAATGGCTTTTCATTTCATATTGGGAAATAAATTGAAGTGACAAGCAAAGAAAACAGAATGATAACCTTGCAGGATTACAATTAAACACCAGTGCTGGGAAGCATTACTAGCCTCCTTGCTCAAGCAGCCTGAGTGGCTCTGAGTATAGCAGGTTTTCCATAAAAAAAGAGTAATTCTAACTTCATGGTATTACACTACCCACTGCCACAATTTCAGGATGCTGCAGCAATTCCACCCAGTAACACAGCACTACTGCAGCTACAGTGACACAGGTATAGGAACTTCATAAATGCCAATGGCACTCACAGCCTGAGATGACTAGCCTGACACACAGATCCATTTTACACAGAGCATCCACATGAGTACACTCACAATACAAATGATTTTACAGTTAACATCTCTTACTGGACAGATCACTCAGTCCTTGTTACCCTGACTACACTTGTCATCAGATTTAGGACAGACCTTGAATCCCAAGAGGAGATTATATCTTGTCAAACCAAGATCATCACAGACCCCAGCAGGATGGAATATCTGCTTCTGCATCAAACATTTATTTCAGATCAGGAAGCCTTGGAATTTCACTTGTGTTTTCTTGTCATATCCCAGCAGCTCTTCCAGTGTCCTCACTGCATGGATGTAAACAATTCTCCCACCTTCTCACAAAGGTATACTGTAGTCTATCGTTAGTAAATTCCTGCCCATGACAACAGCATATTGCTTACCATAGTAGTCTATCAGTAACTGGGAAGCACATTAGTTGCAGACTCCCAGAAGCATCAGGTCGTTGCATCCATACTCTTCTCTTGGCTCTTATGCACACAAAGGAAGCCCAAGTGTATAGTTGAACACTCAAAATGGGGAAAAACAGACACACACAAATTAATAGTGCATTTATCAGCAAATATTAACAAGCCAATACTTTAATGAATAGATTGGTACCTACCACTCTTGGCCAATGCATGGCCAGTTCTCATCTATATGCATTGGTACAGATGCACAATTTGTGTGTGTGTGAACACAAGGTCATATGTCTACTTTTGTACCTCTAAGTGTGTATTGGAATAAATTTCTTTTTTGTTCTGCAGTGCATATATTTGCTACCTTGCAGGAGGGAGGGGTGTGTGTGTGTGAATCATCTATGCATGAGGATTTATATACTCTTACACAGGCTTATATTTGATGATCAAGAACCTGTTTGTGTATGTTCTTCAAAGTCCCTGAGTTACAGAACAGCTAACCATCTCAAGATTTAAGCAAATCAGAGTGAAGGCTTCCAGATCATGAAATTATTCTAAGTGCCACATACAGAGACATTCATGTACAAATTGTTCAGGGGAGAAGAGACACACCCCCCACATGTCAGGGAGTTGGCATTAGATGATCTTTGAGGTCCCTTCCAACCCAAACCCTTTTAAAGAAGGGAAAAAATGCATTTTGCTTTTCAAGTTTCTTCATTTCAACCAAATCACATCTCTACCTTATCTCCATAAGGAAAGTACCAGTTCTCAGAAGATTCACAGTAACAACATGAGCATTGGGCAGGCTAACTCGGATGTCTACACACCTGTATGAGCTCTTCAGAATACCAAGTGCCTCAAATCTTTCATAGTAGGTCAGAGATTTGACATACTCTTCCAGCTTTAACAAGGCCTCCTTTCCTTGGTGGAACATTGGGGGTTTTTCAGACACAGTTTATTTCGGTTAGAAAAATGCTCTGATGAACTGACATCAACTGAAATAAGATTGACAGCTTTTCCTTGCAATCTCAATATTTATATGTTGTTTTTAGAATAGCATGTGAGATCTTAAGGCTAGGATAAATACAGACCAAAACACAAAAGTGACTCCAAGCATCCTTGATAATTATCTGGCCTGTTAAGATGCTGTCATTCTTATTATAGAAGGTGCAACGTTTGATCTTAGAGGGGACAGATTAACACACCAGACTTGGAAACTTTACTCTAATAGCCAGCTGTCAAAGGAGTGCTGACATCTTAGAGAATTGCACTCTGGAGTATTGAATAATGTTCAGTTACTCAGTGGCTTAATCACTTCCATATGTAGACAGCTATAACAAAGGTTAAGGGTAGACCTAACTTTGCCCCCCCTCCCTCCCCAAAGTCACTGATAAATTTTTCATTAATTTCACTAAGAAGAATCAGGGTAACTATTCTGGTAGTCTGACACAAAGATTGGAAAGGGAAAATAGCTGTATTGCATGGTATATTTATTAATCTCAGATATAGAATGTTAATTTTTATATGCAAAAAAAAAAAAAACAGCCACCTTTGTCACCTCTTTATTCTGCTTTTCTTCATTCCTTAATTCACATAGTCAATTTTCCCTAAACTGCCATTCTAGGATTACTTAGACCTGGATAATGACAGCAGATATTGATAAAGCTCAAAGCACTTTAACTACTTGATCTTCTAGATATAAAAACACTGCCAAAAGAATATAATACTAAATTAACTAATTCTAAATTAGAGAGCAGGGGGAAATGTCTAACAGTCACTTTATATAAGCATTACAACAATTACCCATAAATGGTATCAATTTTTCTTCTTACTATACCAGAGTACCATATTTCAAGAGAAAAACCCAAAGCACAGTAAAAGCTACTATTTTTATAATCTGTTTTACAAATGTGAAGCAGATTACTCCTTCATAAAGCAGGGATACTGATAACAGCTATGACTACAACAGACTGTATGATATGCAAGTTCATTAACTTTTCTGAGGATGTAACCTTCAAAAGTTTAAACAACCCACTGACTGGCACTGCAAGCATATGGTCTGCAAAAGGTGCCACAATTCTAGCTGGAGAAGAAATAATTTGTAGCTTGTGAACCAAGGGGTTACATTTGGCTCAAATTAAGAGGCCATGATGCATTAGTTAAAACTTCAATTCAGTTAACAGCTGTTAGTTTCAAAACAGTTTCAACATCACAGTTTCAAAGTTACACTAGCATTGCAAAGTCTGTGTTTTTAGCTGGGATAATTTCACATGTCAGAACACCTAGCAGAAGTTACTTACCAGCTTAAGGTAACTTCTGCATTTAAATGTTTGGGCTAGATAGTCTGGATTGGTTTTTAATAAAATTTACTAACTATGAATTTCATAGAGTAATTCTTTATATCTTTTGGAACTTAAGCCAGAATCTCACTATTTGTTATTAGTGCTGAATTGCCTGAACATGATTGTGAATATCATGGAATCTGACAGACCAATATATTCCCAGATATTTACTAATCTGTGGACTAATCTTATACTACCAAAAAAAAAAATGCTGTACAAGATCTAATAAGCATTATTTAGAAGCAGTCCAGTCTGACCCATAATCTAAAGTCCACTTCTGAACATTTAAGTTAACCAGGGCTTGTGAAAATACCTTAATGACTTCTTTAGCTGTGCTTTCACAGCTATAAAGTGATTCCCCCCTCCCCCCACCAACCAACCATAGGGCAAAGTACACAAGCACTTCTGAGGTAAAAACAAGAAAACAAAACAAATTAAACCAGTGGAGAGCAGACACTTTAGTCTTACTGTGGCATATTAACTAGGGTTACCCCTATTGCCCTCACCTGGCATGAGCTATAGATGTTTACATCTCTGTAGAGCCAACTTTTAACAACCTCTACCTGCTATTCAGCCCACATAATTACCTCAATAAATAAAGACCATAAATGTATAGGTATCAAAGCAAAGTCCTAGAGATTTTCTGACCCATCATGTCATAAAAAGAATGTTTGCCATGTCTCATGAGGAATATCTGAGGAAGTGTTATTACTTTGTTTTCCTACAGTTTTCTACCTGAATTTATCTAAAGAAATTAAATAAAGCAAAGCAAATGGACAGTATGCTACTGCAAAAACACCCCACAACCTATTCAAGCTTTCCTTATGATTTCTGCAGTTGTTTATTGAGGTATTTCTCTCCTCTTACTATCACAGTGCAAGTACCAGTTTCAGCAATTATTTCTAACATAGTAGCACCTAGCAATCTACCCAGATTATTACATTAATACTTTGCAACAAATGGAACAAAAGCTCCCTGTTCTATACAGCTCACCATACCAGTAATTCTGATTTAGCAGCATAAATCAGGTACTATTATTTAATAGATTGTTACAATACAGAGATTAAGAACTAATACAGATTAGACTAATCCAGTGCTCCAGATTAGACTTCTGAATTTACTAACAGTACTTAACAACATGCTTACCTATCACTAAGTGTCTACTGGAATCACAAACAACAATTATCACATCCTATGGAGCTGAAACACTTATTAAAATGAAGTAAATCCTCAGGTTTTTGTAATAGATTTTCTAGCTAGCTCCACTTTTCCATGAAAAGCGGACATTTCCCTCTTTTCCTGTCTGAAAAAGCTCAGCATAATGTCACATTAATCTACAGAATTAAAGAGGAGATACAAGCATTTTTTCAAAATTAGAATTAAATTATCTCCTTCCTAAAAATAGACTTAAGCCCCTGGAAATTAGTGTTTAATTTTTCCTTGACTTTACCCAAGCAATTTGGCTGCAATTGAAGTGGCAAGTGACACTACAGAATAAGTAAACAATAAAGTCATTGCACTTTTTAAAATAACATTAATTATTCCTATAGTCCTCTCCATTAGTAGAAGATGGGGCTGTCAAGATCTGGTCTCACAATCTTTCTGTTAACCTTTTCCCAACTCCAGTGGAAAACCTGTTTGGTAAAGGTTATGGAATGAGCTATATGGATCCATTTTTCTTCATGTTTAAGAGGCAACAAGCAAGTCAGTAAAACACAGTGTAGATTTTGTCCTGGGACAATATGAGTCACTAATAAAAGCAATGTAAAAAACATCATCATCTAGTAGTTGTATAATGCAGTACATCCTTATTAGTTTGCTTCAGTGCAAAGTAGTGTTGCCTTTCAAATGACATCAATGAAAGGTGCAAACCTGGGCTTTTCAGCATCAACAGTATTAGCACTTTCACTGATAAGTAGGCAGACATGTAAGCAATAATATCCTTTCACCAAAGTCAGCTGGAACAATAGGGTTTTTAGTCACTATGTGTCACAAGAAAATTCAGCTTCTGACAAAAGTGGCATAAAATAAAACAGAATATTCAAAACTAGGTACTCAGAAAGTTCTCACAATAAGCTCATACAGACTTAGACAAGGCTGGCCATTATCAGCAAACATCAGTTTTAGCACAAACTCTGCCCAAAACAGAAACAGATGTTAATTCAGAATTGGGATTCAAAATTATTTAAGTGTAGAAAGTTCAAATAATGTTTTATCCAATATTCAGATTACAAAAGAGGAGCTTGGTACTGCCACCTAAAAAGACATTTTGTCCTTAATACATAACAATCTATTGCATCTCAGCAGACTCAAGAAAATACTCTGAAGTGAAACAAGAAGAACATGACAACATTATACCTGAGGGAGACATGTTGAATTCCCCTTGTGGAGAAAAACCACAGACCTGTTTTTAAACAGTGGTTCTGCTTCCACATGAGCTATTACTCTTAAAAGTCCTTAGAATTGGGACTTATCTGTACTTTCTGGGGCTCTCTAGGCTTTATTCTCTGTTGAGTTTGAGTAAATGCCACTCCTAGTTGCCATCTACCCTTGGGCACTCTCTCCCATTCACAGGATAGTCATGTCTTGGGAGCAGTAAGCAACATCATTCAGTTCCACTCCACACAAAAGTATCTAGAGAAAACAATGGAGAGCTCACATTAGCAGATTTTATTTTCAGGAATTGCAAACCTAGACATATTGAATCTGGAAGGGCTTAACATACTGTTGGTGGGAGATGTGTGGCCAGAATCTGAAAACTTGGAAACAAAGGGGAAAAAACTAAGCTGTTTTACAAAAACAATAAACCACTCATAAATAAGAGTGATATAGAAGGATTAAGGGAAAACATTAATTTTAAAGTTTTAATCCTTAATTGTGATATCTGAAAACAATACTAAAACTATCAAATTATTAAAAGTCTGAACTACATCCAGAAATGAGAGAAAAGGCTCAAGCAAAGAACAGGACTATAACCTCAGTTCTTTGTAACTGCATCCTGCTTCAGTTTTCCCGTGGGGAATTGAGAACAGCTTTATCTACTAAACTCACCTGGTGACTCTCAAGTTATTTTTCTCTGCAATGATTAAAACATTACATTTAATGTTCGTCTTTTTACTTTTTGGAGATATAGTGCTAAAACATCTTTCTTTTACCTGTTCTGTCATATCTTCATTATTAGGGGCCACACGCCAAAGCACCTACAGGCTGCATTTACTGTTTACAGGACAAATTAGGCTCTTATCAAGAAAAAGCAACACACACTTAGCAGTATTCACTGGGAACTGTGCCTTGATCAAACACAGGAAAAGGAGATTCCCACCCCCAGAGAAATTCTGCATGTGACTGAGTTGCACTTGCTGCCTGCAGTGGATATCTTAAACAGCAACTTAACAGGAAACCCTCACAAAGCAGTCTAATATACCAGTCAGCTAAATACAAGAAACATTAGTGCTGCTTGCTACATGCATAACAGAATGAGCCACAGAACGATGTATCAATACCAAGAACAGCAAATACCAAGAGGCAAAAGAAAGCACTGAGAAAAGGGCTGATGTCAGATGGATTTGAGGCAGGAGTTGATTTTGGCCAAGAAATCAGGAATTCCACTAGAACTCAGTTAAAAGCTCTATTTCTGACAAATATTTTTTGTTTGTTTGTTTTAATCAGAGAGGAATACTTGTAACTACTAAATAAAGCCTACAGGGAAAAAAAACCCCAAAAACAAACCATCCCCACCCCCCAAAACCAAAAACCTAAACACCCAAGTTTCAGGTATGAAACCTCATATTTTTCACATGGAAAATTTACAGGTTTTGTGTATGTGTATTGGCAACCGCATCTTGTAAACCCAAGTGGGTGCTGACTGAAATTTGTCATCTTTGATACCTGTTCATTAATATTTCTAGTCAATACTATATAACCATTCCATAAACACTTGGTAAGTTTCAGCATTGTATCAAGAGATAGAGAAATAAAAGTTGCAACCAAATCCAAAACATTCTTCATAAAGGTTGTTCTGGCAAGAACTATAATAGGAGAATTTTATCCTCATATTTTTCTATAAGCTAGGTTCCTAGTAAGCAGCTACTATGATGTATAGTTGTCTTCTCTTATACCAGAGGCGAATGAGCATCTAGCAAAGTAAAGAGCAAAAGGCCTTCATATGTTTTTGCTTTGAATGCTCAGTTTTCAAGTAAAAATAGAAAGAAATTTTCAACCAGATCATTTAAGACAGAATGATTGAGTTCACAGGAGTTCAGAGGTACATTTTGATCAACCCAGTGCAGAACAAAGAAGAGCTTGTGAAGAAAACCTGGAGGCACTGGTATTTACTGAGTGAAAATGTGTAGTTCACATGATTTTTAACGGACATGGGCAACAGTAATTAATTTTAAGGATACTAGTCCTGACATACTCTATACTGTTATATCAGTAAGGTAAAAGTCTCCTTCACTAAGTGTTTGCCCTTTAAAGGGAACAATGAAGAAGTCTTCCCTATTTCAAGATTTAGGTGGGTTTTCTAAGCATAAAAACCTCTGGGAGGAAAAGAGAGGGTTGCAATCACCTAGAGGGAACAAATTATTGTTAACAGCATCCCTAGAATGAGAGTGAAAACCCCACTTCTGTGAGTAAAAAGTCTCGCACATGAGTCCAGCATTCTGATTGAAATGGAGGCTGTAAATAGGTTACAGATGCTTTGGCACCCTGCCAGCAAGCACACGAGCTCTAGCACAGTCTACAATTCAAATTATTTTTATATGCCTTGATAATATGTACCTAAACATTAACCCAGGAGCTTAGATTCTTTTTAAAGCTGATTAACCACTGGTTAATAGGACTGAATACAGAGGAATACATCGCAAAGGAACTCTAAAAATAATCTAGATTATTCTCTGCCAAAGCTCAGATTTTTTTTCACATGATTTTTAACCCATTTCTAACCTATGTCAGAGCCCAAGTTTGTTAGTAATGATGTTTCTTTTCCTAGGCTAGTTAGTACACCTCCTTCCTTTGCAAGACTCCTAATTCAACTTCCTCCCACCCAAGGCACTTACTCTTTTCTGCCATTTCAGATATCCTGAACACTTAAGGTCTAGGTAAGAGGTGGACAACCCTCCAACACAGCACAACTATTTGCCACAATGGAGCTACTGTAGCCCTTTACAGTCATTCCCCAATAACTGTAACAATTATTTCATTTGAAAGCAATTAAATAAGACTGTTTTAAAGCATATGTTACACACAACCATCCAGCTTTCAATATCACAGTATATGGAGTGCAAAATTATTTCAAAATCTAAGACATTTTAAAACAACAACAAAAAAACCCACCAAACTAAACCAAATGGCCAAGAACATTATATTGCCTTGATACTAAACTGCTCAAGTCCTCTCTCAACATGCCCCATTTCACATGTGAAATTCCTATGACTCTCCTATTTTTGACAGCAATATGAATATAGATTCCTGGTCTCAAATAGCTGTCCTTAGATTGACTTGTCCAAATTGATAGCTCCCTCTTACCTAATATTCCTTAAATAAATAACCAACAAATTAAGAGGTTTATTACTGGAAATGCAGATTGTCTCTGTGCACAGAGCAGATACTGCAAAGATTATTAGAAACCCTTGATGCAGTGGTTAATTCCTATAAAATTCTATTGCTAATTACAGCAAAGAAAGTTTACTGTAACCTATTACAGCAGCACGATGAAATTCTTTTTCCTTTCACAAAAGTATATTCCTTCAATGTTTTCCTTTGTTTTAAGAATAAATGTAGCCATTCCATAACCAAGTTGAGAAAGTACCCCTAACGGCACAACAGATTTCTACAGGCGAGTTCGTAAGATGAACAGCTCTTATGGGGCTTAAGGCCTTACCAATACACCCTGCTTCCAAAATACATACACGACAGCCTCGTTGAAACAGCTACAGTTAAAAACTGAGTTTTGTATGTGTCAAGGGAGCTAGAAACCGGATAACCCAGTTTACAATGGGCATCACAAACATCAAAACTCCATTGTGGCTTTTCTTCCTCAAAGACTATTCTGAAGTCAGCAGACACTGAGAAGCAATCTAATTATTAAAAAATAGCAATCTACTTCTAATGACCAGAACTCTTAACGCAAGCACAACAGCACAGAGGCACCAGCCATTTATCACTCTAGAAACTACTTCTGAGTAGTGAGTCACACTTTGATGACATCACCGACCAATTTACCAAAAAAAAAACCAAACCCTGCAAATAAGTTAGACAGGAATGTTTCATTTTCAGCCTCTGAGTCACATCTAGCTGTGACAGCAGATGGGGAATCTACTCTTGCCATTGTGAATGAAAGAACCATAAGTGAAAGCAAGTGCTGTAATTTAAACATTCATCTGTGTCACACAAGGCTGTAGTGAGCTGGCTGCGTTGGATAAAGGGTGGCACTCAAATCTGGCCTTGAGCTAGTGACAACTGCTGAATGGTAAGTCACTGAATGTATTAAAGAAGGCCAGGTCAACTTGATGACTGTGATCACATTTATTATGGACAATTACAGTGAGAATCAAATGGGATGAGTCATTTCTAAATATAAATAGCATCAAGCACTCCAAAAGCCTGATCAGGAACAATTTCAAAGTCAGAACTAGAAGAAACTTAGCCTCTCATATGAGAGGCTCAATAGCTTCTACTATTAGGCTTTAATATCTTAGGTTCAGGCTCATTAGTATCAGCCTGTCTCCAAGAGTACACCAAGGATTTTGGGTGCTGGGAGGAGGATTATGCACATTGGCCCAACAGATGCTGGTTTCTGTTACTTTTACAAACCCCAAACTGTTTGCTTGGATGATTCCTACTCTGTTAATGCTGTATGACTAAGGCACTCTAAAAAGTGTACTCTGTATGTATTCAAAGGCAAGAAAATCAAAGTCACCTTCAATAGGTTATTTCTTCCAGATGGTTTTCTGATCAAGTCCTGCTGCTTGACTGATTTTAATGGCAGATATTGGTCAGGATTCTTGCCCTTAGTCATGCCAATGGAAACTTTGGATTTGGCTTCAAAACGGAAAAGTCAAATTTTAGGCAATACCATTTTTCTTCTTACCTCACCTAGACAACATTTTGGGAAATATAAAATACTGTGAAAAGATTATAAAAAGAGAAACAAAAACCCAGAGAGGTTTTCCAGATCATATTTAGTTGTAAATAGTACAGCTGTCCAGCCATCCATCCTGAGGAGTGAAGAGCATTCAAGAAGAATCTGTAGAAAATACACTGATGGAGTCAGTGTGACACAACTAGACTAGTAGTGTTCCTAGGACTTCCTTTATCCACGGCGTGTAGCAAGGGCAGGAAAATACAAAAATAATAAAACCGGCATGATAAGGATCTTACTATAACTGCAATTACAGGTAGAATTTCTTGGAATCCCTACACACAAACAATACATTATGCAGCTGGTTTTCTTTCCTAAAAGGTGTAAAAAGAACAAAGTGGCAAGTTAAATAGTTGCCTGTACCATATATAATGCCTGTCTGGAGATTTTGCTAATTTGGCAAACTGTATTCCCTTATCCTCCCTGATTAATTTGCTGATGATAAATATTTAGGGCACCATCAAACTGTTGCTCAGAATAGTACTTTTTTGCTTTACAATATATGCATTTGTGAAAAAATAAGGGTTATTTATAGTGAGGATTTCACCAATTGTCTGACTTGCTGACTCATCCTAGGCTTCTCAATATCCGTGTTTCAAAACAAGATTCAAAGAACATGGCTTCCCACTTAACTCCCCAAAATCTTAGGAATATTTAAGTACATGCATGTTTAGTAAAAAACAAAACCCACAAACCTCAAAACAATCCCCCAAACAACAACATTTTTCAGAGATTTGCCACTTGTAACGCTGACTTCCAAGCAGCTTTATGTTAAGGCTGCTCTGTGCATTCTCACCAATACTATTTTTGCTACCTTACTCTAAACTCTTCTCCATACCAAAAGACATTTTCAGGAAAAGCAGTTTGGTTAACCTGACATCTACATGAAAGTTTTATTTTACCTTATGTCAAGAAGAAAAACTTTTAAGTTTCTATTTTACTGCTGAGAAGTTGACTCTATTTGGTTACTCCTGTAACCTCAGGATGATATAGGCAGTAAGTTATTTTCTTGTTCTTGTTTCTATCTTACTAGATGTAATGCAGGAAGCAACTGAAGAGAATAAAGCTTGACCAAGACTGTATTTTTCCCCTTGTACATCCAACCTGGATTCTGTTTATTCAATGTCCCAGCAGTACACCATTCTACTTGTCTATTCAGATACCATATTTTAAATATGAAAAAATACCAAGATTTTAATAATGAAAACCAGTTATAGCATTTATCTGCTCAATCACTCCATTAGCAAGTGGCTTCCCAATTTTTTTTCCATACTATTGACTCAAGTACATAGGGTAGAGGAGCAGCTCAAGTATATTTGGAAGAAACAGCTGGCATAATGGCAAGGGTTCCCAACAGGGGTATTCACTTTCTGAGAGGCACTGTAGAAAAGCGAGGTAGTAAATAGGCAGAGAACAAGAAATCAAGAGTCTGCTTTCTGTTGCTGGCTAGATCCTTGACACATGAATAAAAGATGAAATCACAAAACCAAGAAGAAATATGAGCTGTTAAAAACAAGTCCACATAAATAGTAAATATTGTTTGACAGACTGTGATATTTAAGGGCTAATATGGAAGGTAGGAGGATGAAATACACAGGAAATAACATAATCCATGCACAGGAAAAAAAACCCTGCTGCCTTGCAGCCCAAGGGACTGGTAAGTGAAGGTACCAACAGTAACAATACTGAACAAACAATACTAAAACGTGAAAAAGGAGTTATAGGAGAAGTATGGAATGGGTCATCACCTGGACCTACACCACAGTAGCTTTCAGCATTTGTGCCATACTAGTCTGAGGAAAATAGCCTTTAATTTATACTGTATACTGAACTTTGCCTCTAGCCTTGAACAGCTAAATTACTGTACCTACTATTGAAGAAGTCATGACATCTTAAGTTAGAATTAAGAACAGATTGCCAACATATTTCTTCCCCTGCTCTTGCCAGTGACCTACAAGATCCATTTATAAATATTGCTCAAGTTTCTTCAGGCCCTTATTCACCAGCATGGAAAGGCCAAGGACTGTTACTGCTGCAGCACAGCTGAAGTAGATTATTTCCACCCAGAGAAGGGGGTAGGGACCTGCCTTACTCTTACATTAGCCAATCAGCATCTGAGCAGAGTTTCTTGATTGTCCTTGATCAAGATCTCAAATCTGCTTCTATTAAAGGTAAGGTTAAAGTATAAAATTAAGAGCATCTGCAAAATACATTCACTTCATTTTGTAGCTGGAGAGTAGGTTCCTAACTAACCACAACTGCTCAGGGCAGATTCAGTACTGTCAGTAGCATCTAAAAATGTTATTTCCTATATTATTGCTATGTTCCCATTTCCTAAATTCCAGAATATTGCTGCTTAGTTTCTCCACATCTGACAGTTCACAGGAGTGTGTCAGACATTGAGTCTATTCTCCCTCATGGCCCTCAACATCATGAAAGGCTCAAATCAAAAGAAAGCTGTACTGTGACACTGTGTGACAGATGTCCTATCTACTCACAGAAAGTAGAATTTCTATTGGAAAGAGATATAGTTTACCCCTCAGATAAAGTGTTACAGCCACTGTTTTGTAGCTTCAGTAAACTAGAACTGCTACCTTTTAGTTCATATTTAGCTCCCACTTTGGACTAGGCACAGTCTGGTGCCTTTATTTAGCAAGTATGTAATACACCAAGACTTCAATTTGATTCCTACTCCCATGTTTGCATCAAATGGAATTGTGCAAAATATAAATAACGGTTTCTCTAGGGTGTCTGAGCTTCCAATGCCTCCTTGAAAGTCAACCCAGTAATAGTAAACAGCAAACAGGACAGGAAATAAATAAGTCTGGCCAAGCAGTAATTATTCAATACAAGGCAGCACTTAAACAATTTAAGGTTCCTTCTTTGATTTGCAATTTCCAGCTATAATAGCTACATGCCTGCAAGATGTGCATTCAGGCATATCTCTCTAATGTGGGCCATTGCATCAGATGTCAACTGTTTGCTGACAAACCTCAGTATGAGAAATTATATACTGGTCTTCATCTACTATAGCTATGGAGAGATCTGGCAGTATTGGTTGTGGATAAGGACACTACAAATCACTGTCAGAAAGCACAGTACTTACTGACCTAGCCTGATCTACAATAAGGCTACACTATCTTTAACAGTATTTCACAATGTTTCATTATTTCATGAGATTTCTTCTGCATTAAGATCCTTAACCTGTTCTTAGATTCTACACAAACCAGAAATATGCAGTTGCATGATGGTCACACATGTTGCCATCTTAATGAGTTAGGATATTTCAACAGCCAATCCACAGCAGTTTGTTTTGTCTGACTCCCTAAGCTGTTTCAGAAGCCCAATTATATCTTGTAAGGTCAGTAGACACTTAGTTTTAAGAGCCCATCATTTGGAATATGCTTGATCCCAAAGCTCCCTATAATATTTTGGGGTTTGGTATAAAAATTTCTACAACTATTCATTTGTGTGCATTCTCTCTCTCGTTTAGATTGGCTATTTTAAGACCGGTTAAATGGAACGTCCCGTGAACACTGAAAATTGTGACCACTCTGAAAAGATAAATGGATATATTTAGTGTTTCTCCTATGCTATCTTACTGTGCCTCAGTCACATAAAATCAGATTGCTACCTTACAGCTCTTTTTAAAAGGACAGCACTGAAAATAATAAATATAGCAATAATTAACTAACATAGGTAGTGATTTAAAGATAAACAAATCAGACATACAATTCTAGCACATTTATAGTGTTGAAGGTCTGCTGAAACAATGCTGAAATACAGGAACACAAAATAAGAGACTTTTTCCCTCTAGCAGCTGTGTTACAGTGTGCTTGCTTCAGCCATAGTTGCATCTGAAGTGACTCTGGGTTGCACCAACATCTTGCTCCTATAGCTAATAATAGATAATAATCACAGCTTCATTTTAGCTGCTACTATCTCTGGTAGAGGCTTCAAACTTCAAACCAGGAGGCTTAACACACCATTTTGACATGGTCTTAGAGTCAATCATTATAACTTAAGATAGTCTTTTTAACTTTATACAGATCTAGTCCCTTTTTGGGATCTGAAGTCTCAGTCCTTAAATTTCAAGGCTCAGGCTCTTGTGTACTAAATGGTAACAGACAGACTACTCGGTGTATTTGTGAGGCTGCCCAGGGTGGTTGTGGATCTTCTTCTCTGGAGATATTCAAAACCTGTCTGGACACTGACCTGTGTGACCTGCCCTAGGGAGCCTGCTTTGGCAGGGGGTTGGACTCGATCTCTGGAGATCCCTCCCAACCCCGACAGTTCTGTGATTCTGTGTTCAGCTTCTGGCACAGCCTGGGTCTTGAATTCAAGGACTGCTTGTATGCTTAGAATTGAAGTTAACATAGCAATAGTTTCCCTGTAAGTTTTTGTGAGTTTAACACAGCTTCCCCCCACCCCCCCATAAAAAATTTGCCAAATGTTTTTGATTTACAAAAAGGTTTTAAGTGCAGACAAAACATAAATGATGAATTTTAGTTTGTTTCAAATCGTTCACTGCTTCTAACAGTGTCTAGTAGTATCTGAAGGGTTAAACCTTCTTTCTCAGAACTGAAACTTGGCTGATAAATATAAACTTTAGCTTAATCCAAGCTCTTGCTTAAAAAAATGTTAGTTTATGCAGCTGACTGTGCTAAGTGAGGATGGAAAGTTGTTATTTCTGAAGAAGTTTCATACTATTTTAAAGCAACTTTACCAGTTATTTCATTGCTATATTTCTCACTGTCACATTTCTGGTCATATGAAAAAAATATTCCGTGTATTTTTAGCTTTCTCCCCAGAGCAGTAAGAGAGCAGTGTAATGGTTAGGGATTTTCACAGCTGACATTCTGTATGTCCATCCACATATCTGGCTAGCAAGAAGGTTGGGTGAAGAAACATGGGCAAAAATAATCCTTGAAGATTAAACAAACTCTTAACTTGTCTATTAGAGCACTGAGAAGATTGTATGCTTCCCCAAATAGAGAGGGATGCACCCATACCATGTAGCATGACACTCAGTCATATGGATACTTCTCCACAAGCGTGCAGTTTGATCTAGGTTTCCTGTTTGATTTGTCTCCAGCTGTAAGTACTCAAATCTACACTTGTGCTTGGATACCTTTCTCATGGATTCCAAAACACAAAGAAAGGAAAGCTGAAGTTAGCTTCCAGCCCAGTATACCTTACTCCGTGAACACTCAGATACTTTCACATGCTTCCACTCCATATCCCCAAATTGGAAAAAGAGTTAACTGGTTTGCTATATGTTAAATGACCAAACAGCTCCAGACCTTTTGTTCAATAGTTATTAACACTAAAACTTCCTCAATTGGGACCTGCTTCTGGTAAGAGCTGCAGCTATACGTAACAGCCTTTGGGCCTGGGTCTCATTGCAGAGCTGGAGTTGAATCTCCAGTTTTTCAGACTAGAAGGTGCTTCCAAATGAGACAGTTTGGACTTGTGCTCTTCCTATTTAGTGTATGTGTTCATGACAGGCTCCCCTCTCTTTTTTTGTAGTTGTTCTTTGGTCTGTCCATGTCAGTGACTATTTGCTTGCATACAAAGAACAGACAATGCAGAGCAGCTGGGAGGACAGAAGGCAAGCCTACAGTGATTTCTGCAGAAATTTTGGCATCATAGGAACTATGGACATGTACCTGTTCATAAAAAAAAAATATCTAAATCCAGTTTTCCATCAGACCCCAACATCACCTACTTTTCCAGCTGCTAACACTTTATTGCTGATAATCTCTAGATCAAGTTCTGTTAATTTCCTTTTTATTTCCTTACATTATATTTAGATAAAACCATTAAGGACTTAAAAAAATTATCCCTGTTAAAGTTTAAAAATAGCCATAATAATTTTTTCTTCACATTTTATTCTCCCAGAAGATTTGTTTGTACTAATTATTTTTGTTCATGTGGTCTTGGGAGTAAATAAAGCTCCATTACAATCCAGAGCGTGGTTTGGCAAGATTAGATAGTTCATTTTACAAAAAAGCTTGTGAGTGACTAGACCAGTAACACTGTGATATATTCACTACACTGCATAAGTTTTATTGGGCCAAGCACAACTTAAGAGCCGAGGTTGGATATCTTCTCCAATTCAGGAAACTTCCCTAAGCCATGAAAACAAGGATTAGAACTGTCATTACTTGTCATCCCAGTTTGAAAGTTTGAGTTGGTTTTAAAAGGTAAAAAGGGAGTCAAGAAAATGCAGAGTCTGGGTGTTGGAGTTTACACTGTTCTCAGTACAAGAAGTGTCATTCTTTTCCTTCAGTGAGATCCCAGGAAGTACAAAAAAATTTCTCTATTCCCCAACTTAAGTCAAAGGTAAGACTCCTCAACTTGGATGAAAGCACATTCAGGTCAGATAGAAGCAGCACCAAGTAGGAGTTAGTCCAGTCTCCATGGCAGCCTAATAAGGTAGAATTTGTTCACCCTTTTCCCACATAAGGTACCTATTAATAGAAAATAGTCTTGTGCCCCTGATGAGAAAAGTAGCATTACTGTGTGTGGTAGTACAATAGAACATCCTGATCACATTGTCTATGGATAATTTACTGTATTTCTTCACTGTATGACTGACTGCATTTTAAAATTACTATTACTGCTAAAAGTTTTTCATTCCTGCTTCCTCAAAAATGATTTTTTCCTCCCTAGCTTCTTGCTCCTAGTTATCAACTGATAAGATCAAAGCTTAAAAAATACTTTTCTGCTCTTTATGCTCCCTAGTCTATTAGAAGTGTGAAATAAAGACATTTGCTTTAATAAAGAACAACAGACTTGCCTGGATAGCTTTTTAGCAGCTTTATACCCACTGTGAATTTATGTCACAAAGAAATTCAACAGTAGCTGGTTATTAGAGCTTATGAGTTTTGTTGTTCAATAGATTGTATAAATACAATAGCATTTATTTAATATTGCAATTAAATTACTTTTTAGTTTTATCTGATAAGCAATCTGTAAGTTAAACTGTGCACTACAGTATTTCCCTAATTACTCTTAAATTGTACCCATAGCATATCAAACAATGAATAAGGATTGTAAGAAATTAAGATAGTAGCATTAGCACACATTTCTTCAGTAATGGAATACATTAAGAAGTGCTATTATTCTCTACAGCTATGAAACACCAACAAGCAAATCACTAATAAGCACAAAAATGTCAGTTTACTGGGGCCATATACTTATCCAGTGTTTAAATGGCCAAGGAATTCCATATGTAATTGACATCCCCCTGTTGGTACCAGACAAGTACAGGTTTGTTCACTCTTCACCTTAAAAGGTTCTGCCCATCAACAGAAATGTCTATTCTAGCTTCATAGAAAAGCTAGTGAAGTTAAGCTAGCTTTTCTGCTCCTCACTAGGGCAGTTGGGCTTAGTCATGGTTCATCCATCAGTTGATAGATGGTAACTTTTCAAGACAAACTACGTGAATCCTTTACAGCCATTAAACTGTATCCTATACATCCAAGTTAGCAGGAAAGAAGAATTCTTCTCTAAAGTCATAAGTGCTTTCCACAAAATGATTTTGCTGTTATTTGCATGCCAAGTGCCAAATATCCTAAGTCTCTCTGGATCCTAGGAAAACTAATGTTTTGGTGGGAAAGGTAAGAGTTCCTATTTCTGAAATATCTCTAGCAAGTACCCTTAAACAAGCTTCAGTTTATGGGAGGTCAGGTTTTCAGCTACATGCACAGGAACTAGAGCAGCATTTCCTAAACCTGCAAGTATTATCGTTCTTCCTTGAAGAACGACTAGATGTTCTTAGAAACTTCCTATTGTGAAGGGGAAAGGCAAACTGTTTTACATTCCAGTCTTCCTGTTCCCTTCTGCTCTATAAAGGATTTTGTTTATATTCTGTATCTGTCAATCACTTCCTCTGTTTCTGTGCCAGAAATCACAACTACATATTCACAATAGAGAAGTGAACAGTGAGAGCCTGTCTTGAGTCCAGCAGCAGGAAATCAAATACACACACACACCACAGCAGTAATCATCTTGTAGCTAATCCTGAAGTTGAATAAGATTGGGAGCTTTCTGTAAGGCTGCATTCCATAAATTCTGTCAGCAGAAAAGTTAGTTTTACTGCCTTATGGAAATGACTTTAAATAAATGCAGTTGATGCTTACAATAGCACTTAAGACAAGTGGAATGAAAACTCAGCCCCTTTTTACTGAGTTTGGACCATCCTCTTTGAAAATTGACGTATAGCCACTCAGCTGAGACTGCTTTTGCTAATTTAGACTTCTGATTCATAATTCATAGAAAACTACCTACCCTGAGTGGTTTAGTTGAGGAGTTTTGTATTTTTGTAACAAGGTAGGGAATTTTGAATGAGGGAATCTCTCTTGTTTAGCAAGGGTTTTTTATTATCAAGGCTAATTTCATAGTTTTGAACTTGCAAAATAATTAAAACCACCATCTACATGTTTTGACTTGTTTTTACACTTAACCAGCAATACAGCAGCTGATAGGGCAAGGATACAGTAGAAGTGCACCCAGGGACATTGCAGTACAACATAGTACTGATACTTGGCACTGAACTATGCCTAGAAATCAAACTGAAAACAAAAAAACATACAATATAAAAAGGACAGTAATTTTTGCAACTGAAAAATCCTGTCTAGGAAAAACAAACAACAGATTACTGAAATCAGGTAAAAGTACTGTGGGAGACAAACTTAACACTTGTGGAATCCTGCAGGACTGCTCTGTGCCAAGAAGTTTCTAGATAAATAATGCAAAAGCAGAGCTAAAATGAGTTAATAGGAATCAATTCCTTTCAACTCATCTAGTGAGCTTTTTTTGGGGACAGAAAGAACACCTTGAATAAGACGGTTCTGCAAAGCAAACCAAGTTTTGAAAGAAACCTCTGACTACATTTACATTTTGCTTACTTTAATTCAAATATAGAGCATTCAGAGCAAGAGGTATGCTCCCCCTCCTTATGGAGGGATGCCTTCTCCTTGAAAGACATCTTACAATTTATGTCTTTATAAATTACTGAAACTTTTTTTCTAGCATATATTTCTGTCAAGTAGTAAAACATCCAGGAGAACGCAGAAAACACTAGCATCGTTTCATGACATGGGATTCTGAATATGCTATGCTATCAGACAATTAGAACTCATTAGCTGCCTTAAATTTTATATTTGTTCCAGGAAAATTATGTATTTCCCAGCAAAATTTATTACTAATATATTTAACCGTTCTAATGCAGCTGGATAAAACTTCCCATAACAACTTCAGAAATTCTTTTTTCTCTCATGAGGATTCATCTCCTTACAGTGGTAGTACACACAAATTAACTAAGTCTTATTGGTATTTGGCACCTATTTTACATGGAGTCCTTCACAGAACACTATTATGTTTAGATAGAATGTTAGAGAATTTAATGCCACTTCCAAAGTAACCTCAGGAGCTGTTCATACCCACTGTCCCTTGAAGCAAGGGCTTCTTCCCTTGCAAGGACCTTGACTGAAAGGATATTAGTGTATTTAGTTCTGAAATTCACATTAAAGAACACAACCTTTATTACAGAGATTAAACCAGCAATGAGCAACAATGTCTAATTTTCCATGCAAGATCAAAAACACCTGAGTGACAAGAAGCAAGTTAGTTCTTCATAATTTCTGCAACAAAATCCTTTCTACACAAAATATAAAGGACTGTACCACAGGTTCCCAACTGATGAAACAGACATTATCTAGTGATAGATATTTTCATGGCTCTAGATTCAAGTAAAGTACATTGATTAGTCCTATGACATTTGCTTTGGGCAACCAGGTGTTGTTTATTTAGGTGTATTTGGACAACAAGAGTTGCCTAAACTGCTTTACCAATTTGTTTCCAAGATATTAGCATTCTACTGAAATAACTAAGATAAAATTCCTCTTTTTAGCAAGCCAGAAAGCATATTCTGCCAGAATTACTTTAACATTCAGCTTCCCTAAATGCGTGCTGCTTGAAATTACATTCGTTACAAATCTAAAGCCTGACAGTTCAAATGTCAGATATTTATAGTGGCATGCTGATGATTTTGACAAGTCCTCTCAATCTCCCATACATAATTTTTTCTTTCATGTTGGAAATGTGCAATACTTAGACCCAGAAATAACACCAGCTAAAAAGGGGCTAAATGAGACAAGTTTCCAGTCCAAAAACAGCTTAAAAATGAGCAATGAATGATTAAATAAACCAACCAAAAATGAGGATAGAGCCACTAGTGTACAAGGAATGTAAACATGAAGTATATTTTTAAACTTTTTTCCATTCCTAGAATGGTGCAACACCTTAAATAAAGCAAACATTCATCCTGGAACCAGAACAGAGTTTTAAGAGCTCTATCTTGATCTTTTTGATTGATGTACAATTGCATCTGTATTGACAAAGTTCTGTTTGTCTAATCCACTCAGTAAGCCAATAATGATCCATTAGTATCAATTAGCATCCATTTATGGAATTATAATATATCATTATGTGTACACATAGATGTGCATCTCCATTTTTTATGTATCTACAAAGTTACATATTCAAGATCCCTTTTCACAGAGATAACTAGCCTAGTAACTACACTCAAGCAGAAATCTGTGATAGGAAAATGCATTCTCAACTCTTGTGACAGACATATTGAGTTTAAATGAAAAGTCAGGATATTTAAGTGCACCTCTGGATTGTCACCTGTTTAAATGTAAAAATTCCTCTTTCTTCATGCAGTTGGGAATCCAACCAGGTTTACAATCTCAGTTGAGACACCTGGAGACAGAAATAATATATTTCTACTACCTCTAACACTTCTACTGAACTGGGAAGGTTAGTGTAATATATGTAAAATAGAAATATAGTCCTGTGCAATTTTCTTCTTGTTTGTATAAACAGAGGTAACATCTAGTCCATAACAGTGTCAAATACAAGTAAGAGGCAGAAATTTAAAATGGAACATTAAATATTTTTATTCTTGTAGCCAGTTAGGGAAAATAAGAGAAGTCTCCTTCTGAACAAGGAAGAACTTCAGTTAGAACTCATTTTTTCACCACCAAATAACCCATAGTTTAGATTTACCTGTCATGTAGATTTTCTGATGTCTAATAATAAAAGCTTCAACTGGAATGTACACTAAGTGCACATTCAGCTCTTCCTGAGTCCTTTTGCTACTACATAATATGGATTCATATAAAGTTTCAGTCATCTGCAATCTACTTCAGAAGTCTATCAACCACAGGAAGCAAGTTTAGACAAACAAGATATATCAATGTCTTCCACTTACTTCTCTTGAAGATCTTTTTGAATTATCTGCATTACCTTTTACTTAATCCAGTATTTTCTTAAAAGTATAAGATATCTTTGTTACCATCTTGACTGAATATCTTGTGCCTGGGGGGAGAAGGTTTTGCACATACCTAGTTCACCTAAAGACAAAGAGCACTCACTATTGATTTCAATAAAAAAAGTTACATCCATAACATGCATCCTAAAGCTGTAGTTTCACAGTAATTCTAAATCATTAAAATCACATAATAGCTGAAAGAATAAATCTTCCAAACACGTCACTCTTGTGCAGAGTAAGCATCCAACAAGACAACAAATACAGTTGCTAAGTCTGCTTCAGGTAAAGGATCTGTCCACCTAAATTGAACTTTATTTTTCCCGAGGCCTGACAGTCTTTGGGTGTCAGGCATCTCACCTTTTGACTGTTTCCCCTTAACTACTAACCTTACTAGGCAGTGGCAACAGTTTCAAGCATCCAGATAGCACCCATACACCCAAGCTACATTCCTCGTGCCATTTTCTTGCAAATAACACCAACAGTTCGTATTCTCAGCCCCATCCACCATGCCCTTTCCACCGTGCCAGCACAGCTGATGTGAAAAACATGTGGTAAAGAGAAATCAGTAAATAAATCAGAATAAACATTTAAGTGTTTTAGATGGTCACAGTTTATATTCCTAAGGAGTCCTTTACTGCTCTCTACGTAAGGCGATGACAATTAACACGTTTTAAAAGATTACACATTTCCCTAGTTTAAATATGAGTGTGTCAGCTCTGCACTGAGTGAATATCAGGAAGGAACCTCAACTTCAGGAATTCTTGGATTAATAAAAATGAGTAGGAAACCCATATTTAGTAACAAAAGCAGAAGTAGAAATGATAAGAACATAGAAAAGTAGTAATAACAGTGCAGTAAAGTGAAACTACAAAGTCAGTAAGATACCATGCACTTTGAAGCTGGGAATGTGTTCTCATTCTTGCTTGACAGAGTAGGAATCCTGGATCTTAGAGTCACAGAATTTCAGGAGTTGGAAGGAACCTCAAAACATCCAGGTCCAACTCCCCTGTCCAAACAGGATCAGCTAGTTTAAACCACACAGGAAGGTGCCCAGATTGGTCTTGAATGTCTCCAGAGAAGGAGACTCCACAACCTCTCTGGGCAGACTGTTATGTTACTCCTTCACCCTCACAGGGAAAAGGGTTTTCCTTACATTCACATGGAAATTCCTATGTTCCAGATTGGACCCATTGACCTTTGTCCTGTCACTGGCCATCACCGAGAAGAGCCTGGCTCTATCCTCCTGACACTCACCCTTAACATATTTATAAACATTAATGAGATCACCCCTCAGTCTTCTCCAAGCTAAAGAGCCCCAGCTCCCTCAGCCTGTCCTCATAAGGAAAGTGTTAAACTCCCTTAATCATTTTGGTCACTTAATCATAGCTAGGTCCAACTGACACAACACAAATATAAATAGCATAGAATATTCTCAAGAACACGACATCCTCAAAGGAAAAAAGTTACTTTTTTTTAAAAAAAAGCCTATCAAAACACTCAAACAACATTTTGAAACACACTCTTAGGCAAAGTATTAACTTCACAACACTTAATAACTAACTAGTAAAACCAGTTTTCCTTCATTCAAGCCACTGAGCTTTTTAGTTCTGAATTCATTTGAAGGAGCCTGAGAGGCAGACAGTGGGGAATACTCTAGATGACTCAAAAATACAACAATATAAATATCAGATACAAAGTACCACAGAATGAGCAGAATCACTGTGGCTATTGAAATGATGTCTTCTTGTGGCAAGAAAAACTATCTATGCAAAAAAATCCTTAAGATAAAACATTGATATCTTTTCATATCATCTGCATAAGTTGTAAGAAAAAAAGTCTCTACCTTTTGTGCTTTCAAGTGTTTGCACACAAGTTTTAACACCACTGATACAGGAACTGAAAGCCAAATTCATTCACGCCTTCAAATTTCAAGAAGTCCTCAAATATTAAGGAAAAGCCTGCATCTGAAGCTAGTAGCCAAGGTGTGTCTCTAAAGCTGGACAATCAACTAGCTTGAGCAGGCTTTTTTTTGGTAATAACAACAACAGTATCCCAATTTATGCCACTAGCAAACCCTAATTAGGGAAACCTTCCCTTATCTCTTCTCCTTGTCCTGTCCTTTGGCCAAGTACATACAAGTGCGCATTTAAAAAAGAAAGCAAGCCAAATTGTGAAGGCATTGAGAAGGTAACTGCGAGAGTCCTCTCCCAGCTGGCTAGGGCTCCCTGTCACTTGCAGAAGGGGCACCAGAACCATGTAAAAACAGAGTAAAGATAACTACTGAGGATGAGGCTAATTGAAGCCTTGCCCGTTGATTCCCTTCATTTGCTGAAACCTTTTCATGAAGGCACAATTACTGTACCCCAGCAGCATCACCACACACAAATAGCCTCCTTGAGAGGGAAAGCTAGAAAGAATAGCAGAAACCAACCTATGAGATGAGATTGTAACATTCAAGTATCAACGTTATGCATCAACTACTGCCTTAACATACCTGTCACTTATGAGAAGTCTTGTGCTGTCAGGATTACTGCTGGTTCCCTCAGGCCAGGTGCATCCATATCAGGTAGCGCCTCCTCAGCACAAAGGACCAGCCACCCCAGAGCAACCCTGTGGAATCAAAACAGCTGCTACACCCTTGGTAGTTACAGCCACTCCAGAGCTGGGTACTGACAGGAAAAAACAACCTCTTCACCATGCAGATCTACAGCAAGAAGACAGGTCCAAGGCCACAGCAGAAAGTCACTCCACAAGTGAAAGTGCAGATGAACAGATCCAGAGCAGACACAACCACTAACGAGCTAAAGACCACCATTAGCACTTCACACCTCAGGAAGAGGTGATAGGCCATGTTGAGCTTAAATGGAGACCCAGGACCTGTGGGCAGGGTGTGTGGGCCTCAGGTGAGGCTGGTTACAGCCATTAGTGCCTCAGAGTACTAAGAGCTGTCTTTCTGGTGGGGATCATAGGTTCCACATGTCCTAAAGTGAGTTGCTGAGTAGGGAAAGGTGGTTATTTGGTCTGGCTGGTCACAGGCTGTGTAGACTTGATCACCTCAAGGCCAGGTGCTGCTAGGGAAAATGGCCACCTTGTCTCAGTGGGGATGATAACAGGCCTTGCTGCTGGCCTGCAGCAGTGAGCCCTATATGGCCACCAGCAGGATTCATGGCAAGGAAGGGGGACAGCCATCTCCCTCCTGGCTGACATCACTTGTTTCTTGTCTGTGTCACAGTGCATCCTTCAGTCCTACTTCCTTCAAGGCACAAGGATGAGGAAAACCGCGTATGACCAGGCAGCAGTGGCTATCCCTCTGCTCAGATCAACTGCACATGGCTGTCCTCTCAGCAGTGTTGAGCCTGAGAAGACTTCCAGCACCACAGTGAGTTGTCATGCCAGTAAATATTCAAGTATTAAGGCTTTTCCCATGGAAAACTATTCCATGGGATTTCTGGTGAGCCACTTCAATCTAAAAGCCCCGAAGGGATAGAAATACAAGCAACAAAAAAGCAACCAACCAAAAAGATATAATCATCTATCAGATTACAGGTTAGTGAAGCCCCGGTGTAAAATAAGACTTATCTAATTGCTTATTTTACCAATGCAGCTGGTTTTCTGTTCATAATAGGATTAACAGGAAAGAAACCATTACTCCTAAAGGTTCAAAACTGAGTAAACTTCAAATTGTAATCATCAAAACCCCTAACTCAATGTATTTTATAAATAACAGTTTCAATTTGTTATTTGGGATTTGTTATTCAAATGGGAAAGGAAAAAAAAAATTAAAAATCAATGTAATTGTGCAGATGAAAAATTTAAAGATCTTATATTGGTAATGTTATATAAGCTTTAATTAATAAAAAAGCTGTTCCCTCAAAATACCCTCATCTATTTAGTTTGTGATGCAACTGTGCAATAATAGCTACAAATAATTTAATCTACTCTAAAATTTCCCAAACCAAGGCAAAGAGGTTACCCGCATCTCTTAGTCATGAGGATAGAAAGATACTGTTTTGTTGACCCATTTAGAAAATAAAAAAGATTAATTCTGCTTAGCTTTTAGGACAAAGAGGGGGATGATAACAAACAAGGGCTGCTTAATGTCATCCTGCTGTTCTACTACAGGTTCAGATCTCCAAAGAGTGTGACAGAACATTTACGCTGCCCGCAATTTGTGCCTCAGCTTTTCTGCCTGTTGGAGCTGAATTCCCCCCACGTCGGTAGGAGTTCCCCTCTGAGTCACAGGGTAAGCTGGCAGTCTTCCTGATTTCATCCCACCCACAGATCCTCTCAAAGTGAGCACTCCCTGTGTAGCCTTCTTTACCAAGCACAGATACTACAGATTTTATATCAACACACCATGCTTTTGTGTGTGTAAGGCCTCACACAGGAAATGCTCTCACATATGCCTGTTTGCAGTTTTTCAGCAATCCTTGCAAGGCCCTTACAGACTGTAGATTTTTGGACTGTAGCTATGGTTAAACTTCCCACACTGTGGAGGCAAGGAATGCACATTTAAAGATCCTAGATTATTAACTTAGACAATTCCTAATATCCATGCACAAGGAATGCACCTCAGTGAATAGTAGCATGTTGTACTTTATGCTTCCCTTTGCAGCATGCTGAGTGGCCTCATTTCAGACCACATCATTTGGTCTCCAGGAGATGGTGGAATTAACAGAACACCATTGTCAGATTAGCAGAGATGACAGGAACAAAAGACCTGCATGACTGTGACAAAGGCAGATGGGTGCAGTACACAGGCTGCCCTGTCCTTACTCAGTAGCAATACAGGAGCTCTTTATATCTAGAGGCCTCCTTAGGATACCTTTAATGAGCAGTCATTGATGTCAATGTTTTCTGTGTATTAAAAAACACCAAACAAAATGTCATTAGTCAAATATTTGGATGCTCCAGGTCTTTGGTCAAGATGTTTCTAAGCAGCATTCCAGAAATAGCATTAGCTTTTATTCATACTATAGCAGTCCACATTATTTTGCCAAGTGCCATTACATAACACAATTAATTACATTATTTCTTCATTACTAGCTGTGAGCATAGACTGTTTCCCCAATGTGCTGAAATGTGTTTCTGAACCTCTTCTCAGTAGCTCTGAAGGGAAGATAAATGAGAGCAAGCAGAGTGCCTAGACTAACAACAAATGATAAATCCAGGCCCCTTCATTGAAGCCAAATTAAATATTCTGTTGTAGGCCTTGACCTAATTCCAACTACTCATTATTTTTCTTGTACTTTTTAATTAAACAGATTTTTAAAAATCTTTGGGTCTACGTGTGGATAGACTATACTTCCTTTAGACACATATATCTTCAGAAATTATTTTTACAAGCTATGGATAATTTCAGATAGTGTAAAAGTTGGCAGTAATTTTCTTAACAAGTCAGTGTATTTTAGTATACTAATGTGTCCAGAAGAAGTGTGTAAGCTAGTAGTCAGTGTGTTGTGTACTATGCTAACATATATACTACATACTTCACTGGAATTGTACTCTCTCTCAAGCACTTTTAAGTAGCAACCAACACTGTATTGAATTATAGAATGGTTTAATGAATTTAATCTTGTCTGGTTTTGTACCCTTAACATATTTTAGACTATTTTTTTTTGAGCTCTCTCGTATCTTTCTACATCTTCCATGTAGTAACATCTCAACTTCCTTAGGATTCAGTCTCCTGTATTAGGAAACTCTCCTGTGTCTGCTATCTCATGGATTCAAAAGCAATCCTAAACTACACTGACCTATTTTGCTACTGTGTCATTGTGAGAAAGGAGGTTTGCCAGATGTCTTAGATGTTTCATTATTCCCTCAGGTAACTGAGAATAAAACTGAGATTGCACAGGAACAAATTCTGATTTCAGTGTCAATGAATTTAGTGGACAAATTCAGTCAGAATCTTGGAAATTAATTTTTATTCATACTGGTGCAATGAGTGTCAGAACCTGGTGAAGATCTACTCTGAATCTAAAGGTTTTGCCAGGTGGTTACTAAGCTGAGTGCTAAACTTAGTCCCTGCATGTTAAACTCTTATGCTCTTAAATTGCTTTTGACCCAGGTAGGCTCCAGATTTGTGTGTGTGTGGAGGTGTTCATGAAATGTGTACTGCATTTTCTGAGCAGAAGCTTGTTATTCAAATGCAGTATGAGTTCTGCTCCTCCAGATGCAAATTTCCAACCATGAGATAAAGTAATCATGGAAGTAAATAGGTCCATACATATGTTTGTTATGACACTTAACAATAGAGTTCTACATAAGCCCAGAATACCTGCACTGTCACTGATTTTTTGCATGCTCTTTGGGCTTAGGTTAGAATCCTCCAGAACCTCTGTCCTCTTCCCTCAGCCCTAATTGTGTTCTCCATATCACAGTTTATTTATTTCTCTTGTGTAGCCCAGGTTTTGATTGGTCCCTGAGCTGGTTTTATTATGTACACAAGGAATTCCTGTCTCTTCTTTAGACCTGACAAAATTTCCAGTCTTCCCTGACCATCATAGGCCTGTGGCCTTTGCAAGCCAGCACTGTCACCTGATCGCTCTTTGTGCTCTGCTTTGCTGTGTTTGGTGACTCCACTCGAGCTCTGTGCTCTGTGATAAAATAATTCTGCAGCTGGAGTCAGCAAACTGTCTGCATGTCAGCATGAAGTTTCTAACTATCATGGTTTAACTTAACTGCTCTGGTTTGTTTTCAATATTATTTTCTCAATTCAGCTTAAAAAAAAAAAGAATGATGCATACAGAAAAAAAGAAAATGTGTTTTTAATCCACCCTAACATCTGTAATCTTCTGAGGTTATTTAACTTTTTTTACTGATCTGAGTTAATAAGAGAAAACATACAAAAAGATAGTCCTAAGACCTATATTCAGTACTGTAAACACCAGCATTGACTATCATACTACGTGCAGTGAAAAATATTTTGTAGTAGACCTTTTAAAACAGGAATTAAACTTTCTACATATTTTGGGTATGTGCAAGGATATGTAAAGAACTCTGTCTGCATAACTTTTAATACCTATCTTTGTGTCTCAAACTGCCATCCAGAAGTTACATTTTAAAACTTTTTACTGGCTGATGACAAATATATTTTCAATATATGCCTCTTTTGGTTGAATCCAAACCATACCATACCATACCAGTAAAAGTCCATTTGGTGACCTCTGTACTGAATGAAGTTCCTTCTTCCAAAAAACAATGTTGCAGCTGACAAGCAGGAGCTTATATTGAGCTGTTTTGGTAGAATGGGCAATGACAGGACAGGCTTGAAGGCAGAATAACCTGATCTTTCTCCAAGATGGCATCTCTAGCAAAGCTTTGAGCACAGGGGCTGACAACAAAAGGAATCTTACCCTGATTCTTCTCCTGTCATACAAGTTATTAATCTGACACCAAATACATTTTACCTATCTAATCAAAAGAAAACCAAAACAGTCAGTTCATAGGTATCAGTATGTTTTTAGGCATGCTTACTGTAAACAACATTACAGGATGTTAATTAGATTTCCAGGACTGGAAGTAAACATAATCAGATCAGAGTTAGTAGATCCAGGGTCCAATCAGAACAAACAGAAACTGTAATCTCTGACTATTCCCTATGGAAAAATCTGGGGTGTCATAATTTGACATGTCAGTATTGAAAAGAAAAATTCTCTGACTTAGGACAGCAATGAATGCATAGTCCATAGTCATAAGGTCTGGAAAATCTGCTTGGTCTGTCCACTGCTTGAGGGGAAAGCAGACAGTGAAATCACATACACTGTGAAGATCCATACAAATTAGATAAGCAAATTCTTATTTTTAGCATTTGCCCGACAGCAAAGACAAGGGAACAGCACATAAACAACTCAGAAGGGAACAAGTAACCTAGGCTAATACAGGATACAATGAAAAGAGTAAAGTTCCAGTTGCAGGGTGTTCTCGTATAGCTGAAGAAAATTTGTAATAAGCAATCAAATATAGAAGATGAAACACATTTCTGTCCCTTCCCTGACACTTCAGGATCTTGAAAAATACAAAGTTTTTCCTTGAAACTTTAGTCAGGGAAAATCAAAGACTTTTCTTTCCCAGATTTATGAGAGTATCTTGGCACTCAATTCTTACTAAACTCCTACAGAAGGCAGACAGAGTTTAGGAAGATAAGTTTCTGAGAATCCAGGCCTTTGGTGTCTAAAATAAAATGGGCTTAATTTGAAACTCAGCACCAAAACAGTGATTTCAAAAAAATTTTTAACCATCTGGAGATGCCTGATTTTTTTTTTGTTCCAATTTTCCCTGCTTTTCTGATAGGGGCATAAAGATAGAACTATTCTGTAGTGTACGGAATATGGAAATCAGTCTTGAGCTCTTCAACTCTCACATATTTTAAGCAAAAAGTAAAAATAACACACATTTCTATAGATCCTTCCTGACTTTCTGTCTTTACCAGAAAAGGAGATACCACCAAAACGCTTCCTCAAGGATAAAGTATTTTCTCTCGAGATAAAAGGAAGCCCTGCTCTGATCTGTGAGTGAACGGGCAGTAGTGGTATCATTCATAAGAGGAATCAGAATGGACAGAAGATCCTCTTTGACTATGGAGAATAAAATTGCAACACTGTGCTATAACCAGCTTGTCTCTGCTACTTCTGTTTCTTTGATTATTTGTGTACTAAATCCATAATGCTACATATATGTGCAAGTTAAAGGACATAAATCCAAATGAAACATCTCCTGTCCCAGAGTATAACTGCAGTTACATTCTGCATTATGTAGAAGGATATAGGTTCTATCTCAGGATATAAGAGAATATTTCCCTAGACATTTATCTTGTTTCAGATAGCTAAAATATGATCAGGATTTGTTCACGCTATAAACCAAACTAAATTGTAATCCTCTCTGCTGATTCAATTTTGTTTGTAAGTAAGGACAGTAATTAAAGATGCCATTAACCTAGTGATGAGTATGTTTCCATCCTCCACATGACTCTTACTTGAGCATCTGTGTTCTTGTGAGCTATCCTGTGATTAAATTCATGATCTCTCTCAAGATAATCTCCTAATTTCTGCTTGCTTATTTTCTCTGAAAAAAAATGTTTGTCTGCAAACTGAAGACTATACAATTAAGTATATGTAGCTTCAAGAAAAGACACTTTTTTTCAAAATTAGATAAATTGTAGCTCTTTAATGATATTCTCATTTCAAGATAAAGATTTTTATTAGGGTGGGACAGAGATTTTCAAAATGTTATTGCTTCAGGCTCTATAGGGCAAAAGGAAATGCTTTGTATATCTGCATTGTAAGTGTGGTGGTTTGACCATGGCTGAAGGCCAGACTCCCACCAAAGCTGCTCTATCACTCCACTCTTAGCTGGACAGGAGAGAAAATACATGTTGAGAGGCTTTGGAGTGAGATAAGGACAGGGAGAGATCATTCTGCAATCAGCATAACGGGCA